>KE524975.1:374114-493347 GCA_000441895.2 Anopheles sinensis
AGGCTTTTCTATACATAGTCTGAGTGAAAACATTCGATTACCAATGGTCTTGAGAACATTTATCATCACTATCATGTAAAATAAAATTGAATAAAATGTTTCATGTGGTAAATGGCACTCTCGAACAATTCAAACATGTAAGCGTGTCGTTCTTACGACTAAGTCTGTGTTTTTCGTTTTTAATTCGAATTCCTTTTATTGCGTTGTTGTGCTTTCCTTTATGTTGTTGTGTAGTTCTTACCCTTGTTCCATTTATGAAGTTACCTCACCGATTTTTCTTTACTATGTTCATTGGTTCAACATGCGTTCTGTGCTAAGTTATAAGATAAGGAGAAAACCCTGTACATTTGGGTACATATCGATATCAACAACCAAAACATTCTCTTAAAGTGCGCCTCAGTAGTTTGCTTTGTATTCTTATGGGAGCACTGGAATAAGCAACCAATAAATTCTGGCCAACATTGGTCTGCGTCCATAAAGACATGAGTCAACGAAAGAACGACGCAAAATGTTTAATTCCGTCGGGTTAATGCAAACTTTTCCTTAGAGTCAACATACGATCAAACCACATTGCGATGACTGAACTTGAACAAATTCCGGAAAATACGCAAAGCAAAATTGAGTATCAAACCAATTGTATAACAGTATCTATTGTACGGATTTTTAAATATGTGCATCGAATTTATACCTGGCAAGAAAAATGAAAAGTTCATTGAAATGAGGCCATGTTTTTAACGGCTACGGTTTTTACGTTGGCAAATGAATTAGTTCCTCGCCATGAATCCCAACTCAGTATAAAGCCATGCAAGTTAGGTAGCCCAAGTATAGTTTCAATCATTTCCATAGTGTTCTTCAGTGTTATTGAACGAGTACCAGACATGAAACTGATATTATCACTACTCTGCTTGGTAGCTATTGGTAAGTAGCGTTGGCAATACAAGGACTATTCTATTTTCTACGACTGTTATATTGCATACGCCTCTGCTGGTTTATATCCAACAGCCGAGGCAATGTCTATTACGCGCCGAGCAGTTGGATGCATGCTTCCACGTCCAATTTTTCATGATTGCAAGGATGAACCCTCGCGTGATCCACCACCATCATCAATGTTCAAGGTAAAGTACGGGCCACAGTGTCAAGGATGCGAGAATGCTAGAAAGCTCTTTTATATCTTTAGAAGCAAGAATCTGTGGAGAGTCACATGAGACGGGATGATGGTCAAGGCCAGGGAAATCAACAAAATCAGTCAAATAATCCAGATGCAGGAGAACTGGAATATGACCACCAAGGGATCGATCAAGGACAGACTTACCCAAAGCAACGCCAGGGTCAGTGATCGGTTCCTAGTCATCCTGAAAACGAAATCAAAAACGTCATTGATCACATACTTCTGAATGTTCTAGGAAACGACCATGGCCAAGAAGGCCAACATCAGGACGGGCAACCGGGTCAACAGCGAACATGATGAACAAAATCGGCCACAAACAAGCTGGTCGGCCGAGTCGCCATTCGCACAACAACTAGGATCAAACCGACTAGTTGGTCGGAAGATGATCTAGATGAACTTTATGAGTGGATGATCGTCAATGTGGCAGGTGTACAGCAAGCTTCCTGATCTAAAAAATAGGTTCTGCAATTCCTAAACATATACCTTAAAATGATAAAGTCGACAGATTTTAATTATATTATTTCCCATTCCAAGTTTGCTGCAAATAATACGATACATAAAACGATTTGGACGAAAATTGAAGCGAATTTTAAAAAGCCTATTTTGCCAAAACATAATCCTTCACACTGCATTACTATTTCGGAATGAAAGTGCATTGAATAACAACAAAAATAATAGGCGTTACATTTAAGAAAAAGAATTCGCATATTGTTTAGCTTTTTTGCCAAAGAACCTTAACGGTATGCAATTCCTAATTCGATATCCTTGGTAATCATATTGTGTGTACCAATCTCTATAATTAAGTTCTTCGAAATTTGGTCACAGTATGGAAACACAAGTTCAGAATGTTTCAAAAACATCGCTTATGATTCCCATGATTAACACTATAAATGAATAGTGCTTTCACACTAAGCCTCAGTTCACTTCTAGCTGTTCTTTACAATTCAACAAAAACTCAATAAAGCAATCATGAAAATCTGGCAAACATTGCTGTGCACGGCGGTTCTCCGTAAGATACGATACAAAACGGCCTTTCATTTCGGAGTGTAAATTAATTCTTCACTTGCAGTTATAATCATCGTGGTCCATGATGCAACTACTCAAGAAACAACCCCAGTGAATGAACCCACGGTAGTGACAAAAATATATTATCCCAACGGACTGGGCGAGGGATTGGAGCAACCATCAAGAACTAAACGAGATACCCAAGACGAGTGTATAGCACGTATGGAAAAGGACGGGGTGAATACGACAGTCTATAAATGCGTCAACGGTGAATTTCAAATTATTCATTGAAACCCGATACCTTATCAATAAAGCTATACAACGGCGCTTCTAATCGATTTCAAGCAACACTGTATTACTTATCAACACCTGTTTAAACAACATCCATATCAAACGTACTGAAACTAATCCACAATATTGTATAAAAAGAATTGGAGACGACAACAGTTCAAGCGTTTTCCGCAACTGAAAAGAGTGAACCACAACACGATGAAGCTTTACGTTATTATCCTTATATTTGGCATAATTGGTAAATTTCATTTAGTGAAAATAGTTCAACCATCGGAGCTTGTAATCTGACGTTTTTATTTCTCCCTGCAGGAATTTTGTCGCTAGTCGTTGGCCATAGAGAACGTTCCGATATTAATGCAGCGGCCTATCAACAACTGAATTGCACATTGCCACCTTCCTGCGAGTGGCCCGTAAATCGCCAAGATCCGGAATGTCGTATCTCAATAGCTTGCTTGACATTATTTCCACCTACGAATTTTTCACGATATCGTGCTTTGTGATTCGTGAAGGCTTTCCTGCCTAAGACAACATAGTGAGTTATAATTTGACGGGTTTAACTAAATCCTTGGTTCGTAGTTTACCTATGGAAGCTCTGAAGAACCAAATATATTGCAATCCAAATAACAACAAACAACATCTAGCATCACAAAAACCATACAATTAAAAGACCTCCAATGTAGTTCAAATGTTATTCCAACTTTGATTCCTGTGCAGAAACCCAACGCTCCCCGGGGTCGTGCACAATAGAGGCAACGCAACGACGGGCAGCAGACAAGACGTCGTCATCCATGCCGGTGTCCCGTGTCCGTCCCGGTGGCACAGTAAGACAATCCCCCTCGCCTCACCCCAGCCAGTTCACGTGCGCGCCCGTGCGCCCTCCTAAAGGTGAGAAGATCGTGGCGGAAAGTGAGAGTTAAAAGAAAAAGGCCCCGGAGCCGAGATGTCGTAATATCGCCACCCCTGGAAGGCCGTGCGGGAAAGGGGGTTTGAGATCTGCGCGAGCGGGCGCGGAATTAGAGGGAAGAAAACTGCTGGAAAGAAAATAAACACTCCGACACCGAAAGATGATCGCTCGCCCGGCCGCATTGTGACGCAATCGACCCATAGATGCCATAGATTCGAGTGGTAGTGTAGCATATTTCCGTGGAAAAATAGACGGAAAAGGTGGATGTGGATGGAGAAGCGAAGCGCGGGGGAGGGAAGGGGGTTGTCTCAAGCGATCGAGCCTACAGCTGGTGATCGACGAAAGCTGGGTTTGAATGCAACCCACTTTTTCCGCACAATTGTCTTCGCCAAAGAGTCTCCCAGAGTTCCCTCGCGCGCACGAGAAGCGTTTGCCGATGATCGATGGTTTTTCTCTTCATTTCCCTCCCTTTCCACCAGGGCTCACGCAATCTCACCGCCACCTTTCTCGCCCCCAACGAAGGGGTGAACAAGTGCACCTTAATGCAAACCCCTCGAGTTGTGCTCCCTCCTTACCCTTCCGTTTGAAAGGCTCCCCAAAATGGCGCCGCTCAACACTGGGTTACGAGGTTCCATTCGACGCGCTAGAAGACGGACCGACGACGACCAATCCGCCGACTTACGCCCGTCAACCCGGTGCGTACTCGAACTCCCTCCCCCGTCACTCACTCACTCACTCGCCAGCCACTTCCAGCCCGTCAGTGATGCCGTAACACCGGTTGCGTGTACCGAGCGGAACTGGGCCACCGTGGATTCGCTTTTTATTTTTCTGCCACCCCACACGCCCGTTTTCTTTGGGTTGCTTGTTTCTGCCGGTTTTTGTCTTTCGAAGGCACCCTGCGATCACCCCCAGAGAAAGAAGTGGTGGCCACCTTTCACGGACGGATCGCTTTTAGCATCCGAGATTGAAATGTTATCGCGGGGCGCATTGCACGCTTTTTGGGTGGAGAGGAGTAGGTGACACGCTCTAATGCTTCCCGGTGAGCATTCCGAGTGCGCAGGCTCCATTTCCACCGTTCGCAACCGATTGCATCAAACGTTGTGTGAACTGTAGAGCATTGTGAACGGTATGAAATTAATAATCTTCTCAAATCAAATAAATAATCTCAACGTTGTCTGTATATAAATATGTGTGCTGGAAGGTAGTTAATTTTGCCAGGATGAGTTTTTTAAATTTCGTTTGTTGATATCCCTCCGATATAATTTACTCGAGATCTTTCGATTGGTATGTTATTTTCCCCGATCGGACTCTTACATCCCGAGATTTTATTTATCTTTTCTATGTTTTCCCTCCCAATTTGGGCATCGCCAGTGCCAGGTTTGAGTTTTCTCCAGGACCTGGCTGTCCTGGAACAAAAATGTCGTGAAAAAACCCAAACCCACAACCAAACTATAATATGTCGCATTCGGTTCACGTCTATCGAAATCGCATTCGGTTCACACACAAAACTTATCAAACCGCTTTAAAACTCGTCCCGGATAAACTAAACATTCACTGCAAACTTGGATAAAAATCTTCCTTGCTATATATAAAGAAATGTTTTTAATAGTTTAAATAAAAAATTAATGCTTTCATTACTCAAAATGTTATCTTTCAATCTTCAAATTTTCTTTTCTTTTAATCATTTGTGTGCCATCATCACATTTGGCATGAAGATCATCTTGCTTCGTACATCCTTGGCACATCGCGCGCCCAACATAATCAACGATCGAATGTCACACAACACCCGACAACTGCACACATGTTCAATCCGGTACCCAAACCACCTCCCTGCCTGCCATGTATGCATCCTACCGGCCCCGCTCGTCTGCCCCTCGAGCGCGAAGTGCGTGGGAAAGTTCGTTGAAATCTGCCCCGACAGGATGCGTTTGTAAACAAACGTCCGTAGCCGATGCTCTCCCGTAACCACCGCACACCCACTACCCGCCTCGCCATCCTCAGCTGGTGGTCCTTCAGCTAGAAGTCTGTCTCGCTTCATCCATTTTCTGAACCATTTACAGGAGCATCAGCTCACAGAACGTTTAAAGACACCAACAAGCAGGGAATGAATATGGTTCGGTAAGAAGACACGGAACGGAATGGGACACATGTTGGAACGATAATGATTATTCAGGATTTTCTCTCCATCTCCTTGCTTTCTTTCTGGGTTGTGGTTCTGGTTCTGTTTCTGTTTGTCCTCCTCCATTCCAGGAGACTTTCACTTGAACATTACCACCAGGACACCAGATTCTTCCTCTTTCCTGACCTTCCTCCCCTCCACGGAAGTCCAAGAACATGTCTAATTGCAGCCACCATGCAGCTACTTGCTGCAGAACTCTCTCTTCGAGTGGTTCTCCTCTCCGGTTGCTGTTTGTTTTATTTACGCGGACACACGTGGTCCGAAGTTGAAGCTGAAGTAGCGGAGAAAATTACGAGATGGGATAGGAGCAAATAAATAACCCATCCGACAACCAAACTACCGTCTGGACTACTTGTGTCCAACCGATTTGGCGCCCGAACCCGATGGACAGCTTCGTTTCTGAAGCATGTTGTTGAAGGAAATGGGTTCAATTGTTTCCCAACAAGCAAACTTCAGAGACGTTACTTTGCTTGCCGTGGCAAGTCCAAGACATCCGGGTCTGGCCTAAATTCGACTCCAACAGGGCCGGAGATGTTACACCGTGGCGCAAACTTCCGACCCCAACCACCATAATCGCGGAATCGTGATGGCTGGTAATCAGTTAAATTATTATGGTTGTAGCTGACAATCGTCTCGTCACTCCAGTTTTCAAGCGGAGCGTCCGGAAGAACGGTCCGTGTCCGAGTCGTAAAGACGCGGCTGAAGAAATGGTGCAATGCGACTTGTGGCCACGGGACGAAGTAACGCACCCGACCCTCGGCATCGCAACGCATACATCACATCTCGTTTGATTGGCTCAATTGAAGTTGTTTGAACTGTGACCGATCTCCACCCGCGGGAGCGCCACCACGTCCCCTTCGGAAGATCTCTATCCAGTTAGGTTGGACCGCTGGACGACACCCTCCACACACTAGCAATCCCATCTGGTGCCCATATTGGACGCAATCCGGACGCTCTCGGGCGCCTTCCGCTTAGGACGACTTTGCTCCCCGAACTCCTGAGAACGGCTGAAGGGAAGAAGCGGTGGAACGATCCAACGGGGCGGGGAATAAATTTATTCGAATTTATTCAGATCGTTGTCTTACTCAAGTGGCCAATCTCTCATACACTCTATCTCTTCGCGGGAGTTCACTCCGGATTCCCTCACTTTCGGAAGAAGACAACCGATCGCCTGTCGGAAGGAATTGGGCGCAAGAATGTCTGTCTTTCCGATCTGATCTTGGCTCCCCATCTTCCTCGTGCACCTTCTCTCTACCGTTCCACCCCTCCCCCCTTGTCAATTGAGCGGAATGTTAATTCATCAACGACGATGTCGCCCCGGGCAGCGACGATGTTGGCCGCCTCGGACACTGGATGTGCCGTCAGCGATGAACGTGTGTGGCGTGGCTTTAAGTAGAAAGTTCAACCGATTAGTATTCCATTGGAGTGTAGAAGCCTAAGCCAGAGCGTCAGTTCTGGTTGGGCTATTTAAATTCTTTTCGTTTCCACAGACGGTACGGTTTTTCTTACTGTAAAAAGTAGTAGTACGAGAATTTATTAATCTTCGTTTCGAACCAATGAATGACTAAATTAATGTTTTAAATAACTTCCCTTTGGAATCCAGGTGAAAATGATCTTTGCAAGGAGCTTGGAAATTATTTCCTTGACATTTTCCCTTTCGACGGTTTTGTAGCAATAAAAGTCCCACCTTTCCTAGTCTTCAGAACCACCAAACGTTACGTAACACTGTTGACATTTGCTTATCGCCTCGGCATCACAACATTGCCAGTTACTCCTCCTGGGAAAAAAGGAACCTCCGCCTTCTTGTGAACCCAAAAACCGGAAGAGAAATGAACGAGTACAACGCGGGCTGAAATAAATCGTGTGCCACCAACGGATATGCCAACCGTTTACAACAAAATAATCCGAAAGCCACGACTACGACGACGATGACGACGGAAAGCCAACCCCATGGAGGGGAGACTGGGAAAATGGGGCGAGAAAACAGTCCGGCCCCAAAGACCGCGAAACGAGAGGAAAAGCAAATTCAAACGAGCATGCAGTTTTCTTTCCCGGAAAGTGCAGTCGCGAATGGGGATAAGAAAACGAAACCCTCATCATCCGGCAGCGTGGCTGACACATGGTGCAATTGCATATACGAAGGAACACGGAAAACGTCTGGCCAGCAAGTCAAAAGCCACCGCGCGTTCGACCGTACGTTTTGGCGTTCGATTTCAGCCTCCACCATTTCGAAGTCGGCCATTTCGGAGTGAAGTGCAGCGTCCAAGTTGGCTGCCAGCTGGCTGTTACTTAAGCGCCACGCGGCCTGCCAGGAAGGGAAAAAGTGTCAAGAAATCTGTGTCAGCCCGTCCGACCGACCGACCAACCGAGGAACCGACCGCAGCGAAGGAAACCCACGGAACGGAGCGAGCGGAATCGACGGGCTTGTCTCTTTCGCCTAATAGTTTTATAATCGACTTGGTACGCCTACGGTTTCAGGCTTCGAATTTCGACGTCACGAAACCGGCGTCCCTTTCTTTTCTTCTTCCACGCTTAACGTCTTTCTCCGCCTTCCTTCCTGTTGCGAAAGGTTTTTAAAATATTTAATTTACTTCATCAGAAAAGAACCAAAAGTTTGTCAAAAGATTATTCCAAGTAAATAAGAAATTTGCTTTGCACATAGTTCGTTACCCAAATAAGAATACTCTGATATTAGTCTTAAAACTATAGCAATTCGTTGGAACTATGTCGAATGTAAAAATTTGACACCATTTGTAACACGCGTTCACCTATCACCTAATGAAATTGAATTAACATAATTCAGGTCTTCTTAAATCCATAATTCACCGCACTGTAATTACAATAAACATTATCATTAGCATTCCAATCCAGTTGGTAACCCCCGTTTGAATCACTCCGAACGAGGGTGGTGGAGGCTGAGGGCCTAAAAACATCCATCCTCGGACACCCCCTTTTTTCCAACCCTCCCCACCCCCAGCGATTCGAAGGAACCGAATGGGCGAAAAGGAGGAAAAAGAGATAACGCCAGCGAGATAAGTTCCCCGGGCCGGACGACGAGGTGGGCAAAAGAAATGAGTCTACCACCAGTTGGCACGCTGACTCCACAGACTCCCCCTCTTACCCTCTCTTTAGCCTTCCCACACCACCCTCTCCCGTCGAGGTGATGATGTAATTTTTTCGCTGTCCCTTTCTTTTCATCTCAATCGGCACGGCACGACGTTCGTTTCCTCCTCCGAATACAGGCTCCACCGCGTCCTCCTCCTTGCCCCCTCGTTTGACTCATGCCGGCGAGCATTATGCTGGCGTTCCGCGAACGCATTCACCATCCGTGGTTCCACTTCTCTTCGGCGCTCAGCTGGTTCGTTATTAATACATAATTCACGGCGAGCGTGCGCGATCTCCCTTGGGCCTGCACAACTGCCTCCCCGAAGATAGTCTGCATGCATTTTGCGAAGATAAAAGTGAACAGACCAACGGCACCACCCAACGGTGTCCCGCCGCATTTTGCGGCCCCACTTACAACTGGGAGGAAAATCACGTAAAATATTAGCAGCGAAAATTAAATAATGCGGATGTGTATTCATTTCATGACCAAATTCCGCATCGCGATCGCGAAATCCACGCCGAGCCGGCCACGACACGGAGAGTGAAAGGTAAATGGTGGTTGCTTTGGTTCCCGGTGTGGCCTTTTTTCACTTTTCTTTCAAGGATGTCAGAAGGGAGTACCTTTTACTACCGGAGGTAACCCACACTGGTCACGATTCGTTTCAGTAAAACTCGGTTTGGTCTAGTGAGAAGACTTCGTCAGCGAATTCATTTGCACAATTTTTGGCAACCCGTTTCCACCTTGGCAGTTCCTCTAGTATAACAAAAGGAAAATCGTTCCCAGGTCTATACAATAATTAAGACGTCTGCTCTCGGGATCGGAATGGGTTGCGCATAGACAAACTATTTGTGTCTGGCCGGAATGAGGTTAAGTCATAGTGTTTTTTGCCTATAACCATGACCATTCCACGCCAGTTGTCTGTCAAACCGGCTCCAGGTGAGCCCCATGCTGAGGGTGGGATTATGTTCCCCCCAACTCACTGTGACACGAAAATAAACCAGTCGCCAACCGGGCATTCGGAAGCATCAATTCCGGCGGTCGCGGGAGAAGGGCCGTCCGATTCGATGCGTTACGGCACGTTACGCAAGACGCACGCTTCAAACCGACCAGCGACGATCACGCAATGGAAGCTGGAAGTAGGAAATGAGCCACTGGCCAGCACCGAATTAAGCGAGAGCAAAATGCGTCTAGACTGCGGGAAATCAAGGGTAAACGACGGGCATGCTCGTCCGCTACGGTTACGTGGCGCAAACTTTTTCGGAGGGCCCCAGATTTCACGTCCGATTTCTTTGTGCTTGCTCGCTGATGAGTTCCAACTACTTCCGCCAATAAATCAGCTCTTAAACAGATTCACCTCGAGCTGCAAAGAAGACGAGAAAACAAACAAGCAAAGTTAAACTCATATTTTTCACAACTCGGTGAAAGTCTACTCTTTGATTAACTTTTATGCCATTTTTTAAAGGAAAGATCGTTCCTTCCAATTGTATCATCCACTCCCAACGCATCACATGTCGATTCCCGTTCGGTTTCCTTTAAAAGGTATCCTTCGAACAGCGGAAACATGACTTCCATCCACGCGCCAACTATCAAAGACACGTTGCGGTCGCGAAATCAACTTACATTACCTAAATTGTTGCTTCTACCTACATATGTTTACATCATACAAACCACGCGCAGAAGGCGAGAAAACAAAGGCCAAAGGGACACAAGGGGCAGTACACGCCACGCAACAACATTTCACATGCTTATGGTAATGAGGTAATTGAAATTCTCACCACTTCTTCGCCGCGATCACCGCGTTTGCTAGGCTTCTTCGGCGAAATCTTTCCATTCTGTTTGCTTCCCATCTCGCATGGATTACCCTCCAAGGACTGATGAACTTTGGCCCCCTACTAGGGGTTCCCCCTATCCCCCGCAAATGTCACCGCACTTTGATTCGCTATTAATTAGATAGTTTAGAAAATAATATTTACGACTTGGCAGGACGTGCTCGGAATGGTCGCGCGATCGAGAACTTCGAGCCCCATCATCGCCACCACGCCATCACATTCCAGCGGGTATGCGCAATGACTTCCGGCCACCCTGTTGCCCTCCTACCCCCCCTCCCTTCCTCCCTCCTTTCCTTTTCGCAAATGGTGTCATTTTATTTTATGTACTTTTTCGTCTGTGTGTGGGAAAAGAATGTTGACAACCGGCGCGGTTGGCACTTGCGCATTAAAAATCCGACGCACGCAAACAGTACCCGACCGTGTGCGCGGACAGGTTGGGCTCGTGTTGGCTTTTTGTTGAGTCAGCAAGCGGCCAAGGTAACGGCAACCGAGGGAAGGCAAAAAAAACCCCAAGCCCCCCGAAGCTGCGTATCCTTTCACAACGAACACACGAACAGCTTTCGGGTTCGGTGATGACGTCCAGCCATCATCTTCGCCTGGGAGCCGGGAGCTTAATTAAAGGTCTCGCCGCCTGGTCCCGTTGGTCTCAGGAAATGAAATGAAAAGCCACGCCACGTCGGGTCACGTGAGCTCCCTCCGGTGTCGATTGACGATCGTGCGCAGGAAGCGACGCCATCCAAGACGGAAAGTATCCTTTCGCGCGGTGGCTTCGCTTTGGCCCGGTTCGTCGTTTTTCGTCGATCCCATCATTTATTTTGATGGTTGTTTCCTTTAATCAGTGCATTGGAGCCAACAACAGGCCCGTCAGTCGCTTTTTTCTCGATGCCATTCCGAAAGCATCGCAGGCGTCTTCGGGTGTTGCTGCCCTTTCTTCGCCGATACCGTTATCCAATCCACAGGTTGCTGGCAACGATACGTCCAGTCCAGGACCAGTGGACGACTCTGGAGCCTGACCGGGGAGAGGAGAAAAAAAAGCTCGCCCGGGAAAAGAAAACAATCATCCCCCCGAGGGCGGCAGAAGGTTGCTCGGGAGGAAACCTTTCATGTGACCCGATATCCAATTTCCGGCCAAAACCTGGCTACCGCATCATCAGAAGACGTAGAGTGGCCAGTTAATATTTAAAAACGGTGAGGGAAGGAAAGACATGCTGTTCAGACATTTTTGCCGAAGGGAAGCCCAAAATAATTCCTACATTGTTGCTGAGGTTCCAAAACCGAGGAATTTGAGCACTAAATAATAAGTGACAAACATTTTATATTCGTTTAAGTTATAAAATGTTTGATTGATTTATCATTTGGGTTTTTAAAAGGATTTCGTTCGAAAATAGCAAAACCAGAGAAAAATATTGTTTTCATGAAATTTAAGCCCTATCTTTATCCCACATATTTGTGCGATGTCGCATGATCATACACTACTTCAAAACTTCTTTACCCCCTTCACCTCTACATTCCTTTCATCGTACGTTGCATCATAAGTCGTCTTTCATTTGGCGTAAGATTTTAATTTCACCCGTCCAGAACCTCAAACGAACCGGGCTGGAGGGAGGAAACACTACCTGGTGTTTCAACGCTCGGCCGTTTTGTCAACACAAGTGTGTGCGGCGACAACCTGTCCCACGGAAGAACCGCGGAGCCGGTTTTCCAGAACCGGTTGCTCGCAGTTCCGCTTCGTTCCGTTCTTTTGCCGGAGCGAAGTAGAGAATTCAATCATGCCGCTGTTCCTACACCGACGGAAGGACAAAGGAAGACGCTTCGTCGGCTGGGGAGGAGGAAAATATGTCGGTGTACAAACACGTGCACACAGCCGTGTCGGGCCACGGGGAGTGAACCCTTCACGATAAGGATGAGGCTGATGAGGACTGAACTCAAAAGTCCTCCAAGTTTCCCTTGAAGACGCACACTTCCAGCTGGGCTATCGGGTGGCATATTTTGAAAAGAATTAATAAACATCACCGATCGCATCGTCTCCGCGCTCTCTCTCTCTCCCTGAACCCGGATCGGATCGTCGATTGAGTCGGAACGGAACGGATTGAAACGATCGGCGAGGAATGTGCGGCGGCGGGCAATAAAAAAATCTCCCTCCACAAAGGAACAAAAAAGGAAGCCAACCGGGAGGCCCAGCTCGGTAAAAGGGCCGGAACGAAACGGGACGGCGTATGGAGTTTTCTCATGAAACATAAAAGATAATTTAATATTCTAGCCAAAGAAGCGAACCTAACCCTTTCGGCCTCGACTCAAATTGTGTTCCGCAACAACAGCACTCCCTTTCCAATTCCCCACCGTGTGTGTGGGGGGGTGTTTTGGAGAGAATCTTTTGATGCCCTTTCCCTACCCCCTTCCCTGGTCACCTGTTCCATCGGATGCTTCCTCTCGCACCGACACATACATTTACATATGTCAAAAATACCATCGGTGACGATCAAGTGCGGCTCCGGGAAAATGTTGATTTAAAAAACGTAAAGCGTGCGCAAGAATGTTTTATGTTTGTATTTCCCTTCTCTCTCACCCGGACACTCACACACCACCGAAGGGAGTGGCCACTAGCTTTCGTTTCGCCAAGGGGTCTTCCCTCGCGGGGTCGGTCTTCTGGAATTGAATAATTTATTGCTCAGAAATATGATCCATCCGAAAGGGAACGGTAAAGAATGACAGGAGGATGTGGAATGTTTAAACATTTCTCCTTTTTCCCCGACCCCGCGCCAGACGCAAGACCTTTTCGCGTTCGCCGCCCGCCCGCTAGGGTTCGTTACTTCCACGCTCGTTGAAGTCTTTCGTTTCCTTCCCCCGAAACGCAGGAAACGCAAATCTTTGGTCGCACAAATGCAAAATTAACAACTCGTCGCCTGTCACAAAAGGCTAATCGGGTTTGGGAAATGATTTATCGATCCCGAATGCCATCGCCGAAGCGTCCGGGTTTACTCTGGCATTCGGTTTCGGCTTTCTTTCGCAATGGTTAGAAAATAATCCATCCACCATTGGGCACTTTCTTTCCATACGGTTCATTTCCTTCCGAGCCGCCGGGAAGGTGACAATGGGTTTCGAGAGCTTGCCCTGTGGCACACCTGCCGACCGGATCCTTTCTTCGTGCTCCTTGCGAGGCTGGTGGTCCCGCTGGTAGTCCATAAATCGGCAGTTCCTCTTAAGCCCCGCTGGGAGAGTTCATTATTTCCTGTCGCTGGGAACCTGGCCCGGCTCGGCCCGGTCCGGCTACGGTTGGCAGACTTGCAGTGCGCAATTAATGGATTTCCTTCGCACACACACACACACACACCAAAGGTGACAAACGATTCAAAGGAGAGCAAATCGGGCCGGAAAGTGCAAAGAAAGAAAGCGGTCGAAAATAATACTCACCGAATCCTGGCTAATGCCTGCACTGGAAGTGGAACGAAATTCGCCCAACAAAAGCGCGAACCACACAAGACGATCTTGCTCGGGTCTTGCTTTCCGAGTGGCTGGAAGTGAAAATGCATTTCCATCGCAGAAGGCTGCGAAAAATGTTGCATTGTCACCGAACCGGGAAGAAGCTTAAAATTGAGTAGCTTTCTTCTCGATTTGTTTTTCAATTGCAACGGAGTATAAAAGTGCACAACAGGCCATTTCGATAAACTGTGAATGAACAAATCAACTATTTTCAAACGAAATGCTGCAACAACTGGCTAACTCTTTCCTTAGATAGTCTTTATGTATACAATCATATGAACAAACAACCTCAACATGTGCTGCTTTAGGTTAAACAAACAAGTAACTAATAACCCCGACTAACGAGAACAAACAAATCCAGGAGGATCTTTATTAAAACAACCCTGAAACAAACCTCAAGTTGCCATCCTCAAAAAGAATCGTTCCGTAAGCCACACACTCTTTCCGCCCCTATGACATCTGTGTTTATCTCGGAGTCAAAGATAGTTCCAAGAAATCTTCATCCAACGAGAGCACCTTGATTTCATCTCCAACTCCAGAAGACAGCCATCATTACTTCTTGTTATCTACGCTACCTGCCTGTCCCGTTTTCTCCCCTCCAGATCCACGACATTTTCCCTTTTTTTCTCTTGCTCACCCGCCTCGGGGCTGAAAGTCATAAAAATTCGTCCCATTTTAACGACCACGGAAATTACGCTCATAACTCAGTCCCGGTCATCTGACGGGGATGTGTTTTTTTTGGGTGCTACGTCTCGCGTCGTGACGCATCCAACCGGTGCCCTCAGCCGGGAGCCGGGTTGCTTCTGTTGTTGTCATAACATTTACGACGCTCTTCCTTCTCGCGGACCACGATGCTTCCTGAACAGCGAGATCTTCTACGTGAAGCAATTTCGGTCCCGATATGCGCCACCATTCGAATTTTGGAATGTAGGGAAAGGCCCGGAGCGAAGAAAAGACGTTCGAGGAAACCGAAAAGTCGTTCTAGCATGGCACCCAAGTAAAAGCCACGAAATTGTCCTAATCTTCCAGATTAGATGCAGAGATTAAACCAAGCGTCAGCGTTGAAACAAAACCGCCCCGTTGGTAAATTATGTCCCAAAACAACACGGATTGTGAACGGATGATCGAGGAAGATGTAAACCATCGGGAAATGCGAGGGTGATCGAATACGCTTAGTTTTTCCGTGGAAAATGTTACGGTTGATCGACGTTAAAGTCGTCGTTTTGTCGTTAAATTTTTATCGATTTACAGCTTTTCGATAATCGAACAACCGTTTTTGGGTATATTATTTTTGGTGATCATAATCTTCGACTTATTTTCAATGAAAATTGCTACTAAAGGACGGAAGATTCAACACTTGTGACCATTTTCCATACCTCAGCCGACCGACAGGAACTAACCCTCATAACTCACGGCAAGCCCCGGGTTGGTATCAGATTTACCACCATTCCGTTCGCCGCAAGCGTTTCCATTATTCCTCCTTTTTCCAAATGGACCCCGGCGTATATCCTTTCCATTATGTTTGCTTTATGAGCTGTTATGCTTTTCATCTCGTGTCTTCTCGTTCTGCCTTCACTGAAGCCGATACTGAAATTGAAACGAAGGCCAAGGAATTTCAAACTCAAACTCGAACGCACTCGAGGGCGAAAAAGGATCCTGTTTCTCATTACTTTCCCGCTGCCCGATTCTCTGCACGTTCAGGTCACTGACAGGTGGGTCCTATTGACGATCCTCAACTTGCTTGTGGTGGTGTTGATGCTCGTTAGAGAATATACACACATTCCTTGGCAGGAATCGAAGGTTTTTTTTCCTCAAAACCAGTACGGCTCCAGGACGAACATTGGTTGCTATTCATTGGACGTGTACAGGAAGAAATAATTTATAAGTTTAATCGCACACACTATCCTCCCTCGGTGACACTGTCCTTACACCCATACAGGAACGGGTGAAAGGAAAACGACTCGAACAAAGCGTTAGAGAACCATTAAGAGCGAAGGAATCGTGCCCTATCTTCCGCACTGATTCAGAAGGGACACCGAGAGCTGACCGGGTCGTTGGTGTCGATGATCAACACACTGTATCTTGATGGTAGATGCTGCAGTCCACCCAAAGCATGAAGCGGATGAAAAATGACGCAAAATGCATGAATCGAGTCAGGCAGGATCAGATCCGGAGCCCTCATTGCGTTGGCCACATTAGGGTAAGCATTAGGAACCTCATCCTCCGTCGTCCCGTGTTATGATCCTACGGGATTTTATCAGAACAGGATGGGGATAACTAAGCCGCTGGAAAAAAGGGCTCGGGATAAAAAAAAAGTGGAAAAAGGAGATCCTTCTCGTGGAAAAGCGGCAACAAGCGCTCCGATCCTCGTTTCCTATTGATCCTTGCAAGAGACACATGCCATATGAAAAGGCATGGTGAAGGTGGTCGTCCTCGAACTATTTCCAGTTCATTTTCTTCTTCGGGGTTTTCTTCCTTTCTGCAGCTTGTTTTCCTCGTTTCCTCGCATCCTTCGGTCGGCTCGTTGGAAACTTTTTCAGGATCATTGCTAGCTTTTCAGAGCGTGGGAACGTCTCGAAAGTTGTAACGTCCGCATCACCAAAACGGCAACTGCTCCTCGAAGCTGCTCGGTTGTGTTACAGTTCCTGAGGGCATGCTCCGAACGGCGACGTACTGTTCCTTCCTGTTCCATCTTCCTCCGCATTCTGCACCTCAAGGATATTATTATGGGCTTTTGCTTAGACACTGGAAGTGTGTAAGAAGGAAACAAGGTCTCAGAACGTCTTGAAAAGTGCACCTCAGGGTTGAACGTACTCCTCAGCTTCTGGCGTGAAATTGTTTCATAATTTATTCCCGCTGTGCGATACGCAGCAAGAATGGACGCAATTTAATCCTGCCCGGCTGAGTTCTCTAGAAAACACTCAATGGTACACCGTCGTGGAAGATTGGATTTTGTGAATGAGAAAGCCGTATCAAGATCGCAAGGAAAATGTCTGTTATTTGATTGAAACCGTACTTCCTTGTTTTGTGAGTTGTGCTTTACTCCAGTTTTAGGCTTAGCCTGCGATAGGCCGCCATTAAACGAAATGGAAACCCCCGGTATCAATCTCTCACTCGCATTGTCCGGTAATTAGGCTCACGAGCAAACGCCGCCATAGCACGATCTACCGTTCAATCGTTCAATTGCAGACTCGAGGGTGGATATCTGAAGGGAGGGAGAACCGGTAGAAAACAAGTCCCAGCGCCGGGTGCACCGGCACCGGCACGGAAGTGAATCTACTCGCAGATTAGCGAAATTAGCACCCTCGCCCTCACACCCTCGACTTCGGTCTATTTCTGTCCAACAACACATCGTTAAAGACCCATTCGCGGTGACAATCGTGTGTTCCGATCGTGTGCGCTTTTTGCCGTTTCGCGAAAGATTGGCAAACGGCCGAGGCCTAGGAACTCCGAGCACAAGTTGGTCGCGCGGCAGCAAAACCGTTAATCAAGTTTTATTGCTTCGTTGAGCAGCGACCGCATCGGAGCGTGGAAAAGCCACCCACAAGTCGGCGTAGTGGGACATGGAAAGTGCAATAGTGCACTGGGAAGCGAAAAAGGTGCAAGACCCATGCAACGATTCGTGGTTACTTCCGCCTTTTCCAATTTGAGGCAAGATACCTCAACTTTTGCTCAGAAGCTTTTAAGAAGTAACATAAACGGAAGTACTCACGGTGTCTTTTAAAGGCCTCCTTTCAATCACTTCTCATGAAACATCCTACTTAACTAGATTCCAGTCCCATCTGGTACATCATTCCAAAAATGGTTACATCCGCAAACGGAGGTGTTCCAATCAGGCGGGTGGGTTGCAAATGGATTGCACTTTTCACACCCTAACCTCTACAAAGCCAGCTGATGCACACACTTGCGCTTCGATTGAATGTCGAAGGTTGCATACAGAAAGCGGTTGAACTTTGCGGTGGGAATATTTGCATGAATTATTGGCGAGAAGAGGGTGAGCACTAACGACATCGGCCCTTCCCGCCTTCATCCCCGAGGTGCAACCAGATGGATGTTGGTGCACCAAGAGCCTAAGCTTAAGCTAAACACCCCTCAGAACATCGAGTGACGTCTCTCACTCTCTTCTCCGGTTCCTCGTCTTCTGACGGCGTTCAGCTTCACGAGCCTCGCGGCAAGTTTGTAGTTTGCCGTCGATCGTCGATCAGTGAAAGTTCGCTTCAGCACGCTTGAACAGGCGGCAGAACGTGGAACCGGAGATTTATGGACGTGCCGCAAGACTAGACCAGAACGCGGAAGTCGCGCGAATCGCGGCAAAACTTGCCTCCGCCTTGTCTGATTGCCTCGTTGTTGTTGCTTGTTAGCACTTGCGAAGTGTGGTGCCTTCTCGCGAGCCGGCGACAGGAAGAATATATCTGGGGTCCGGAGAGCGGGTCGAAGGCTCGATGCACGGCGACCGGTAATTACTTCATTGGCCAGCGAGTCGGAGCACGGAAACCGCTGCCATACCGTTCTCGATGGAAAGCTTATGCACGGAGGCCTCAGGGATCTCTTACTTGCAGATCGTGGGAGCGCCGGCACGAGATGTGGTCCTTAGCTGCAGCCGGTGACCTTCTTTCTAACCGGCAAGTTCCGCTTGGGAGAACTTGTACCTTTGCATACCAACAAGTGCTTGGTGCATCCGTTTTGTGGGTTGGTAAATGTCTCGAAACAACCTTCGATCGTTGGAGGCACGCAAGAGGCAAATTATAGACACCTTTCGAAGATCAAGGCTGGTTTTCTTCGTGAAACACATTTGAACGGTAAGACAACGATTCAAGTAAACTCAAAAGGAATTGTTCTATATTATACATTTATTCCATACACACACACCTGTCACAGCTCCATCAACGAGTTGTTAACGACGTTAACGGAACGAAATCCGGGATCCGAGCATGTGTCAATCGCTTCATAATTCATATATCCTCCGCTCGTCGCTTCGTTGTGGCCACGGAATACTAATGACGGTAGAACGCACTCGTCTTCCATTGCGTTACTCAATAGAACGAGGAACATTGGATAATACACCACCTTTTAATGGCGTAACAGATGGTACCGTCCTCAGCGGGAAAGGCAATGGTTAACCAATTAAGGAAGGTGCCTCATATGCAACCGTTTGATTTACTCTTCAACAATGTCTTAATCATAGAGACAATTACAAGAAAGCTGAGGGGAGAAACCACCTGGAACGAAAGTTGGTACGGTGGGGAATGTTTGGATCGTTCACAATTCAAATCAAACAAAGCTCAACAAAAACATCAATTACTTCCTGCAACGAAAAACTATGCGCGGGAAAATATAAATTTGAATGCCTTTTCCCGGCTGACCCTACGGGATGCGTTTCATTTCCCTTCGTCGGCACTGATTGAGGTCACGATCACCGCTCGATCGTCACATCGCCCAAACGCTGCAGCCCAAAACGTTATTAGTTGTTTTATTAATTTCTTCCGCCCCGCTTCGATGAAAGGCTCGAAACGTTTCGAGCCATCCCGCGATAAACGTTAATTGCTGGTTTAGGGTAAGGGAAACAGTGACAGTCCCGTGGTAGACACTGGTCTGTGTCTGGATTGGCTTGAACTCGTGGTTCCCACACGCGCCGGTCTTTCCGTCGCATCAGGCCGCACCTCCCGGAAGCGGGCGGGAGCGTAACTTTCCCAGGGGCTGGGAGGAACCCACATGAAACCTGGTCATTGTTTGAGGCGGGAGATGGAACGCATGTTTCGGAAATACATGTGAGATTCCCCAACCTCGAAGGGTTTCCCGCCCAGAAGGAATAGAAGGTCAGCAGGCGTAAAACACGATGACCAGTGTGGGACGGGAAAGGTGTTCCCCACACTGATTGAACTCTTGTTCCGCTGCGAGGCACACGAAGTCTAGTATCTAGAACTGACGGGCACCTAGGCTTCAATGATTCTAAATAAATCATCAATAACAAGGAATCGTGCAACGGAAACGATTTAAATGCAAAATCCTGCCACTTGAAACCTCTAAGGTAAACAAACAACTCACGTAACCGGGAAAACCACTATCCTGCAAACCATTCTACGGCCATACGGCGGCTGCATAATTTTCTGCGCACTCAAGGTAGCACACATCAAACACATTTACGGCATCGCTGGAATCCGTCCATGCCCTTCGCGCCCGGAAAAACATTCAAATGACGAGTCAACAGCTAAAAAGGCAAATAAACACTCCAATAGAATATTTTCCTTTCAACGATAATTGACCACAAACAGCTGGCATCTCTTCGGGGGTAGCCTCCATACATTGTAAGGCATGTGCGATGCTGTGTCGATTTACATAGCATTAAATTAATTATTTTTTACTATTCTGCTTTTCTTCTCCGAACCCACGTGACGGGGCGCGGTGTCGTGCTGGAATGTTTGCGCGTTAAACGAACACCTGTTGTGTGATTGGATTCGAGATGGGCTTTTCTCCCTCCCAAAACTAATTGTTTCACTTCACCCGTTCGTTTTATTTCGTTTCCTTCTAGAGAACTTCCTGAATTCGACACCTTTCGGAATGCTGATCGTAGGAACCGAGAGAACAACAAATTATCCAACAGTTACGATCGGGCCATAATAAACAATGGCACTGTTTCGAATGCAACATTAGGAGGAAAAAACCTCCTCTATCTTATGCTGTGTGTGTGTGTAGAATCGACAATATGTTTGAGAAAAAATTGGAAATATTCTATCCGAACTCCGAAGCTCCTCTTGACAGCTGTCATGGGAAGTGGTGGTGATAATGTTCCTTCCATTTCTTGCACTCAATTCAATTCCTCTCCCTGGTAACACTTCCACATGAGGCCTATTGCTTTCCAGATTCCTTCCTTGATTTTTTGCCCGTCTTCTTATTTCTTTCCGGCGCGAAACGATCATTCCAAGGGTTCATCGAAGGAAAAGGGATAAGAACCCAGGGATGATTGATTACCGATACAAAGGAGTCCCAAAAGGGCAGGCATGGCAACATTTTACGAGCTCTTACGTCAGGGCGAAGATTATAACTTCTCACGCAGGACTCGAGGCTGGAAACTGGCGCACAATGCGATCATTAGGAAGTGGTGAGGTGCGTTGGAGTATGAGCATCATATGGAGAAGAAGACGATAAAGCAGAAAAATTATCTGTTTCCTTCAATGTCCTTCCTAGGAAACAGATTAACCTACATCATACATCAATATGAGGAATGATGTGCCAATGCGCAGTTTTCCTTTATTATTATTCTGAAACGATCAATTTCAAAATAGTACGAAAAGAAACTCCCTTATTTCGATTAGCAAGAACGAGATATTGAAGAACTTTAATGTAAATAAGAAAAAATTTAGCTGTTAGTAATACAAACCAATCAAATTAGATGAACTTGTTGGAGACTAAATCACTCGTCATTCCATCTGCGTTGAAAGCATAACCTGGTACGCCAATTGCACTCCCAAACATTCTGCATACCCGTCATGTGCCACTGACGTATATGATCCATAAACGGAAAACATAACAACTGAGACACGAGCATGCATTCTCGTGTAAAAGGGCCAAACCTTCCATTTTTCACATCATTTCCTGAATGCTCCGTAAAGCCCCCGGAAGCTGACCAATAAAATCCGCCCTTCAGCTCCCTGTTCTCGACCAAAAAACGGAACAAAGCCCTGTCAACGAGATGTTGCAACCCGCTATCCGGTTGTCCCTTGCGTTCGGTGCCTCAACAAGTCCGTGGACTAATTTCTGACCATCGCCGATTGCGAAATTTAGAACCGACTCGAATGGCAAACCGGGAGAGCCTGCAGACGACATCCCGTGCAGCGAAATATGAGAAGACCACGGTCTGCAAGAGCCGACCCACCGGCCAGCGAGCGGGAAAACTCATTCGCATGTGTCGCATGCCGGGTTGACGTTTATGTTTCTTCCCTGATCCCTTCCGCGGGTCATTGCGAAAAGCGGGAAAGGCACACGAATGCACATGCACACCCACGGCATGCATTGCTTCCTCGCACGACAGCTGCAAATGTAATCACGGAAATGGTCCAACCAAATCGTCCCTTTTCCTCGACGAGGGAGGGAAACACGTCCAGAATTAGCCACGACCCGTTCGGGTTGGTTCCGGTGACGCGAATCTAAACGCGTTGTTGGATAATTATGAACCATTTCTTCGTCCAATGTTCCCTAAAAACGGGGGAAGTTGGTGGAGTTATGGCTTCCACAAAACCATTTGAGCCTAGTTTTGGGTAGGATTATCCTTCAAGCCAAGGCCAAAACACACACAAACGTAGCGGGAAGCCCCCATTTCGAGAAATACCGCGACGACAAAAGCACCCCATCGGGGCACAAAATCGGCGCGCAATTGTTATAAACTGAAACCCATTAATAATACATATGACACAATATATGCAGCATAGAGTGGCTGCTGACGTCCCCTCCTTCTAGCCTGCGTTCCGCAATCGCCATCGCAATCCATTGGTTTTTCCATTCTTCTGCAAAACTGCAGCTGAACGCACGAGCGAAGGCACAAGTGCATCCCTCTTTATTTCTCGCTCAATGCACCGGTGCATTTCCATGTTGACATAAGTGAGCGAAGGACTGGGGACTGGTTACGCCAACTCGGAGGGGGAGGATACGGAGCTTGAGATTTAACTGACCATTGTACGGCCTTCCCCGGGAATGATTGGTATTGGCTTGGAAAAGCTGTCGTGCTACCGCACTTGCGGTCAAATGACATTTCCTCCCGGACTGGTGCCTTCCGCTTAATGCACTCTAATTCCGTTGAGATTTCCCGTTGAGCGTTTTTCCGCCAGACCGGAACCAGAAAAAGGTTCAACCATCTCACATTACCGCGCCGCGACTTTCCCAGAAAACCGTCACGATCGTTTCATCGGTGGTGCCGCAGCTAATGCAGAGTGCCCGGGGGAGTTGCATTAAGAAGTGCCTCTCTTCCAGGGTGGTCTGTGACATTGGCTCATAGGCGCTCGCCCCTTTCCAGTAGCGCCTGGCCTGACGGAAGCGAACCTCTGCCAGCAAGTGCATTTTCCACCCATATGCACTTGATGTCGAGGGTAACGCGCGTCCATATCGCTTATTAGTCGGAATTAGGATTGTTCCTTTAGAGTCTGTTGGATGGTTGTTGTTTTCCACGCGTTCCTTTGATCCTGACGGGCGGCGATACAGCACCAAGGGTCAACGACGCCGGTGTCCGGGTGGTCAGCCTTAAGACTCCGCCAAAGTCGATAGCGTTACTCATCCGCGTCCATTGGCTACCGTTAAGTGACCTTTTCGACGGTCAAGTCCTCGACTCGCCGACGACGACGACGCCGACGACGATGTGGTGGAAGGAAACATCAAACGATCCGACGCCGACGCGGGTAATCGGATCACCTCGGTCGACCGGTTCCGTTACGCGGCCGGATGAAGCCAAAACGCCACCGGATTTTGATCCGACGATTTTCGGCCTGTCGGACGCGGATCATCCCCTGTTCGGTTCGTGACCTTTACCGACGGACGGTGCTGCCGAAGAAAACTTGACCGCAATGTGTCCAGAACCGTGTCGTAGAATGGTTCTAATTTTTAAAAGTAGATACAGAGAAAATCCTTTTTCAATTGAGTTAATACTTTTAGTGGAAACATTTTTCAAACATATTGATAAAGAAGGCTCCTTCTGAGGTAAACAAACATTACAAATAAGTGATAGTAGAAATAGAAAATAAATTGAATAGTAAACTCACAGAAATGAATCTTTAAATACATAGTGACCTTAGAAAAAATAAACTAGAACATGTTAACCAAAAGCATTAAAACGAATTATGAATCTTGAGCCGATTCAAGCACTTACTTTCTAACGCATTTGTCATTTTGCAGTGTTTCCATAGTTTTCTCCCGAGGATTCGGAAGGCGCCAGCGTTCGATGCCGCCTTTATTATTTCGCATAATTTCATGTTTCATCCTCCTTTTCCCTAAAGAATCAGGTGCGTCACTCTTAGTTCAGACCAAATGTTTGCACACACTCACACGCTTGTGTCCTTCGGACTATTGGATGTTGCGTTGCTGTGAAATCACGCAAACATAAACCTGTAGGCAACCACTCTGACACTGTTGGTGACAACCGGAACGGAGCGAGTTGATGATGAGGAAGAGAAGAAAAACGCTATGGTAAGCGTCTCAACGAAAGCACGAGCGTCAGAAGCAAGAACAGCAGCCTTAAGATGAGAAACTATACGCCGATGACAACAACGTAGTCGAGGCTCGGGTTCGGAAGGAAAACCCCCGGGGAGGAAAGTGGTCATAAAAGCCAGCATCGATTTAAAGCATGTTATTAATAGTAACGGTTGTTTTCCGAGGTCTTCCTCCGAACGGCGCGCTGAACGACGGGACTTCTCCGGGAACCCATTTTCTCCGGTCGCCATCCATCGTCAAAGACGTCGATGACTTCCAGCATGATTTGCATAGGACTAGGGGTGTCCTCTCCCACTCTCTCTATCTCTCTCTCTCTTTCTCCAGTGTTTCGAAAAGAAATGCAGAAGCCCATCTTTTGCCTAATGACTGGATAGAATGAAATTACGCACCCCAACGGAGACTCCCGGCGGCCCGGGTCTGCAGGTCGTGCTGGCTCGCGGGTGACTCCCGATGACGCGCTTCGGCGGCGTCCATTAAAACGACATCCTCTTGCTCTCGCGCCGAAGTCGATCGCTTCTTTAAATGATTCCCAATAGCGAACGGTCGGAGAAAACTCCATCGATCGGTGTTCCTGGCGGAGACGCTGGAACTATCCAAAGTCCCGGTTATTGCTGCCATTTGACCACTTCTTCCGGTCATCTCCTGATGTCTCGAGCGACCGGAGTGCCGTTCGTCTCCTGTCGAACCATCATCTCTGCCCGGCCTAACGTTGCCCGACTTGCCGTTTTCTTCTGTTCCCTTCTTTTAACATCTATTCCATTTTCCAATCGATAGCTTTTCACATACACGAGGATCTTCTGTCATGGCCCACTCTGGATCGTTTCATCCTCCTCCTCCTCCTGCGCACCAGCTTTCACGGGATTTTAATTATTCACCATTTACACCGATCGGATCGGATCGCCTGCCATCAGCGTGAGATTGCTTCCCGATTTTACCCTCTTTCACCTCCCGTTCAACGGTTCGCGGGATGCTGGAAGCTTTTAGAATTTTTAATGGGAAAAGCCCGGGCTTGGGCGTGTGGAAAAGGGAAAACATAAAATCGGGGCGTATTTTACTCTCTGTTGCTGCCTCCCTCCGGTGCTGTTCAGCAAGATCAATCGCAAGATCGCCACACGGCGGGATATTTGTTTCATTCTATCTTCCCGTTCCATCGACTCCTGGTCGAGCGGTAGTCGGTTGAGTCATTTGCGAAGGGCGGCGGGAGGGGGAAAGAGGCGATGCTGTGGGGCAGGTTACAACCGATCGGCGGCGATGCCGTTTTTCCATTAAACTGCCCCAATGCGATCATCAAAACACTTGGCTCCGGCGTAATTAAATACCCTTTTTTGAGAAGAAAGGCAACCATTTCCCTCTTGGAGGAGCATAGGTTGAAGGAAAACTCGGCGAGGAAAAAAATATTCTCGATTAAGCCTCAGGTAAAATTGCAAATATGTATCGAACACAAGAGACATCAAATTATATTCTTTGAATCAACCAAAGTTGAAGATTTCTTTCCCAAGAAAGGCGAATCGCGTTCTTACAAAAATCTACAAGACAACCTTTACTTGAACTGGGTTTGACTTGAAAAGAATAAATTATTTGGCAAACAATTGTTTGACTACTTCAAAGTGCAATTGATCGAGACCATGGCTTTTCATTACTACTTTTCCTACGTTTTCCTTTTCAATCTTTTAAGAGATTGTAATTTCTTTTCCACAAAGAAACTCTTTGTTCGGCCTACGATTTCTGGAGCAGTTGGAATCGATCGTGGGAATTCGACAATCCCTCTAACGCACACACACACACACCTAGGTGTGACTTCCGGGCCCAGAATTGCTCAACATTTACGACCCATGGGAACCCATTTCGACGACCTTCGCCAGTTCCAGAACAAAGCTATATTCTTTGCTCGACTTCCCCGGGAAGAAGCCGAACATGCACCTTCCTCGACGCAATTCCACTCCATCGATTCGACCAGAAAAGCTACGTACCTTTGATTTCGATGCACCAGTGCAACGGATTCACGGGCTGCAATCATTACCCCCTCCGCTGCGTCCTCTTCATGGTTGAACTCATTTCTTTCCTCCTTCCGGAAACGCACAAAAGAAGACTCATGACGAAATGTCATCGATTCGTTCGCATCGTTTGTCGCATCGTTCGGTTCAGTGCCCTTTGCAATGGGAGCATAACTACAAGGGATGGAACCCAGGGTTGGAGGCGTGGGTGAGGCAATAATACACGCCAACATATGAGGAGAAAAAGGTTTGTGATACGACCGTGAAGCGTGCGATCTCAGGATGATTTCTTGATCGTTGTGTTCTTCCATATTTTTAGACGCAAGGAAGTAGAGGGAAGTTTTGTGCGCCACACGGACCATACTTCCGGTCAGTGGTGGTATGTCTTTTAAGTTTGGAAAATTCTTGCTGCCCGGATGGTACATCAACTGCTTTCGAGAATGGTATACGGAAACATTTCGGGTCAGTGTTTCAAATGTAAAGGAAATATAACAAAAACAAAATACCCGGACTTTAAATGTAATGGCCTAGCTCGTGAAAAACATTATTGAAATAAACACTCCTCTTCGAACTACCTTGAACTACAGTTCAGGCAGTGGACCTTTCAAATCAAAACAAGAAGAGGCCACGGCGGAGAACCACCCACTGCCATGGACTGAGGAGTTGACTTCCCTTTCGACTTCTAATAGAGCTGGGGGGAGGGAAAACAAAACAACGCAGAGTACTACTGCGTTCGAAACTTCCCTTCCCCTCCCCCGTAACATCGGACCCACCTTTCCGCTACGTTGGTGATGAAAATGGCCACGACGTCTCTTGCAAGTGCGCCTGAACCTAAACCTGAACTCCGCTTGAGGCGAAACCCCTTCGAGACGGAAGTGAAGAAATTAACAACAGTCCGTCCGTCGACTCAATTTTCCGGCACCGAGTAGTCTCACACGCACTCACACACAGATATACACAGAGCTGCTAGGAGATAGCCGACATTTAAATAGTGTATTCTATTGCGAAGAAGAGCGATGTTTGGAGCTACCGTCCCCTCTACGCCATCAGACCGAAGCCGGTTTCAGCAACAGTTTCCCATGGACCGACCCCATCCGGACGTTTAGCGTTTTCGTCCCGCCCTGCCCGATGACGGATGGGTTGCCGTGGCGCAACGATGTGACGACCACTCGTTAAGAAAAATTACTCGCCCCAATCCTCGGCCCGTTTCGGTGATTTACCAATTACGGACCGCGAGCCCGAGCTCGAGTATAAATTGCATTAGCTCTAGCCGGCTCGCGATGGACCAAATTTTCGTCCAGCGTGTCTTCGTCCGTCACCGGGTCATCGTCTTCACAACGCATGTCCGGAAGGCGGACGACGACCGAAATGCGCTGAACCGTAGCTTGCCGGAAGTACGAGCGCTCAAGAACGCCACACTCATATGACACGGAATCCTACACCGTCGCAGTCGGTCGTCCGTCCACCTCCCGGCTACTTTACGAATGTGTCGTTGCAGGAAGTAGATGTAAGAACCTCCCCGTTCGTTCCGTGCTCCTCCACAACTCCACAAGAGGCGCAACAACTCACCAGAAATGACGTTACGCCTCGGTGCGCCGCTTCTTCTGCCGGTAGCAAGAACTCCGGGGCGAAAAGATTCACCCAGTTTTCACGGAACCGTTTCGCCTCCCGGAAACAATTGACCACGAAAGAACGAACAGGGTGGACAGGAAATGGACCGCTGATGATGTACCACGGAATGTACCAGAAGCAGAACGTCTGTAAACCATAGCGCCCCCTCAAAGTCTGTTTTTCCGTACAATCTTCTAGCGCTGACAGGGGGGACAACAGAATACCTAGTTCACACGAGACCCCTTCTCGTTGAAGACGACCGGAGACGACGCAAAATCACTGTACCGTCGCACCATGAGCGCCTCGAGAAGCGGAAAAAAGACTGCGCACCGCACCGAAACGGTGACTTGCTGTTGTTCTTAGGAGCCACCGAAGCAAAGATCCTCCGGTCCGATCCGTTCCGGCAGGGCGAACCTCCGTGGGCCAGAACTTCCGTCGACTTCCGTCGGCCGATGCATCGTTACGATAACAGGTCTTCAGCCCGTTTTTCTAAGGTCTAACGTCTGAGAGTTTACCGAAAGCCTCAAGCAAAGATATGACAGTTCACATTTGCATTCGTTTACATACCGCAAAGGAGGGGCTCGATTCAGGAATTGGCATGGTAATCGAGGTTTCTCGACAAACCGGAAAATCAAACCTCCCGTGGAAGAAAATCCATCCCTCGTTGCTTTTATTAACTACTCCTAGTTTCCCTATTTTTTTGCTCAACCAAAGAAAGGAAGTTAATTCTTCCCCTTTTCGCCAGGGGAAACACATACCTTACCCTTGTGCACATGACCACCTAACCACAACGCTGCCCTCTTCAGTGAGCGCCGCACTTGTACAAATGGTGTGCACGCGACTTCACCCTCCCCATATCCCGTTGCACTTGTTTCGTTTCGCAAAAACGACGTCGGAAGATCCTTCCGGAAAGCGAGGAGCGATATGGTCGCGGGCATCAAACGGCTACTTAAGGGATTACCCACCCTTCGCGCTTTTCCCAGGGTGGAAACACAATCGACAACACATGTCACTCGCGGGCGAAGGCGAGACGATCAAAACGATACGATGTTTCTTTCACTACGGGCGGATGGGCGGGAAAAATACACCAATTGTTATTATTTGCTTCTTTTTCCCAAACTCCGTTTCCGTTTAGAAGCGAGGAGTTTTCCACCGCAGAAGGAAATGCTACTCCTTGCTGGAGGATTTATGTACCGCCTGGGAATACGGACCCTTTGGCGTTGGTGGTGGTGGTGGTGGTGGTGGTGGTGGTGAGTTCATCAAACGCACTTTCCCATTGCGGCGGAATTAAAGAAGGAAAAAATAAACTCCAACCTTTGATGAGTGTTTGTTTACGCGGGGCGCAAAATACAAACGAATTCAATTAAAAAAAGGGTCACCGGGGGAGGGGAATCGGCGCGGGTGTTGTCGCGCGTGGCCTTCTTTTCATCATCGTGGCATCGTGGAGTTTTTCCTTCTACGCCGCCCGTCGATGCACTCGAGGATGTTTGAATAAATGAA
Source organism: Anopheles sinensis (assembly GCA_000441895.2). Taxonomy (NCBI): domain Eukaryota; kingdom Metazoa; phylum Arthropoda; class Insecta; order Diptera; family Culicidae; genus Anopheles; species Anopheles sinensis. Next base: position 403,376 of record KE524975.1, read on the forward strand.
AATTTATTATTGTGGCTCGTTTTTAAACCGTGACGGAAAAGACGTAATCATCAAACGGGGATGAAGAAACGATGAACTCTCCCACGAGGCATGTGAAAAAGAGTGGAAAACAGTCGAGCACGATAGAAGATGGTGATAGAAGAAGTTCTAATCGTCGTGGACCGAGGGAGGTTTGCTACATTTTTCAAATATTTTTCATTTCAAAGTGTAGTAAATTTTCAAAATTCCACGCGTGGTTTTCCATGGCCGATTCAAGTCACCTATAAAAATTTATAATTTTATGTTTTTCCCACTCTTAAAACCTAATACCATCACTCATCTTTCCCCGGCGCTCGTTTTGATTTAGAAGGATTTTCATCTCACTTCGACTCGGGCCGGAACCGAGTCGTGATCGTAAATAAAACGTCAACCGAAAACTGGCCATTTTTCTTGACCCGTTTCCCGACCACGACGCCCCCCAGTGTCAGGGCGCACTCGGGTATCGTTTATGGAAATATGATAAATGTGATGCTTTATTCCGTCAATTTGTCAAACGCCGAAAGCGACCGGAAAAATCCATTTCCACAGGATGCCCGCGGACATTAGCGTCGAATTAAAACTCAACAAAGTCTTAAGACATTCGGGAAGATGCAAATAGAGAATCACTCCACCTTCCTTCACGGTGTTGGTGACGATGACTTTGTTCCACATTTCCAGCGGGAGCGATGGTGTTTGTTTGAGACACATCTCGAAACCCTTTTTTCCGGAACACAACCACTTGCCACCGAGAGGGAAAACGTGCCGTGCCGATCTTTCCAATTTAATGGTGATGATGTTGTTGTTTTTGGCCTGCGCCTCCCACCACACGGCATCGCGCGTGACATTTCGGGTTAAGTTTATTTGACAAACCCGCCTTTCGGGTGGGAGACATTTCCCGATCGCTTCGGGCAGGGAAAACGAGCACGCCCTTCCGCGCGCCGCACGAAAGAGTTAATTTGTGCAATCCCGCCGATGCGTCGAATGGTGCGAGGTGCGTTACGATGCACGCACGATTTCGTCCTCTGGCTCGGGGGGAAAATGAGCATGGAAAACTGTGATGAGAAAAAAGTTATCGCTGCACTTTGATGCGCCGGGAGTTACAAGCGACAAGGGACGGATAACCGACTCCGTTTTGATGCTTCGATTTCCATCTCTTCATGGAACACCCTCAATTTCCCGGGCACCCACACACAAGCATTCCTGGGGGAAATTGCACGAGCGGACGCCGCAGCACACGCCGCCATAAATTTGTTCTCATAATTTGTATCATAAACATCGTCGTCACCTCGCCCGACCGACGACCGGCTTCCGCGGCTTCGAACCCGGGAAAGAATAATTAACAGTCTTTTGTGGGGTGCGCTCTATTTTTCCCCCATTCCTCTTACCGCCCCTCCTTCCGGTGGACCACCAGGTCACAGTGACATCCGACCGAAAAACAAAACGCAAACTGTCACACTCGCACACACTTTCCCTCGCACTATAATTAGGTGCGACTGGTGGAAAAACTTCTCCGCCTCGGCGCGAACAAATCGACGACGGTATCGCATAAATAACTGGACCGTGCTTTTCCTCTCCTTCTCCCCTCCTCCCACCATCGGTTTGGCTCGGGATCAGCCCCGGATGAGATGTTTTGATTTTCCGGCAACGAAAACTTCCAACCGATCTACCTCGAACGAGTCTCCCGAAACGTACCGCGCCAGGTGCGCACTCGTATCCTTCGACGCCGACGTGCAGAATTTATGGCCGTTGCGCGGAGCTGGAGTTGAAAAATAGGAAACTAGATGATTCCCAATTTTGTTTAGTCTCCGCTTCTCCCAGTCTCCCGCGGGTGTGTGGTGCAATTTTGTCTCCGCCTCCGAAATCGAAACGATCCGGGAACGTGACAATCGCTCTTCGTTCCGCCGAAGTTCGCACCATAACGATGTTTGTCACCGGTGGGTCATAATGGCACGGGTCAGCTTCGACGCTCCTCGAGGGAACGCCAGAAGACAACTGTTGTTGCGTAGCGATCGGTAGATGATCGTAGTGTTCAAATCCGCTTAGTCGAAAAGGGAAGGAAATGGAGAAGATTAGTGTCTAGGAGTGGAAAATACACTACAGGGAATGGGTCCTACATTAGGGACCGGTCTGCTTTGATGCTCACAAATCACAGGAAAGTGAAAACAACAAGAAATGACGGCTTTCGCCAACGCTGACAGAATCGATCAGCATACTTTCCCTCCCTCTTAACAGTGGTGTAAATGTTCTGGTAAGAATTTGAAATTGGCCATTCAAACCATCGAAGCACAAGACGAGTGGGAAAGTTAAGAACAGTGAGAATCGGCTACTTTGGCCATAAGCCATTTTGTTTCCTTAAGTATCCGTTTGGGAAAAGGAAACGAGTTTCGAACCGATTGTAAAAGATTCATAGATGTTACGAAATTGACGCAGTCGATGCAGTGGCGGTGGTTGCATTTTATGACGCGATTATGGGTCCCTAATACTCGTTAAGTTAGTGCTCCAATCGAACCACAAAAGGGAATGTTTTCTTTATTAAACAATTGGGTTTTTTAGAATTTCGTCAATGAATACATTGGTTGACTTTTAAATACTTCTTTTACTTTAAGTATCCATCCCCGGTCTATGCGTCGTCTTTACCGAAGCTAATAAACTTTAATAGAGAATTTCCTAACAATGTAACAATGCCCTTCCACGTGCATTTGTTCCAACCAGGTGTCTTCTGGTGCCGACGAAAAAATCACGAAAGAAACAGTGTTCGGAGTTATGCTAAGCAAACTCCTCGCCCTAATACCGTTGGGTTAGAAATAAACACTTGCTTTCTTCAAAGAATACACGGGTCGCGTCTTTAGGCGTCGTTTGGAAAAGAAAAGAAAAAAAGCACAACTTAATATATTACCAGCGGTGACCGTTCGAAGAAGACAAACCTCCCTCGATGTCCCTCGGCACGTACGACGCATACATTATGCCTCTGTCCGCCGCACTGACCAACGAATCATATAATACTCCTACGTCGCTTCTCTTCGGGGACCTCGCGGAGGCTCGCGCGATTGGGCTCGAGGACGTTGCCTTCGTAGAAAAACCCACCCCCGGCCCTCCAGCCCTCCCTTCCGGTGAAATGGTGAACCTAGATGGGGCTGGGAAAAGCTGGAAAGAAAGACACAAACGGATGAATTCTTGAAAGCTGGCTTAGGATTAAAACGCAAACGCACTGGAGACGCACTGCAGTGAGGGGGTGTTTTTGTTTGGCGGACGTGAAGACAGAATACATAAAACTTTGCGTTTGCATATGCGTTGTCTCCATCCTCCTCCACCTCCTGCTGAACCTATCCTTCTAACCGGCGTCTAATGAAAGGAACTAACAGTCTTCACTCAAACGGCCTCGTAAAGGCAAGTGCGCCAAACGTTCGCCGGCGTTCCGTGCGCTAAAAGGGTCCAAAGGGAATTCCGAAGGGCACGTGGAGTTGTGAGCTTCACAAGAAGGAATAAGGGAATGGCATGGAGCGGTAGTTCACCGTTTGCATATCAATATTGGAATGTGTCCATTCAATGACCGGACCGTACCGAAGGGTATAATGACCTATTACGGATGTTTGAATGCAATCTCACGAAAAGGACCGGCCATTTGCGGGAGTCGGGAAGGAGAGAAGGGCGTGAAGGTGGGTTTGGACTTCTTGGAAGCCAGAACCACAAACACAGCGAGCAATGACCGTGTCGCAGGGAGTACCGCTAATTCTTCAATCGATCGCCTCGATCGTGCCCGACGTACCAACAATGTTCGCGGTCCCGATTTCCCAATGTTTGCAATTAGTCTTCCACTTCCTGGTTTGCGCCGAAGGAGCTCTCATTGTGTCGCGAGAAAGAAACCACTGTCCCCCCTCGCCCACGTCGATCACATTTGCATCGGAAATGGAGTCGCGCGCCACGGGAAAGCGCACGCGAACCCGCTTGGATTTCGAGGATTCCATGTTTTGGCGCGAAGCTCACGACATGCGACGAGGAGAAGGACCGACCAGAACTCAGAAGCCCAGAAGAAGTCCCGAAGCTCCAAATCCCCGATCGCATCCGTGATTTGTCGCTCGCCCTATCGCCGCCATTTTTTGTCGCGTGGTCGATTTCGTAATCCTTTCCGAATGGCGTGTCGCATAAGTCGTGATACGTTTGTTTTGATTCTGTTTCACCAAACACTCCGGAAAAAATCGTGCCCAAAGATCCTCCCTTCGGTGATCCTCCAAACCGAACAATAAACCAGAAGCTCGAAACGCGATTACAATCGTGCTCTTCTTAGAGATAGCGAGGACACTTTTCTCTCGCTTCGTTCCCATCTTTCGAGGTTTGGCAGAAAATCGGAAACCCCGCGGCGAATTTATTTCTGGAAAACTGTGCCTGCAACCACAAGTTTTCCCCATCCCGATGGGGGTAAGCTTACCCGTGGGGAGAGGGAGGGAACACGGGGAGTTCATGTTCATATTTTATTGTGTGCTTTTATACGGCAGCTCGCTCCCGTAGTTCCTGTGGCTGCGATTTGCTTTTATTTATTTTACGTCTCGTTTTTTTCCGATTCGGTACCATCCATTTCCCATGTTGCATTAATATGAGATGTGTATGATTTAAATCTTCCATGTCACATAAAACATGAAACGATTATTCATGTCATGTTCAGCGACATGTTTTTTTTTCTTTCTCTTTTCCTTTTTTTCCTGTTTGCACTCCACTCCACAAGCGGCGAATAGAATCAGAACAATCACGCGCTTACAGAAAAACAACAAATTTCCCTGCCCGGCTCGAAATGCGGAAACAATAGAATTTAGATTCGAGTTGATGGAAAACTGGTGGCATTAAATATTAAAGGGCAGCGAATCGAGCCTTTTCCTTCTCTCTCTCTCACTCTCTCTCTAGCTTTTATGACGAAGTGCATCGCACTAGAAAACCGTTGTTGTTAGTTTTTTGCTTCCGCTCGCTATCACCATGTTCTGTAACGTTATCCTGCCGTGGATCTGTTCTATGCTACCGCGCGTGTCCTTTGTGAAGCTTTGGAGTGCATGTCGTTTTTTCTCCATCTTTTTTTGCCTGTTTATTTACGTTGCATTTTTCATTTTCCGGAACGGAAGCCATGTGATTTTCTAAACAAGCCATTGAGCTGTGTGAGCGTTGTGAAATATTGAAATACAATCTACGGGCCGGACGGGGGATGGCGAATAAATTATAACAAATCACAAATTGCGCTTGGAAAGCCAAAACAAAACGAATGCAGAAATGTTCGAAACGATTTAGAATATATCCTAATGATTGATATTTTCTATTAAATCATACTTAATAACACGACTCATAAATCGATGAGCCAGAAATAAAAGAACTCCGTTTTCAATTTTAGTTCAACAAACCTAACACATAGCTCATTTTTTCAGCAATTTTGTCCAAATCCATCATATGAAGGCATGCACAAATCAACAACCTGCCGACGAAGAAGCGACACGCTTTGGAAAATGGGACACTTCGGGATGGATCAAAACAAATTAGAAGCAAGAAAAGTGCTCTCCTTCGTTGAATCAAATCCCGTCATTCCCGATTTTTGAAAGCCGTTCATCTCTTCCACCGGTTTATCCCTACGGTCATCGCTCGTTCGCGCTCGTGGGCTCATGCAGAACGAATCCATAAAGTCGATCCACTGTTGGAACGGAATTGATTTTCCTTCCCCGCCCCCCTCCGCCACTGCAGCGTCTCATAATCCTTCACTCGGCGGGTTCTTTTGCTTTTCGGTTTTTTTTTTTCCACAAGATCATGCTCGTGCCGAGCGCCGTCCGGCAAGCGGATTGCTCCAGAATTTCGGAATGTCATGGGGTAATGTGCCTTCGTGACCATGACAGATGGGACCCGACCGGTGGAAGGCGAGTGGGGTTGAGTGCAGGCATGTCCGCACGGGTGTTCATCCTCACCTTCTCGATCGTACGCAGCAGGTTTCGTAACCCATCGCGTTCCGATGGCGATTTAGAACGGACCAGCCCGCTTTTGGAAGTGGTCGGGATTTAAATTGCCGCCATTCTGCACGCCCCATGGAGGGAAATTTTCCCCTACTCCCGCCAGTCCACAATCGTGGCCGTTGGACCGTTCCCTTTCCTTTTGCTTCCTTATGTTAATTCGAGGTGCGTACCGTGTGTGTACGTGTGTTAGAGCACCTCGGGTTAGTGCTCGGGCTAATTAGACATTTCAATCATCCAAAGCCGGGGAATTGGTCGCCCCCTGCCTAGACTCCTTTCGATTCCCGGCCCCTCGCGGCCCAAAAAGCTATAATATCTTCCGCCATTGCGCTCAAGTCGCCGGTTATTAATATCGGGCGGCTCAAATCGGACCGACCAGGGCGCGTAGTTCGTTAGTTCAACCACCTTCGCGAGCGAAAGGTTGGACGCTCGAAGATCACCCCCCACCCCCTTTTTGAATGATCCTCTTATGATGCTGATCGGGGTAGCATAAAATTTATCCCCGAAATCCGTTTCCCCCACAGACACACACACAAACGCTCATACCCTCGCGTTCGACGTTCGAGTGCATCGTCGCGCACAACGTCGTCGATCGCGTCGGCCAGTGTCATAAATTCAAATCAAAAATCATCATGAAACATAAATTGCGCACATGCCAACCCCTTTTCGGTGTCGAGAGGAACGAGAACGAAAGCGAACATAAGTTCTGCGAACGGCCACACATGCCTCAGAACTCAAAACAACATATCAACATGCATTCCCGTCGACTGCTTGTGTGGATTTTCCACTTGCTTTCCCCCCCAACATATTCAAAATATACGCACCATCGGGGGTTCCATTTTCTTCGTTATCTCTTACTCTCCTTATCCCGAGAACCTTCGGCACGGGGGGACAACAACATGCGTGTATTTGTGTGTGTACACGTGGGGTAAATATTTTTGCTCGCGCTGTGAAAACATACCATGAGGCAATGTCGCACATCGTTGCGCCGCATGGCACGAATGGTCCAATAATACGCAAACAAACCTCCAACTCTTTTCGTTTCTACCAAAACAGCCTCCGGCGATTGGTAACATGTTTTGTCATTTACTTAAAAGTAAATAAATTTGAACGGAACGAAATTATCCCATCAGGGCTACATAATGACCCCATTGGTGGATCCTTTTTATTTCATCGCAAATGATGCTAAACCAACTGTTTACACTGTGTGAGATTTTACCAACGGTCCTTAATTAAACGCCATCGTGGACAATGCAGAAAACTATCCAAAACCGAAAGGACAATCAAACGACCAGACTTTTGACCTACCAAATGCAAATTGGCACACACTCGGTCCCTCTTCCCGCGAAATATCAACAGGCATACAACCCTGCGTCGAACGGGAATCCTCTGGAGAGCGATGCAAAATGTATGTCAACTGCAGCAGCTTCGTTTCGAATCCTTCCCTTCACGGCGGTGCTCGATGTTGGATGGATTGCAAACCAACGACCCCGAACGAGCATCTAATCAGCGCCAAGTCCGCGCCCAGAACATCACGCCTTTTTCCTTTTTTTTTCGTCCACCCCGTCCGAGATGCTAAGGAATAATTTGATACCAACACTATCAAGATGAGATCTATCTTCATTCGGTTTCATTTGAATCAATTTAAATCGCAGATAAGCCAAGGGGTTCCCGTCAAGCCGACCGCCCATTTGGCGCGTATGAATTCCCTGGGGCCCATAATCATATCGTTGGGAAGCTGTTGCTCAGTTGCCACCTCAGCCACACACTCCTCTGCCCTCCTTCAAGCGTTCCTTTTGGCGCCCCGTTTTATGGCTCATTTTATGCAAGTTGTCGCCGTTTCTCACCCTTTCATTGTACAAAGTGGGTGACTTGGGGGGGAGGGAGGCTTAGCAAAAAGATGCTACGGTAGAGACACACACACAAACGAGGGGTCACAACGAACCGGTGTTACGTGCGCGCGTGCCCATTTGCATCCGCGGAAACGATGCAAAATTCCAGATGCGTCACGCGGAACAACCCGGCGAGCTAATGGTGTGAAAAAAGATGCCCACCCCCCAGGTGCATGAGGAAGTTGAGGAGGTGCTCAGGTGAGATATATGAGCGTTTTTTCTTGCCTTACTTTCGAGTAAGGCGGCCCCAGCTCCGATTGAGATCTAGATCAGTAGTCTTTGATGAAGCATACAATGGAGAGCGTTGATTAGAAAAACGGATTTTTTCGTCTGCTTACACAAAAGAATGCAACTTGCAATCAAACATATTCGTCACTATTTACACCTCAGGTTTATATTTGTCTTTTATTTCATTTGGTTCTAAAGGCAAATCATATCATCCGCATATTAGAGGTTGATTGTAAAATAAATATTTAACTAAAAGAAAAATACTTCGAGAGAACCAAACGTACCAACCAAACGCGCACCTGCCCAAACCTGGTATTTCGGAAAATACCGAGGGCGTCCGAAAAACAACCAAATATATATATGCGGATTGGAAAGCCGATCCCTTCGATAAATGGAATTCCGATGAGATTCGCAGTCGTTTTTCCGAGCCCAACATAAAACTCGCCCACTAGCGCGTCACCGCGTTTTTCCCTGCTGCCGCTGGGTCAAAAAATCTGAAAATATCAATTTTCCTCCCGCTCGCTGACTTCCGCAACACTTCGTGCAGCCCGGAACGCACCTTCCCTGCACCGCCTTTACTTTCGGGCAGGAGCTTTCACCACCATGTTCCTGGCGGAAGCAGAGATTCCATCGCATTCAACTGAATTTTCCATGCAATTTCCGATTCTCCAGTCCGCGGCTGCTGCTCCTCAATCCTCCAACCAGTCAACCGAACACCATACATGCACCAAGGATCAAATCGATGGGTGGGTTTCGTGAATCGAAAAAAACGAAAATCAACCGGGTCGCGAAAATAATCGAATACCGAAAAAAAGGGAAAACTTTTCCAACTATCTCCTATCGGATGTGCGGCGGAATATCCTGTGTGCTTATGTGTTTGTGTGTGTGTGGGGGAATGAAATTTTGCAACAAAATACCAAAACGCCGACCAGCCGATTTTTATGCTGACGATCAACTTCCCAAAACGACCGACGACCCTCAGCAACAGAGTGCGGAATCGTTTACAGGAATTTATTGAATATCCGCTAGAACCCAGAACCCAGATCGAGGTCCTCGAGGAAGCGTGGAACGAGGACAAAATGTAGTTGCTCTGCTCAGGTTCATTCTCCGTCCGTTAATAAAATCAACGTAACCTTTTTAAAAAAGATCTTTCCCAATGCAGCACGAATTCCAAAGGCGCAGCGCGGAAAATCGTAGGCCTGGAAAATCACATCACACAAACTCCCGGTGTATAAACATGATCCACACGTGGCCGATTTCTGTGTTTGTTTGTTTTTAGTTGTAATGCAGCTGCAAATCTCGCGCTCACCCAACATACACACACGCTCATGGAAAGTGCATGTAAGTGCATTGTTTCTCTAACGAGCAGCAATGAAAGCGAGCAACACAAAATCAACACACATAAAAACATGCCGCACGTACCCGAAACAAAAGCACACATGCACTTGAACACAGGACCGGGGAGGAAAATAGATAAAAAAAGTGCTCAATTTCGCGGGTGTAATCAATTCCCGAGACGAAAAACAAAACCTCCCCTGAACGAGGTGGAAAAACAAGACAGCATGTGCCGATGAGTGTGTGGAGGTTACGTTGTTGCGATATGCTTAACCCTGCGGGTCGGCAAGGTTCATATGGTGGGTGCGGGGGGCTTGGATGAACACGTTCACTATCATAATCATAGGGGTAGGAAAAATTACGGACAAAAAAAACTGCGCTTTCCTCCCTAAACAAAGCGCCAACGAAATAGTTATAAACTGGTTTTTTGCAAACTTTTGTTCGCCAGTTTTAATAGATTCTTTTTTTTTGTCCTCCTGTGTGTCCGGTAAACGAAGGAACGTTGGGGTAAGAGAGGGGGAGCAAAACTGACGCATCCTGTGGCGGAGGAGGGACAAAGTGTGGAAACATGGGAATAGCGCAGGGATGTTTTGGTTATTTTGAGCTGCATGCTTCTTTTTTCTGGCTTCCCGCTTCAGCATTGTCGCTTTCTGCTCTGTACTGTTTGGCAGGTTTAGATTTGTCCCGTTTTGGAATCCTGAACTTTATCCTCACCCCCTGCTCCCTTCCTACCAGCAAGCCCTGCCTCCCTTCCCCCTTTCACGACAATTTGCCAATATGCTATTTTATTCCCCATCCATAACGGTCGATAAAACATTGTCGCGAACGTTTGGGACGCTGACCGATGGAAGTTATCATGCCGTTCGCCACAACCACCCCATCCCCCTTCCCCCTTTCCCATCTCTTCTTGTACTGAATCAACAAGCCTGGCTGCAGCATCGATAACCCGCACCGGCATCGAGGTATGATGAAACATATTTTCATGTTCCAGCAACTATGTTGAGGCTGCACTTTTGGGTTGATATTTTTTTGCAGATTTTTTAGCGTTCTTTGCAGCAGGGGAAACTATCCACTGAATACGCTGATCGAAGCTTCAATTTCATAAAAACTTTGTTGAAAAAATATAGAAAATAAATAAATAAACATATTAACAAATTTCTACTTTTCAAAGGCAAAGTTTCTTAGAAAGGTTTACAATCAAAATTGAACAGTCATCAACATTTCATTACTAAAAGAGAGGCTAACCGATGAACTACATTACGCTGAATAACATGCCACAGTTAATAGTTAATCATTAACAAAAATAACACCATTAAAAATTTAGAACCCAAGTTTGACTTCCATTTCCACGATTTAACTCAATTGCAAACTATGAATAACGCAAGCCTGCGCAGGCTAAAGGAAAACGATCCGATCGCTAAATAAAACACAAAATCAAAACGCCATTCAACGCACACACATACACACACACTAAACGCATCAAAACACACCTGTTTAAACTTGCAAAGCGGCGAACGTAGAGGACGAACATTGAGGACGGAAGCGATGTCAACATTTCATCCTTGTTTTGTTTTCCGTTGGCTCTCTGTAGTATTTTTATTTTCGTGAGCCGAAAAATAACGCCCGGGATGTACGAGTGAAAGGAAAAACAACGAGCCATAGGGATGCGAATTTATTGGTTGGCCAGTGGCCATCATCGACGCCCGTGTTCCGGAAAACTCCGGACGTGCACCGGTGCGAAGAGGGCCAAATGAAATCACACGGAACGGAAGTGCTGTCTGCATGCACCACAAGCGAAACGGCATGGCTAGGGACATGATGGCGGGATAAAATCAAACGGCTCTCGATAAAGGAAAACTTCGCCAGCCCGGTCGGTCGGCCGGCCGGGTTCCCTTCCCCGCCGGGTGTGATAAATTGCGATCGGTGAAAAAAGGGGTTCAAAAATATAAAATCATTGAACTGTTGCAATGGTTCGGAGAGGAAAGGGAGGACGGGGAACGGAAGAGATGCAAAACGGTATGTCCTTTTTCACGCAGACAAACATTGGGCGCGTTAAAACGCTCCAACGAAATGAGATGCACGAACCAGATTTCCTTCCACATCCCGGGCGACCAACGGGGGCTTCCAATATTTTGGTATAATTTTGTAGCTGGCGATTTTTGTGCTCCCCTTTTTCAATTTCGCTTCCACCCCGTTTTCCTCCTTCCGGTGACCATCCATGAGTTTTCCCGGTGGCCGAAAAACCAGATTGCGTTTGTTATTATTCATCCCGGCGTTGCAGCGATGCGCTTCCTGTCGCGGACAACGGAAAAAGGAAGTGGAATTTTCCCGAAACCCTCATCCGAAAAAAAGCGACCGACGATTGCACGATGTGTGCCAACGGCAGTACATAATATCGTGTCTCCATTTTTTCCCCATCACTTTTCCCACCGCTCCGTGCACGCTGCAGATACAACCTCGGCGTGCAATTGCACTGTAAATGATGCGTGTGTGCGTGAGTGTGCAAGCTGCGGGAAAATAGAGCGAAAAATGGGAATTTGTTCACCGGAGCCTTTGGACAGTGCTGGCCATAGCTGTAACCCAATTTCAGCCTGGTTTAATGCAGTGTGCACGATGACCAAATCAAATTGAAATTTCATAACCAGTTTTCCCGGGCATAATTGAATCGGTTAACGGAAAAAAACCAAACGAAATTAACTATTGCTCGTTTTTACAGGTTGCATGCCTGTATGGGTGTATGTGTACGTAGATGAGGCGCGTTCCGGTAGGAGGATTTTTGTTCACTTCCTGTTCATGTTCCCCAGCGCCTCCCGGATCTCATCCGAACGGCTGACCGGAGCCGGAAAAAGTCACGAACCGAAAACAGGATGCCCAAAAAATACCAACAAAGGGTAGCGACACGAAACAAGGCGATGAGGATACACTAGAGAGAAAGAGAGCGCAAAGGAGAAAAAAACAACCCCGGTCGACCGGTTTCCACGAATATAATTGGAAATGTAAAACGAAATTTAATTTCGTTATTAAACTTGTGCCCGTATTTTGCGCCGATGCAAGCGGGAACGCTTTTCCGACTGCTGTTTTCCCCCATTCCATTCGGGCAATCACAGTTCCGCTCGCAGGTTCGGAAACGTGTATCGGTGTGCCGGATCGGAAGTGACCGTCAGAACAAGGACTGTTGGGTTGGGGAGGCTATGATTTTCCCGGCAATTTCCGCCCATTCCATCTCTTGCCATTTCATTGCGTTCTTGTTCCACTTTTCCTGCCAGCTATTTTCCGTTCCACATTCATCAATCCCTGCACGCTTGGGGGTCGAGTGCATCCCTGATGCAACGTTGCGCTTGGAACGGGGATTTTCCCGCGATCCTGAAATGGCGCACTCTTTTTACCTCGAGTGCACCAAGTACTGCTCTCTGTGGTTTTTCCGACCTTCTCAGTTGGGCATTTGTTTCGATGAAGCAGGTCCCTTTTCACCACCCTCTCTCGCAGCATGCGTATCACGACTTCCTCAACGGGTTTTCCATCATTTTCATCGCTCGAAATCCATTCACGGCGGCTTCCCAGGACTCGTTTCCGTTAGAGTTTTTCCTCTGCTCGGATTTTTTTGTAGCTGTTGCTTTGCCTTCAAATCTACTTCCGCAACGATTTCCACAATACCACCAAAAGCCCCCCAATCCCACTCCCTTCTAACCAGAGCTCGCTTCATCCTTACTCCCCTATTTTCATTTTCCAACAGTGACTTCCGGTCGACCTGCTCGACGGGATCCACGCAGCACCGTTTCGGAGAAACTGACTTCCGCTCGCTTTGCTATTTGTGCCCCCCCTCTCCCTTCCTTCTCCTTCACACCATCCTTTTTCCAAGCATTTCCTCATCTAGTGTACGAGGCAAATGTACTTTTTCACTGTTAACACATCCGGAGTTTTATGATTTTTCCCTCGCCGACGGAATGTGTTTTTTCCATTCTTTCCTTTTAGCTTTCCCAGCTCATCTTTACATCCTTTCGCTTTCCTTCCACATGACCTCCCTCTCTCTCACATTCTCTCTCTCTCCGACGCTCTTTACCCACTTTCCCGCAGTCAGACTTCCTTCTCAAGGCAAGGGATTTTGCGAAAAAGGAAATTAGAAACCCGCTTCAAAAGTCTCCCCAACCGTGTTCCCTCCCTTCCACCGATTTCCACATCCTTTTGGGGGTCCGCCAGTTTTTTCCCCTACGCTCTGCGTCCACTCCAATGGCGCATGTTTTCCGTCCCCGGGGCCGGACGGCGCTTTTCCGGAAGTGAAGACGGCTAAAGGATGTACCGCCGCCTGGTCGCCCGCTTTTCCCGCGTTTCTCCGTTTGCGCTGCTCCGTGGAAAACCGGATGCAGACTTCCTTGCCGGGATGCCGGCAAAATGGCAGAAGCGGAGAAACGACGCGCAAACCAAGCCCGATTCGCAAAGGACTTTCCCGCAGGACGCAGAAACTTGGAACGGTTCGAAAAGGGAGGAAGGTGGAGGAGGGGACCTGACAAAAAAGGCTTTCTCCTCGTGTTCTTCCGGTTCACATCCTTCGTGGAAGCGGGTACGGAAGTGGGAGCTTCGAAGGGAGGAATGGCGGATGGAAAAACGCATGAAAACTGCTGCTCGAAGCTTGAATCTGTTACTGGGTCTGTAAACGTACAGTTGGAAAAGTGGGTTTTATTTTCGAGTGGAGCGACGGTTGGGGATGGCACAGCTTTGCCATTTCATCGTTTCCTGAGTCCTTTTCTTTTAGACGGCGACGTCCTGTGGAAAACAGTTTCCTCCGGTCGCATGCTATTTTATTTTCAACAAGCGAAGGAAAAATCGAATGGAACACGGATGAAGTTGCCTCACAGACTCGAGCGGAAGTGTTGTCCTCCGGACAGAACTTCCTCGCCATCATTGCCTTCCCTTAACCCTAAAGGTCAGTACAGGAAAACTTTTCACTCACTCAGACTGAAGGTCCGATTCGGGGAAGAATGTTCGCTCTCTCTCTCTCCCGCTCGATTGTGTTCCTTCCCGGATGTCACGCTGTTCACATCGACCCGGGTCCTTTCGATCCCTTTCGACCGCCGGCGAGTGGGCAAATGACCGAACGACCGATGGAGACGCCTTGCAATACCGAGAAAATGGGAAAGGCTCCACGGGCACGACGAAACCGTTCCGGAGTCAAATGACGCTTCCCTCCCGCCGGCTCCAGAGCATCGAACGATGATTTCCGGCTTCGGGTGAAAACCACACACACACAGACAGCCATTTGCAGCACGAGATCTCCACACTGCGAAAGGGCTGTAGGGTGAAGGCACTTCCGGTCTGTGGAGCTGTTGCGGAGGAAAATTCAAACGGTTGTCCTCATTCCAACAGTCTTTCCTAGCATAGCAACATTGTTACCACGTTTGCATGAACATCCTCTTCTCGGAAAGGACAAATGGACCGCTTCGGGTGATGGAAAGGCAGTCGGTGCTCCTCATCGTCCCATCGATTCCCGGAAAACTGCCTCTGTCCGTTGATGGTACGCACGGACAATCGCTTATATACTTTCCGGTCCATACAAACGCACGCGAAAAGGACACCGACCGGAAGTGCGCCGTTCGTCCCGGGAAAGGCCGAGGACTCCATCGGAAGTGCTGATGATGATCGTACGACAATAAGTGAATGGTGATTTCTCCTCACCCGTTACCAGAGACGGTATTCTTTTCAAAAAAGACAGAAAAGATGATTGTATAGCGTGCATGCTAGATGCTATGATAACAATGTGTTCAGAAAAACTTTAATGTACTAGTAAGTGATGCACTGCAAATTCCCAAAAATATACTCAGTATTCAATCAGTTTAAGTACGATTTTAACCTTTAAAGGCTTAATGTGTTCTTCTTGTTCAAAACAATTGACTCCTTCCTTAAGTTGAGTCCAGACTAACCCAGAGTTGAATAAAGAAGTTGATTCAATTATACTTCGTGCTGAAATCTTTAAACAATTTTTAAACATACATGTATGCTGTTTAAGGGTTGTGCATTACCGAATCAAAATATCCAAAGTGATCCAACGTTGATACGCTGATTGTTTGTGATCCTCTCTTGAACCTTCCTGCGTCGGCTCTTCCTGAACGCTTTCCTCTTCGCGAACTTCCGTTCCTTTCATTAAATTCATACAAACTTGGCCCGCTTGCAAAATATGTGTGTGTGTACACCATCATATGTACGAAGAACAGATCAAACCCTTTTCACTCTACGACCGAGTGGAAAAGCAAGGGAAAACCAACCTGTACTTGCCCGTGGCGAGAAGAAGCCATTTCGACATGGCCATCCTTCGCCTCCGTCGGGCGAGCATTTTATTTCCATTTACTTCCGTTTCCGGTGCGAAAGCTCCCGACCGAGCTCATGGTGGAGGAAAAACGGAAAAGCACGGACTCGAGGAGTGTTCAGGATGCCTCGGAAAGGATGCTAATAACGGTATGGTGAGGATGTTGTTTGTTCATTTCGTCCCTTCGGCTCGCTGAGAACCGAAGCGGAAGCTAGTCTTGCGGGTGACGGGCGTTTGGCAGGAGGGTTAGAGGGAGGTAATAGTCCTGGAAAAGCGTTCTCCGGTCGCCCAGCCGCTTGCAAGCTAGCCGTTGGAGCCCCAAAAGCGAACGGACGGCCATTTTACCCGACTGCCATTTCCTGCGCCGGGGATTCTGCCTCTCCATTTCGTTCGGTTCGTTTCGTTGCCTGCTTTTTTCCACTCGTTGTGTATCCTTTTCCTTCGGAACTCTCTTATCACTCCCCACCCAACCGACCCCAAAGTCGCCCCGACTTCCATCGACAAAATCCATCGTTTTCTGTCGGCATACTTCCGGGATGTGTGTTCCGTTCGTGATTCCGCCAGCTCCGATCTTCCCCATCGTGGTTGTCCTCAGGCCTCAAGCACAAGGCTACACTCCACAAAGGACGAGGGTTTGCATTCGGTTTCGAATGAACATGTCTAAGGACTGCCGCAACCGCAACGGAGTCGAAGGATACATCGTCCCGGCCGGTTGTAGCTTATTTTTTAGCCCCTTTCCTGCGCTACCACCACCACTTCCTGTGGCGCATCTATCCTCTCTCCGCCCCTCCCAACTCCATAGATCCACGTCTTCCGGTGGTCTTCAGGACATTCTTCGGAGTGGAGAGGAGTTTGGTCCTTCACCGAGCAGCAAAAATCTCATCATCGTCGTCATCAGCCGTGGACGGACGGAGGACATCCCTTTTTCACGGCATCCGCATCGTCCGCTGTGTCATCACCGTTTCGCTTCGGCAACCGGAAATGTCCTCTCCGCACCGCCCCAAACCAACCGACCAACCCAACAGATAAAGTCCCTCTCAACCCGGAGATACTCACTCCTCCCGGTTGCGTGCATTTTCAAGAGCTTCGGTGGACATCAACCCCACGCCATCCCCCTCCATCCCACCCTACGGGACAGTCCATTTCCGATCCGACCTCTCGAACCTCGAATTGTTCACCCCCTTTCCAACCGATTTTCAACTTCTTCCTCCGCACCCGAATTGCTTCGATAAGTGAATTTCATTTGGTGGACCCCCGGTTGGACAACTGTTTCGCGCAACAAACATCGGATCCCATGGTCGCCTGTTTGGTTCGCTTGCCGAAAAAGCGATGAATCGAAAGTGCACGGGAAGCGAAGCGGTTCCACAATAGGAAATTAAAATCAGGACCTCGACCGGACCGGAGACACTCCCCCGGTTCCGGAGACGTGTAGTCTCCGATTTACTGGACAAGATCCCTTGTGCTGACGAGACGAAAGAATCGGTTTCGGGAAAGGAAGGAAAACCCCGGGGACCCTTGGGTTTCACGATTGTCGAGCGACTGGTCTGCCTCGTGCGTTGGGGAGATATACGTTGCCCGCTAGCTAAAGCTAGGTACCGGAGTAACCCAGCCTCGCAAGTACCCGCACTCAGCAGTACGAAGGTATATAATCATTTCCGGTAAAACCGGTACTCATGCGAAATGAAGTTTTTCTCCCCGGCAAGCACAGTTTCTTACTTGAGGCAAAAGTCAAGCTCGTTCGCAGAACTGTTGGTTGTGATGATTTAAGGCGGAAGGAGCGGCAGGCAGGTTGTTAACGTCGTGCTCGAGAAAAGGTCCTACACAACTGTGCGTACACGTCGTTCCGTTCTCCAACTATTCGTCGGTTACTAGAAGTTAAACAGGGTGGATCCCAAATTTTTGACCTACAATTTACTATTAAATATTATCTTAAGAATAATCAACCACTTGGTATTAGGCTTCTCTCAATTACAGAAAACCCAGAATGTATCTAAAGCCTAGATCTATCGCAATTCAAATGTGCCACCCTATGGGTATTTCATCCCGGATGTCGGATGTGTATTCCCCGGCGCGTTCTGTTCCTCAAATCTGCTCAAATATACATACACACAAACACACCCCTTCGTTCCCACACCAACACAGCAACGGAATACGCACTCGTGTCCTTTCTGGAAAACTCGTGCGCCCCAACGCAAACGGACCATGAGACATCGCACCGGAAACTGTTTACCGGAGATGACGTACGAAACAATCAACCCCTAATCGAGCTTAGCAGCCGAAAACCGGAAATGACTTCCCGAACTCATAAATGATGCTCGAGCTACGACGCAGCGTCCTTCGCTAGCGTCGGGTCCGTCCGGTCCGGGTTCAACCGGATCCGGAATGTTCTTCCCCTCACGTTCACCCCCCGCTTTCCGCAGACCGGAGAGTGTGTTGCGAAATTGCGGAAGTCAAGGGACTATCTAACGCATGTATCGGTGGACAGTTTTCGGGACGGTATCTACGCCTGCTGATGAGGTTGATGATGATGTCAACGGCTTTTTTTATCAAGCAGGAGATTTTCCTTTTTCACTTTGAAACCCTTCTAACGATATTCTATTAGGAGAACAAATTATAAAAAAACTGCGTGAGAAGAAATATAAGAACGTTTCCAAAGGAACTTCTCTCGGAAAAAATCTAATAATCGTATCGCCAATTCCGCACACTGGACCACGAATCGTTAAGCCGTAGAGTGCACGGAAAGAAGACGGTATGGTTAATTAAAATTTATGGAAAAGAACGGCCCTTTGCGAAAGGTCAAACGGACAGCAGTTGGTGCGTACTTGTGTGTTTTCATCTGCGGAATGGGTGAACTAATGGACGATTGCATGCATGCATGTGTCGCGATCACTTGATTCTTTGAACTCTGGTACCATGTGTGCTTCCTGGAATAAACGATAGATCTGAGGGTAATGTCCACAATGAAGGAAGTAGAACAAATTTTTTAAATCTATTAAGTAAAACGATGAACAAATTAAGGATCTAAATATGTAAATCGTTGAAGAAAAGTTAGTTTAAAGAACTCACTACTCCAACCGCTTGTCCGACATACATAACCAGGCTCTGAAAGCCAACCCTACTTAAAAGCAAACATTAATTAGTGCCTCTCCTACCGTTTTGGAAGACGATCGTTCTTCCTGATTGCAAAGCGGTCAGGGTGGCAATGGGCAACCCCGGTGCGATCTTCATCGTTTGTCACACATGCACCGACACGATGCATCTCGGAGGGAGATGCTGCTCCTAAGGGGATTTCGTACGATGCGCCTGACTTATTCTGCACTCCGTGCGCCCTTTCCGGCCTCCAGCCGACGCCCAAACTGCAATTCTAGATTCTCACGACGCACCACTTCAAAGCCCTACCCTCCCCTACCGCCATCCTTTGGCGAGGCTTTCAACAGTTCCATCGTTCCCTTTTGCGCCACTACCAGCCACGATCGAAAGAACGCGGAATTAACGCGCCGCTAGCGCCCGTATCAAGTCATCTTCGCTCGCGAGCACACGCGCTCGCGGGGAGTATCATCATTTTAATGTGCTACCCCTGTCCCGCCCTTTCCAATGACCACCTCACCCACACACACCCGTTCCTCGGTGATCTCCATAAATAATTTACCGTTCGATACGCAGCCCATACGAGCGTAACGAGCCTACCAGCAAGTCGGCGTTGCATTGGACGATGGCGATCATAACCCACCACATCGGCGCATGATACAATCCCCGGCGATGCATCAAAAGTCCCCTTGCCCTCAGCACCACCACCATCACCACCGACACCTTATCATTCGGGAGCAGCTCGATAGATGTAGTTTTATCTTAACAAGTGATCTGCCAGCCAAGCCAGCCTGCTTGCTTGCCTGCGCCATCGTCAATCGGCATCGTGATGAATTACAACTGCGGAAGGGAAAACACTCGCTAACACCGCTCTTCATTCTCGGCGCTCTTGATTGGGGGATGCTGATCACGATGATGCCGGGTGGAACAGGTGAAGGAAGGCATTGAGTAACGGCAAAAAACCGGGCGGCTCCTGCTAGAACGCCACGCAGTGAAGGCGCGGCGAAAAAAAATCACCAGAGTGCATCATTTGATTAATTTCATAAACGCAAATTGGACATCCCTTCTGGGTGCACGCAGTTGTACGCACTTGCAGGCCAAATCGGCGGACGAAGGTAACGTTAAACGTCAAAATATCGCAACACATGACATGGCTCGGGGACAGGGTAGGATCACTACCAGGGAAGACACGGCTTTTCGGTCAGAAATAGAAAGTGAAACCGGTGTGTCCTTTCGGGAGTGAGATGATCCAGAGAAAACCCACAACTCCCATGTGTTCGGAACAAACTTGGTTTATCTTGCCTAAATTTTCTAATTTAATTTTAAAAATGATACCTTTTATGGTTTTCTAAAAGATAAAGGAATAGTAGGCAACGTCCTTTTATGATTTTTCCATCGTTGAAAAATGATTTTTGGTTTTTATCCTTCTATGTTGCCCATAGTGAAAGTCCACGCTGTCTTCCACAAGGGTGACGAAAAACGAAGACGCCTTCGAGTGCCGAGAAGGCGTCCTCCTTTTGGATAAATCCTTCATCGTCGAAGCCCCAAAGCCCCCACCTATCCCACCCAAAAAACCCCACCGACCTCGTGTGACGGAAGACGAAAGCCAACAATTTTCTTCTCTAAATTGCACATTATCGCATCTCACCTTAACTAATTGACGGTAATTAATTTTGCTAGAAATTTGCCCACGAAACGGTTTCATCCCGACGGTCGCCTGGTGCGCCGCGGTTTTCCCGGCTTCCAAACGCATCCTTTTTCTCGCCCGAGGACCGTTCGTTGACGTTTTGGCCGAAAATAACCGGCCCGCGAGCGCGCCGAGTGACAAATGCCAATGCTTCCGTAAACACGCACTCCCCAGAGGAAGGAGGAAGCAGAAGGGTGCGGGAAGCGCATCATAATTTGGGGCTTTCCACCGGGGGCACCCTCGGCGTGTCCATTGCGGCGGTGGAATGTTTCGGCTGCCATCGCCCATCGCTTCGGCACAAAACACGTTGACGTTTCCGTGGCGTTCCGAACCGTGGCGTTGCGTATGCTGCGCGTATGGTCCGGTCGGGTTCGGTGGCACATGGTTCGCGCACCCGGCCACGGCCCATCGACCCGCACTAATGTGCCGAATAGTGCAATATTTTTTGGCAATGTGACAGCATCGCAGCAAGCAGGCGGCCATCGTTGGCCGTTGGAGGAAGTGGGAGAAGATTATTCCTCCCGCCCGAAGATCAAGAAGAAACAGCAACCCGCGGAAGGGTTGTCGGCTTTTGTTGTGACAATGTCTTCTTCTCCTGGTTTTCGCGAGAGTTAATCTTCTTTCTTTTGTTTCATTTCATTTAGATTTTTCTTCATATCCGTGTGCTTGCCTTTTAGCTGCGGAATTCTCACAGCTTTGAACCCATCCGAGTAACACATGGTCTCCACAAAACGTTCCCAGCGGGATTTTCCTACACGACGACGCTGTTCATTCTTGTAGTAAACGTGAACGGTTTCAAGTCAACAGGCAGGCGAAACAGAGAGTACGGAATAAAAACGGCCGAAAAACACGTGATGTGCACGGAATGACACAACTTAAGACAATGCTGCATGGTTTGCATGTGGTTAGGAAAAAGATGTTCGCTTCTTAATGCAGCATAACGGAACATTCAGATCCCGCTTGCCTTGTGCTGGTGCCCTTTACCAAATCTCTCCTGCATTAAGGACTCGCAAAGGAAGGAAAAAGTAATTAATTGAGTGTCGTCGCTCGGAAGAGTGTTCTTCAGTAAGGAAAACGTACTACCAACAAACAGAAAAATTTCACCTACAACTAGAGAATGAAGAGTACAAGGACCGTAGCATCATTTGGGAAAAATGTTGATAAAACCGCTGCAAGGCGGAAAAAGTGTAGTACCAACCCTTTCAATAGCTTTGTGAATCACATACAATACTCATGAAGAAAACATGAGTGATATGAACTCTTTTCACTATCACCGTGTTCGTCATCGTTCTGCTTTCCATTTCGTTTACCATTCAGCCACGAAAGACAAAGACGTATCTCTTTGCCACCCGAGCCTTATACAGTTATACATAATTGAGATGAATTATTCTGCAATTCTAATGACATGGACATGAATGTCAAAAACTATCAAAAACAAGCATGACTCGACAATTAACTAAGTTAGTTTTGATTAAATAATTCAAGTTGAATACTATTACGATGATTTAATTCCATAAGTAGGAGACTGAAGCACATTCAGATTTTATGCAATGAAACTTTAGTATCTTAACTTGACAGGGGTTTGTTATATAATACAAGTATTGTAAATAATCTCCCTAGGGTAACATGTTAATAAGTTCACAAATGCCGGCTACCTTTCAGCTTGAATCACTCTGATGAGACACGGACGGAGTGGAACGGAACAAACTGTCGGCCCATTTTCCACCGTGTGGAAACGATCCGGATTTTCCACTTCCCAGAATATCGGGCACGTGGCGCATGGGGAAATATTTTCCACCCTAAATTTTGGAGGAACGAGCTTCTCCGAAGAATTTTCCGTCAGCCAATCATTCAGATAAACCACTCAGGTCAAGTAGGAACTCCCCGCGGTTTTGAAAAATACCATTTGTGGACAAGTTCTGACATTTTTATTACGCGCGCCATCATCACCAGCGTGCGTCCGCGATCTGTCTGTTTTTTTGAGCGCCTGACAGCCCGTTGCAATGGAACAATCAACCTGTGACGTCTAAATTTGGCCGATTGTCGGCGTCTGGAAGAAAGCGGGCCAACGATGAGGTGTCTGGAAATAGACAGATTTACACGAGAATAATGTATCGTTTGTAGTTCATCAATTAACGCGCGTTTCAAGACGAGACAGACGTCGACTTTCTCCATCCAAATGGCGATGGACCTAATTTACTTTCCCATTGCCTCTAAGTTCCTGTTTCCGCTGATTGAATGAGGAACTCGAACGAGAAAAATATTAAGATGAAAAAGAATGAACATTTCAGTATTTTGTAAGCGGCCTTAAGGGTATCTCAAAATTGAAATATAGGTTTTTGAAATGGCAAATTTCTCATTAGGACTCCGGATGAGCTTAACATTTCATCTGAAGTACAAAACACATGCCACCTCAAACTCCTACTCCCATGCAGCGGCTCAACAGGATTCCAATTTGTTATCCATCATCTAATCTAAACAATAACAACCGTCCAACCGGCAAAGGTTGCAACAACATTAACAACACCACGCTACAACATACCAACATCACCATCGCCACCTCCGGCCACCAACAACAAATGTACTATTTTGACAGTTTTCCATACACACACGCACTTTTTCGCCGTGAAGGTGGGCGCTTCACTCGAGAACGCGCGTTGCGTGCGCAGAGTTATGCAAACAAAGTCACATCGCTTGACGGCTTGAGTTTTCCCGACTTAAACTGGGCAACTGGGATGGGGAGTCGGAAGGGTCACAGCGTGGGAATTTTTGAAAAATTGATCCGCAAGTTTTTCTTTGTAGCGATCCCGCGGCACCCGTTTGTCCCACGGCAGAGTGTGCAATTTTGCCGAAAACTGTTGGGGATTTTCCTTTTCTTACTCCCCGTGCGGACTCCTTCGGAAAACAAACAGCATCGGAGAACGTTTTTCAACCAGCTGGCCGACCGGTGGGGTGTTTCCTTGTTATTTCCGCCATAAATTTTCCTCTCAGAAGAAAAACTTTCCCGTTCACAGTTCAGTTTGCTTGCGACGGACGCCAGTCATTCCTACCGGTAGTCATTCGTTAGCCAAGTATCCGCTCGGTTTTGCGGAGCGAAAGGAAGATACGGTTGCAGAAATATCTTCCCACCGGTTTGAGGTTTGGGATTTTTCTATAGTTTACTCAAGCAAAAGAAGAAATTGTTATGGTGCTGCCTTAGAGAACTGTATCCGTCAGCAGTGTGCGCTTTTAGCTACCGACTTCCAGATGTACTCAATTTGTCTTGGACTCAATCCTCGTGTCTATTCTTGGGCGCATCAGCAGCACAACAATCCTGTCCTGGTTAATGGACACCGAAACTCCGATCGGGATGATTTTTGGCCACGGACCTAAGCTTCCACAATTAAAAGACACTTAAACGAGCGAACCAAACGGCGCATTCCGATCCGTCGACCCGCCGTCGGAGGCGTATCCGTTCTCATTCGCATTTACGACCACCGATCGCGCCGTCGAGTCCGTGACTCCCGAAAGATCCCTCGCGACGCTCAATTAGGTTCCGTGCGCAACCGCTGACGCCCTCCCGCACCAAGGCGCCGGATCTTCATGGTGTCCAAAAGCTGAATCCCAGATGTGGATACGGCCACCAAGTATCGACCTCGTCCGGCTGACGGCGGTTTCCGTAAATCAATTTCATGGCTTTTATTTAGTTCGATTTTACGGCCGTTTTAGTGCGTCGTTACGTCGTGCCTTTCCGTTCTGAGCCCGGCCCGCGGAGGTGACGATGATGGCGATGATGGCAGATGAAGGACCGCAGCAACGCGAACGGGAATTCCTGCCCGTCGACTGCTAATAACCGTTATCCGTGGTTTTCCAGTGGTCCTCCTTTTCGCTTCCTTCACACCTCAGCCGAACCAAGTGCCGCCCGGGGCCATAAATTGTAATGATACTTTTAATATCTCATCAAAATATTTTCACCACCCAAATCTTTGCACCCAACCGGCGGAACTTGACGATCACAGAAATGAGACGCGTGAAGACGAACACGCCGACGATCACAACAGGCGCGGTTTTTCGGTGCACAATGCGAGTTGTTGTCGCGCTTCTGTCAACGTTTGGAATAGTTGCCTCTGGCGACGAGGAACTCCGACGCGAACGTTCTATTTTTACGCAAACCCAGGGAGGCGGGTAGGCAAAACGAAACTATCTCCTAGATCAGCTAGATCGCTTGCCACGGGCCACGGGAAATCTGTCCCCGTCCATCAGCAGCGTCCGCCAGACTTGCGGAAGTACGCCGCTCCGAACTCCGAAGCCGTCCGCCAAAAGAAAAGGTCCCGGGAAACACCGGGAATTGTTCCGCTGAAGTGGAACTTCGTAAACGGCCGTGGGATGCGCGTGTGGAATGATGATTAGTGTCTGAGCCGGGAAATTTATGGATCATTTTCCGACCGATGGCCACCTTCCGTCTCGCCCACGATGTTTCAACCGCCGTGTGTGTAGTTCCTTTTTCTTCTCTGGGATAAATATATTTCTGGCCAATGATTGCTCTATTGCGACAACATCAAGCTGCGGAGATTGCTCCTGAAATACGTACTGTCCTCAAAACAGTCATTGTACTCAAACATGTCGAGAAATTGGAAAGGAGTTCAGGTCTTTCGTTCCGAGCCTAAGTCATCCATTAGTTCGTAGTTGAAGTTCTAGTGATCGAGCAGGTTTAAGATCTTAAACTAAGCCTTTTGGCCACCCGGGAACGGTCAAGTTGATTAGAAAATTGTTCTTTTCGTCCAACGCTCACATTTTTACCTCCTAGCCTTGTATCAACCAATCCTTTCTGTGGGCACCCTGACTCTCTTGTAATCAAACTGCATTTAACGATTTAATCTCCTGCCTCTCGATGCATCTGATGTTTATAATTATTTGATCTCTCAAATTACATCAAACCACCAAGTCGAAGTCCCTACCGTCGCCCTAATGATGGTACAACTGTAACCAATGCCCCAGCTCTGGAAAACCTATCCTAACCTACAATTATTGACCTCAACCGTTGAGTCGGGGTAAACGAGGGCTGAAAAAATCCGACTGAACGAAAACACCCTTCTTTCGATTCAAACGATTAATGACGTTTAACGTGCTTAATGATAGTGATCTTCTTTCGATCATCAAAAAGATCTCCATCCAGATTTTTGAGAAACACTCGAGAGGCGAGGTGCAACATTATCATTTTTCATAAATCGATACGACTTCCGCGGAATGCAGGAAGAGACCCATTTCGAGAAGGTCCAAATCATTATGATCATGCGTAAAGTCTGGAGTTTGACAAATTATCTTGCACGAGACGTTCCCTAAAACTCATGAAGGAACTCCCTCACCAAGCACGTTATCCATTATCCTTTACTTTCGGATACCGAGTTCTTCATATGAGGGAGAAAACTCTTCCGTCGATCGGTTATCGTGATGTCCTCTGAAGAGTGCCCGGAAAAGGAGAAAACTGCATGATCATCAAGCCACTTGACAGGTGCAAAAATGGAAACGTATCGGATTCGCAACGAACGTTGCCAGCGGAACATAAACCCCGCAGAGGACGAGGTAATCCTTCATTCCGGAGCCTGCGAGTCGTCGTTCTTTCCGTATGTCCGTCAACAAAAAAAAGCACCCACTACCTTTACCCGCATTCCACCGAAATCCGGTCAACGGGGGGTGCCCGGAAAAATGGTTGCTGACCTTTTGCCGATTCCCCTGAATGTGGTACAAGTGGCCGCCCCCGGGTTCGCCCTGATCGCCGTCTGTCGTTTCATTCAAACGCAAACCCTGAAAACAATCAAATCCTAATTTAATAACACAACCCATAAACATCGCACTTACTCGGGCAGGTAAAGTTTTTCCTTTTCGTGTTGCTACGCTATCCCCTGTTCAGGCCCTTTCTCTACCCACTTGGCTACCGACCACTCGAAATCAGTCGGATGAACGTATACCTGTTCCAATGCTGTCGATCCGAAAATACATTTTCGCCCGCAGGTCCTGTCAAAAAAGGACTCGCTTCGAGCGAAGGATGAGCTATGGTTTCAGGGTGGCTTTCCGGTTGGCCAGCTGAAACATTTTTATGACACCCTTTCGTTTGGAGAGCAGCAACGGTTCGCTTCCTCTGGCAGGGAGTTAATACTCCTTCGTTCGTCGGCTCAACTTTCGGAACGTCGTGGCATGGTAAACAAGACACACGAAACACAACATTTTGGCGACCTTTGCCACCATCAATAGCCTCGCGAACCCATGCTGCATTGCTATTTACGTAGGCGCTTGCACCAGGGCGTACAGAAAAGTAGTTGAAGTACCATCATCATTGTTTGAATGTTTGTCAACCGAAAGAATCGTGTCCACGTACTTCATCGGGACAGAAAATTCGTTCAACATTTCTTTAAAATAAACAAAGTTGCTTTATCAGCGTAAATTTTATTTTCCCCACCTTTTGTTAACTCATTTTCCAGAGAATAGCTCTAGAAACGAAAACTGGTCCGAACAAACGATTTGCAAATCGGATTTTTTAAATTATCAGTTGACTGTTGGTGCGTGATACATGCGAAAGAGGAAGTCGCACTTTCCCATTTTCTTTCTAGCGATAACGAAAAGGCTGCCAACAAACCATAAAACAAATCGGACGTCCTTTGGGCCGTGTTTTTGAAAAAGTGTCCTTTTCATCGGAAGATCCTGATCTCAGCTCAACTGACTGACTGACTGACTGATTACTGCGGATAATGTTCGCTGGGAGCGGAATGGAAAAGGACCTTACTTTGCGCACAGGTAGAGGTAGAGACCACCTCCGGGGCTTCGGGGACGAAAGTTATACACTCCCGGCGGAAAAAGGACGCATCTCCGGAAAGAGGACCTGCACCACAATGTCCGGCATTGTACTATCAAGAGGACAGCGGGTTTTGCAAGGCCCTCCTGCCTCGGCGTTGTTCCAGTGTCTTATCGGGTGTTGCCTTGAGCCCCGAGGGTTTCCGTTTCGAGTACCTTTTACAAGGTGTATTGTAAACTCATTCACCTCCACACTCGAGCTAAACTCGAGGACACACCGAAAACCTGCCAAAAATGGTAGATAATCAAATAGAAAAACAACAGCACTTCAGACGCGCTGGTCTTGGCCCTCACAGTGTGTGTGTGTCTTATTGCTGGTGATCTTTTCCCCCGACATCGTAGAAAGCTCGAAAAACATTCACAAATCGTCATTTGTTTAATCAGTATCCCAGATTAGATTCTCGAACGAGGGCTCTGACGAGTGCATGATTTCTGACGTATTAGGAAATGGCTCCCTTTCGGAAGCTGATGTCCCAATCGTCGAGTTGCGGTCACATACCACTCACATAATACGTGATACGCCAGACAACCGTCACGCAAGTGGCGTTAATGAAGATGCCACACCGAGGGAAAACCCCCCGCTGGGGACCACTTAAAAACCACGCCGCGAGGCCGCGTGCATGGCGCGGTTTTCCACTCACTCATCGACGTACTCCACCCCTTGCCACCATCTCCAATCCGTCCCAACTCACTCTCTCCCCTTTCGAATCATCGCGTGATGGGGATGGTGAAGCATATGATGGAACATGGATGCAAATGTTGTAGAACACACACGAATGGTTTATTTTTTCGCATCTTATACTTTTGCTCACTCACAGCTCGATTCTCGGTGGGGGTTGCCATTATTTACCTTGTTGTCAGTTGTGTTTTCTTGTTTTCTCTGTCGCATCTTTTCCCCGGCCATTCCCAATGCCATACCCCACGCGTTCTCTACCGGGAAACTGCAGTTTCATGCACTTTGAGACTCTTTTGCACTCGTTTTCGGAGTTAGTTGCAACATAATGAAACAATATTTTCATCACCACATTTCGCTTTTTTTCTCAACAGATTAAAAAATTCATTGGAATCGTTGCATGAAACATTTGTTAATTATGGAAATTATGAGTTCATTAAAGGAAAAGAAAATGATCTTTCACTAGCAAACAGTTGCGGTTTACATAAATTGTCGACTCTTGAGACCACTTTATGCTCGTTTCATCATCCGTCAGAGCTGCCCTATTAAAACTACTTTTCACTCTAGTTTCCTCCAAACGACCGAATGATGACGCTTCTGCTCAACCCTATTGACATTCTGGCCCTAGTTTATAACCTATAGAATCCTGCCACTCCGAGTTGTTTCAACATCTCCATTAACTTTACTTACGCGAGGTGGCAGGGTGGACTTCCTGTGTACTGCTCCACCGTTCAGCAGTCACCAGCGTCACCATTCCATCCGCTTCTGTCCACATAAATATTTTAATTTTCATAATGCATGACACATTGAGCGTAAAATTCCTCACCGTCAAGTGCAGAAGGGTTTCATTCCATGCTTTACCTTGGATCCTTTTTGCCGGGTTTTTGCGATGGCGGAAATTCATAGCATTTTCCTCCACTTTTCCTCGCTTGAAGGATGCAAACAAATCCTATCCGAGGAGAAGAATAGGCAAAACGAGCACATATAAGGCTGGAGGAAAGACGCATCGCTGCACGTGAATGCACTTTCCCCATCCAAAAAGTTCAACCCTGATTCGTATGCCATCACACAATACAAACTTACCAACACACACAGCGTTGTTTTTATTTTGCGAGACTTTTTTTCTCAAGGAGTCCTGTATCTCAAAACCGAATGTGTCTTGGTTGAACTCTGCATCATGTTTTGTTTATTATTTTCCCTAGGTCTGCATCACCATCAGCTTCGTTCCTTCGCGTATATGAGACCTTTTTCCGCCACAACATGATTCAATACCGAGAGTAGTTTTTTTACTAGATTTTCCATCTCATTTCACACTTGCCACAAATTTTCCCGCGAAGCAGCGCATCCCTGACGCCAGGCAGGCTTCCCTTTGACCCAATCGCCCTTCCCCGAGGGGGAAGAAGCCGAGTACAACTAGATTGTTTGTATTCGAGTGTATTTTCCTTTGGTCCACCCAAACCAAGCCGCTAGAATGTGGTGGAAGGAAACAAAGGAATCACTGAAAACGCGTATTTTCGTTTCTTCTCGCTTTTGCTCCTTTGAATTTTACACCTCCCAGTACCTCCTGCCGCACCATGTGTGTGTGATTCAAACTGACAGTTTCCTTTCCATCCGAACACGATGCACATGTTGTGCATGCGGTCGTTTCTTCAGCCAGACAACACATACTCACCCAGAACCGCTCACGCAGTGATGCAAGTGCAAGTCGACGACGTTCCCGGGGTCTGCCTCTAACGGTAACGTGGTTTTTCCTACCCCACGGAGCGACCCGAGATGGAAGGTTTCGAAAAGTCACGCGCTCGGGGCCTGTCTAGCGGGGGGTAGAGTTTTTCGCTCCTTCCCTTTCAGGCGCAACCATCGAATCGGAGACAAAATGTCACATCGTTCAGAATTTTGTTTTTCCTTTCCGGAAAACGCTCCAACGGTGCGTTTCCTTGGGACCTTTCGGGAGCGGAACGGAAAACAGGTCATCACCAACGCCGTGCGTTGGACACCGTGGGAGATGAAGAGGAAGCGATGCATTACCGAAATGGAACTGCATCCGCCCGCCATTCAGGAGCGGGCGGCCATAGTCGTGAGGTGACGATTGTGCCCGACAAATTTCCCGTGGAGTCCAGATTTCATCCAACGGTCCATGATCTCCAGGACGCAAGAACCACCAACGATGGATTTATTGTTTTTCTGTCGGCCCTCTTCCTGAATCTCGATTGTTCTTGCAGGAAAAACCTGCGTCAGAGTGGGTTTTGTTATCCGGAGCATTATGAAGCCTGCAGCAATCTGTTGCCGCAGATTGTTCTGAAGGTTGATAGGATCACTTTCTTTCGCGGCATGTTTATGGTATATCACACTTTACAACTCCAAACAAAGGACTGCCGGATTTTGAAGAGCACTCGTAGAATATAAGTACTTTCTGAACCAAATGAAAGTGCAGATATGGACAACTTTTGTGTGGTACCCAATGCCTTCCCGTAAATTAATGCTAAAAGGTATCTTGTGCCTTATCTTTGACGAAACATTGTATAAATCGATGAGCATACACCATTTTATCCTTAGATGTTATTTTTACTACTTCTACTATTTACACCAGACGTAAACAATTAACCAAAAATGATTAACGTTCATCCTATAGAGAACCTATACTAGATTTCTAAAAGTTAATATCATTATGTCCCTATGCCGGACAATGATCTTAACTCTTCAAACACCAGAGAAGGAAAAAAGTTTTCTTTTCCATTCGAACGTTTCGTTCGCAAA
The DNA here is from genome assembly GCA_000441895.2 of Anopheles sinensis. Taxonomy (NCBI): domain Eukaryota; kingdom Metazoa; phylum Arthropoda; class Insecta; order Diptera; family Culicidae; genus Anopheles; species Anopheles sinensis. The sequence goes on from KE524975.1 coordinate 434,151, forward strand.
GTTATTAATTTCCCCTCGTGTCGTATTAAACGCACAAACTCATCTCCCCGAAGATCGGGTGGCCCCTCCATTGCGTCACTGCCAACCTGGGGGAGCGACGTAATGGTGATCGTCATGAACGAAAAAATCAAATCCGAGCCGCAAAATCGTAAACGTGAAGCCAACGAGCCGCGGAAGATTCATCACTCTGGCGTCTCCATCTTCCTCCTTCGGGCAGCAATCTCTTTCAGTCGGCCAAAAGACGAAACAACGAGCGTGCGCGCTGAAAGACGAGATGATGATTAACACGGAAATAACTGCAATGCGTTTGGGGAAAGAAAGGCGGGTGGCTTATGGGTGGTGGGGTAGGATGGTGGGAAGTCTACCCAATAAAACGCGATTTTTGAACACCTGCTCGTGCCGAAAACTCTGCCATTCCACGTGTACTTTGCAGAACAACGTTCAAAACGGATTGCCGTGCCGAAATTGGAGTCCCAAGACAAGGAAAATGCATCGTATTACCTGTTCAATTGAACGGAGCCGGTGAACTCCTCTTCATTCATGCGGGTCGACAAGGAACATGTGCGCATAATTAACCGCCGCCCGTATTCAAGACTCCATTTTATTGCATCTTCCACGGTCGGGACGTCCTTTGTCGGAGGTTCCTCGTGAGGTTCCCATTTTTAACCCACAACTCCACCACAAATACGAATGTTGGAACTCGCCATTCACCGCACTCCAATCATGATGCTGATGATGATGATGGTCGGACAATTGGAGTCGAAACTACTTCGTATTTCATTTGTTCATGGATTTTGTTTTTACGTATTTTGCGATCTATTCTGAGATGTTCTGTTTGCTTTGTTCCCGTACAAAAAGATGATAAAGTAAGCCATACAAAATCGAGCACAGACCCGACGGACTGCGCTGGAATGTGCTGAATTCTTTTCCATCCAAAGATCTTATTCACAAGCGATTTTCGGAGGTCCTCCCAAGAAAACCCCGCCAGAATCCAGAGATCCAGAAAAGTTTGCGCGATGAAGCGTGCCCGCTGCGCGCCGGGAGCTAGGCATTGAATTTCCGCAGCCCGACACAAGATCATCAGGGAATCGGATGTCCTCGCCACAGGCGGGATCCGACTGCACGTACAATCGAAGTCGCCGGACAGGAAGGATGATACGATCCGGGAGATAAAAGCCACGGAAAATGGGCGGAAAGAAGATCCTCGCACATTGTGCTCCCCCTCGTGCCAGGGATTTCTTTCGTCTTCGAAGGAAATAAAGATCGCGAAGATTGCCTAAGGTATCGTGTTACCCAAAGTGACGCACGGTGACGAGTTCCAGCTGGAGGCATCAGTAAAGAAAGGACAAGTCCACCGGGTCCCTGCGTGATTTTGTGGGTGCACAATAGGCCAAGGATAACATTTCGTAAATGGATTCCCTCCAAAACGTAGAATCTTTCAACTGAAAAGGTTCTTTTAGGGCGAATGCGTCTAAAATGCGTCTTATTAATAGCTGTTTTTTAGCTGACCCTGATTAATAAAGAAAACCCACGCTATGTCGTAATAAACAGCTAATGGACACAAGGATATGTATTCATCAGCCAGAAATCACAAGATAGCCACACAAAATGTCGAATCATCCCAAACCATATGAAACAGATGACAAAGTCACCAAGACGCCAATGCGATTTTCTCAGGGCTCGAGTTGATTAACACTTTATCGCGGGTTTCCAGATGAAAGGAAGGAATAAAAATAAAGACCACGCAGTTGCGTGTGATAACAAGTCATTTGCGCCGTCATCACCATGGCGTACGTGATCCCCTCAGGGAATCCCCCATTAAAATATGCTCTCTTCCAGATAACTGGTAATAATGTTGTGTCCTGCAGTCATAGTCTGCAATTCCATGCTTTGTGCTTTTAAGGCCAATCCATCTGGTGTACTTCTTCAGTATTTGTCATAAATTAGATAAACACATATGGCCTAGTTCTTAAAAGCTTGAATCATGCTTACTTGACCAATTCTTAAACATATCGAAACAACTTTCTTGAAAAAATTTCTTAAGTGTTCCTTATGGAATTAAAACAGAAGCGACAAGAGTCACCGGAATATTTTTTGCCGTGACGAAGAAGCTCTGTATGCGGAAAGAATGTTGCACTGTTGCACATTGCACTCCTCCGGGCACGTCGGATGGTATATGGAGTACAGTGCAAGCGGCTCGCATGCCCCGGAGCTACGCAACCTTCACGATCTTCGCCTGCGTTACGCATCGAACAGCCTAGCGGCACTTTGCCACCGAACGGTTCTTTCCATTTTAATTATGAGTCTCGAACAGTGCGCATACCAGGCAGCATAAACTACGTTATGCTCGGTTGACAGAGGAGCAAAACTCGCATTAGCTGGTCAAGGGCCGGGAGTTGGAGTTGGCCGCTGGGTTTGCTAAACCAAACGACTCCCCGTAAGTGAGTGAGTGGTGATGAATCATACGCCGAACGGACAGAGTCAAGTCTTAGAAGGCTTACTCACAATCACAAACGATATCGGGTGGTAAATACGCACAAGCGGCTTGGTCCAAACATCGTCACCAGCATCCCAAAACGGACGCGTTTGCGTGTGTGTTTTGTTTTAATCTCTTCTTATTCCGAAAACCGAACCGCCGTCAGCCAGCTGGATCATAAGCGGCCGCAATTTTCTCTGGCACGTTCCAGCCTCTAAGATGATTTCATCGCGTCGGTCGCGCCATCGCCCATGAGTAATAACGCCGCGTGTCCGATGGTTGCCTTTGGATGGAAGAAATTTGGGGAGAATTTGGAAACGACCAGCAAGAACCCGAACCAATGTGTGGCGCACATCCACTGACGCTTACGGAACAAGGCAGGCGTCTTTGTCGCCCATTTACGAAACGCCCTCGAGGGAGGAGGGAACAGGTCGAGAACAAGCAATTCGCTCCCGAACGCCAGGGCCACGATCAAACGGTAGCTAATGATCATTTCCTTATGGCTCGTTATATTTTGATTACAGCCGTTACGGTATGCTAGGATTGGATTGAACTCCAAGCGAACCAGCGGACTTGGTCTGAGCCTTGGGGAGAAAATCGTCAGGCACGAACCTGAACCGTTTGGACCATTTCCTGTGGCGCGCGCGGTACGATTGAAGCGGAAAACTTGTCCCGGCACCGGCAAAACGGGACCACTCAAATCGAAGCAATAACAAACAAATCTTAAGCCGCTCACCGCTGGACCGCTCGATTTATGAACCGAGCTTGTGTGTACAACTGATCCATTGCGTGCTTAACGAAACAAACGGTCTCTTTCCAAGGTGCATTGAAGGCACTGATGCGTAGCTAAACTCTAAATATGTAAGAACAACAGCTTTCATAAATTGCTTTACATAACATCGCAAGATCACGAAATACGAATAAACGACCGTCACGTTCAATAGAATCCTTGATTGAGTTATCTCAAAATCGCAAGAAAGATTATCCGTACTCTATTTCTCCAGATCAGGCATGGCAATCCACAGTACGCCAGATTATTGAAACTTTAAATGCCAGTTAGTTTATTGACCTCATGCCGTAAATACATACTTTTCCATCGAAAGAAGGCCCACCGAGGTGTTTTGGGAAACATCACCTAACCTGTAATTACCACCCCTATCGCCCTAAAACCCACCCTCAGGAACCATAGCACGCGAAAACGTTTATTGCCGTTCTGGAAGCTAACCGTTTTGGGTTGTATATCGACTTCTAGAACTAATAGTTCACCCGATGGACCAGCAACGGGGAGCAACGATTTTCGATGGGCAATTTCGTTATCTTGCTTTTCGAATTATGTAAACTAAAAGGCCCTGGTAAAGAGCCTGGGCAGTGGCTGCCAGATCGCCCAAGATGAAGATTAATTATTCCCGTTGAGCGTTAGTCAAGCAGGGTTCCCTAAAGGCTTAGGCTTAAGAGAACTGAACGGTTGGAATGAGTGAAACCAGTTCAAATCACTGGTCTACCAGATCATAGTGAAATGGCGCCCCGAAAAGTGGCTGGAAAGGCGAAAAGAACCGAACCCTATCTGCATTCGCACTCTCACGAGCAAGGTTAAACTAATCGATAATTGCACACCGGTACCGGGCAGCACCTACTTTGCTCCACTTGATCCCACTTTTCGGGAGGGAAAAAATGGGGAAGAAACGATCGTTCGGCTCCAGGTGGCGATATGACGTTCCATGCGCCTTAAAATGGAAGAATAAGTTGTCCAGATTAACGATTTTGTTCCTCTGGAAGATGCGGCCGGGGGTTCCGGACTCTGCCACAAGAACGGGCCACGAGCTTACCGAGAGGAACCAGCTACGGCCGAACTGAAGCACACATAATTATCGATAATTATGCATAATTTTACATAAATTCTTCGCTCCTGCGCAATCTACCGTCCGACCGCGTTCACGATTCCGAATCGATCGTTTCTTTACGGTGGAGTTGAACCCGCTACGGAAACCTCGAAGACAATTACGAGAATGAAAGTATTGATAGACAACTTTTACCGAAACAGAGTGAGGCAAGTTTGTTCTTCTGCTGGTGATCTTTTCATCCCGGAGTAGTAACAATTTGGAGTTTCGGGATTCTCCTTTGTTCGGTTTGGGTTTAAACTGCACCAAGTCTTCGCGTGTAGTTTTTCTCATCCATGCGCCCGGAAAGTTCATACAATCACCGGTGGCTGTGAGAGAAGTAAAAAAAACTACAAAATCCATTCCTCAGCAGACTGAGTCTTCCACAAAAACCTTTCACGAACCGAACCCACAAAGTGCGACACAGGAACCCCGATCCAGCCGATCTCTGCAGCGCGATAGGTCCAAAACATTAAACCGGTTCGGTCCGATATTCGGTTCCTCCAGCACAAAATGGAAAACGAAGCGGGAAAAGGTAGGTAGGTGAGGAGGGGAGGGAATGGTAGAGCGAAAGCTGTAGAAGCCTCATTTCCTGATTTTGTCCAACGCTTGTGAAGCCCTTTTGCGATCCAGACTCTCCTCCCCGCGCAGACCTCACGATAGGCGGGAGCAGGTATAGAGGCTCGCGCGATACTACGACGTATAGTTATGTCATCACCACTGTGGGTTTAATGTTCCCTTCTGCCGTTGGGCTGTGGAAGGCCCGCATTGCTGCTTGGAACCGAGAAGATGGTGGCGCACGATGGTAGTAAGTTGTACGTTCTTCTTGTCCCTGCTTCGACGGAGCTGGCGCTTACCTGCACTCGAGCTTCCAGTCGCTCCAAGAAGGAGCGCACGGAGACTGGAGATTACGTAAGATCCTCACCGTCGCGGTGCAGTCCACCGGATCAAGCTCGAGAAGCGGGAGCTCCTATCGGGGCGAGGATCACGTCACGGACCATGTCGGAACTCCCAGGATTTTCGTTTCTGGCTCTCACCCTCTCCTCGCTATCTCCCGGCCTAAGCCTAAGGAACTACGAGACTTCACAAGAGCTAGAGACCCAGGAGGTGTCCACGACCCGTAACACCGCATAGACCTTTTCCCCACCGCAGCAACGGCAGCACCAAACCCGACTATGGCGCAGTTCCACACCGGTTATGTGTGCATCACATAACCACCACTCGGCGCGTGTCCGTCCGCTTCCCTTCCACCGGGTCGGATCCGAAAACTGCAACGACATCGACGCGAGGGAGAGGTGGAAGTGAAGCAAGTAGAAATTCTGCTCTTTCTACTTTCGGCGATGGGCCGCCGCCGCTCGCTCTGCAGCTTTGCTGACCCACTTTTGCGCCGGCTCCGGCACACTTCGGACCCCAGCGTGTACCACAACGGCAACCACCCGAGGCATCGGGTGGTTATGCAGCCCCCTGGAAGTCCCTCTCCTCTGCGCGGAAGCTAAGAGCGGACAGCTTTTGCTGTTTTGCTGCTGGCGGCAAGTGAAAAGTGAAATGATTGCGACGTCATCCTTCCTCGCCCACGGCATTGGGTAGTTCCCAGTTCGATTCGATTGGGCCCGTTTTGGGAGTAGTTGCTCCCAGAAGAGCATTGGAGAATGCATTGCACAAAACGGGCAGACGATAACTGCAGCCAGATATTGTCGTCAAGCCTGCTGAACAGGAAGACAATCTCCGCCGAATGCACTTTCCCACACGCGTCGATATGTGCAAGGGATTGCTGTAATTTTGATTATGTAGTTGACTGACTTGTACCTGTAACCTGTTGCAACGTGTGTCTGTACCGGGGCATCCATGGAAAAGAATGGTACCCAGTGATTCTACCGAATGCAATTACTTCCAATTCGGTCATTTCAGAAGGTGTGGAATGGAACGCTTTTTTCCCTGCGTAACACTTACCAGCCCAATGTTGCGTATCCTTCCGCGTCGAAGCGCAACATAATGTGAATGTGCGTAATGAAGACCAAAGATGTGTCTACCGCTCGTACAAATGGTGCCAAGCGTCGATTGTTCCTGGCTGCGTTACGCACAAATTTACTGATTCGTCAAGTTGCTGCCACCCAACACCCTCTCGAAGCTCCAAAAAACAAAAACACTGAGAAGAAAACTTGGGCAGACAACAAATTCGTACAACCGAGACCGATGAGATGAGAAGAGATGTGAACGAAAAAAACCAGTGTGCTCCAAAAACGTCCGAAACAGTCACAAGAGCTGGCTGCACGCGGGTGCAATCGTAACCGATTTGTACCGCGAAAGTAATTGCCCGAATCCGACACTTCCCAGTGAGCGTAACCGACCCAGTAAAATGGCGCCATTTCCCTCACTGTCCTCGCCCTCGTCCTCATCCACCAATCCATCCGATTTGCTGACGTTCGTTCGAAGATTTTTAAAATTCATGTCAGTTACGCAATCGCTCGCTGGCAGCACGATCACCACCTGCGCATGCAAGTGTGCGACAGACGAAAGCCCCTCCAGCCCCCGCCGAAGATAACAAAAAAATAAAAGCGGAACAGACCAACGGAGTAAGAGGTAACGAGACCGAAACATCGAGACAACAGCGCGAACAGAAGTAAGTCAAAAACAAAGCTCAAATTGGGAGCCAAAATCTTAGTCAAAATGCGTTCAAGCTTCGCCACTTCAGACTCCAGGCGAGGTTTCGAGGCGAGAAACGGAACATGGTGAAGGAGGCACACGAAAACCCACCGCCGAAGTGACGAACAAAGTGAAAAATTTGAAATGGAAAATAGGCAAACTCTCGTAAACACTCGTCCAGCAAAACCTCCTCCCCAATCCTCGACATGCCTACCAAAAACACCCTGCAACACACTTATACGCACCGTAAGCACACAAAAATGCAAACCAAGATCGAAGATGAATTGTAATACAAATAAGCGATTTGATCATTACATAATTTTCCTCGATCGACTGCCTGCTTCACCTCAACTCCGTATGCCGTATCCCCCGGCCATGGCGAGCGGATGGAAACAGAAGCGAAAATCGAAGGAAGGAAAATATGAGCAAGCCTTAAGGCCCTGCCGGGCCCCCGGGGGCTTCGATTGAAGTTACTCGAAATATGGTTATGTCACAGTCGTAGACGCTCGCCGAATATCCCATGGCACAGTGCGAGGTGTTGCAGATCAGCCCGCTGTTCAGTTCAGGCTGACCGAGTTTCCTATTTCGCACGAATACCTTTTGATTTTGTGGGTTTCGTCAAATGTACCATTTAAGAGATTTGCATCATACCTATTGCTTCTTAAGACTTTGAAGTTTCTTCCGTATTGTTGCTATAAGTTGCAAATGCCCGCCACTGTCATTGCCAATTTCTCTCACTCCAAACAAAAAAAAAACCTATGGAGAGTTGGAACCGAACCACGCGATAGCGAAATTGAACAACATAAATCCGACACGGCACCCTATTGACATCATTTCTCCTTCAGCCACTGGGAGGTACCACCATATGCATTCCTACTTCCTGGATCTAGGTCTCAAAGCACCTGGTTCCTGCCATCCAGGAGGGCGGCGAAGTCAATCTAGGCTAACGCTGGTAGACGGCGCTAGGCTTAACCGATGCTTAAGCCTGGTTCATGTCGATTGCCTGTGAGAGCTTGAACTTTCACTTTTATTTACTCGAGCGCTCGAACGATCCCGCACAAACGGCGGACACAGGAATCAAGGAAGCTTGGCTGGCAGACAAGGGCCACAAGGCAGGGAGCTTTAGATGCTGTTGAAGCTTGTCGGCCTCGCAGGCTTCGTTCCGAAGGCGACCCGGGCTGCTGAATCGTGCAGACGTCATTTCGCGCGGTCCATGTAAATGTAGTCCCGAGCCTGAAAACCAGGAAATGGATGAAGCACGAAGATTTATTCATTCTTTCTAGCGCAGAGCTGTTTGCCTTTATTGCAAACCATTGCACAACAGCGCAGCACGATGCCGCCACCTTTGACTGGCATGGGTTTTCGATCGTAGCAACGGAGATGCAGAGCTACATCCAACACGTGGATGGTGTCGAAGAAGGTAAGATAGGAACCGGGAAGCAAATGGTGTGACTCAGGATAGGTGTCTATGTGGGTCAAAGAAGCCGCGAGCCGAAGAGGGCATGGGATGTGAAAAGATCCTCTGATCGTATCCGAAATCCGAAAAGAGTCTCGAGGACAGGCAAGTCGATTAAGTAATAGACGAGACAGACGTTGTTGACTTCAGAGTTGACATCACTGAGAGTCGTTGGAGTTTGATCAATTAAGCAACATGCCTAGAATGCACATTAATATCCGCAATTCAATGTGATCTCAGCTGATCCGAATCGAACCTGTAAAACTCCTATAAGAACAATATCTTGCCACCTACCCTAGCTATCATAGACTCCATGGCCTAACCAACTGCAACTAGTCCACCCGTAAAAACGTAATCTTTCATATGCTTCACGATTACACAAACCGTAACTTCCTCATTTCCCTCGCATCGCATATCCAGCGTGCGTGCGGCGAAGAGAAAAATCTACTCCACTCTCCTCATAGGTGGTTAGTTACCCAACGGTCGGGCTGCCTTGTAACCTGCTAGTTGGATCACCAACAAGTTCCAGTACGTTGCACAGCACAGCGCACGAACTGGAAGTGGCGAGGCGCCCCCAGCTAGTCGCGGTTGCAGAGAACCAGGGCTTCTTTCACCTACTTCCCCATAAGCAGAGGCAGGCTCCGGTCGGTGGCGTAGGAGCGCAGAAAGTTCGGCCCGTAACCGATCAAACTGATCGAAAGGTCTTCGAATGCTTTCGACGGCGCGGGCGAGACAATTGCCAATTGCGGTACGGGAATGGATTATACAATCGTGTGTGGAGGAATGTGTCAGAGGGAGAAACGCAGGCACAGGTCAGCGAGGGGATTCTGTTCCCCCCCTCGCTGACGAAAGGACAATCCAATCTCAATCTCAACCATGGTTGGAAAGGAACAGGCCGTAATTCTTTCGACGTTCGAGGACCATCGGAGGCAACGCCGAAGTGAGAGAGAGAGAGTGAGTTGGTAGCTTTCCAGCGGGTTTTCACCACTACCGGAAGACAGTAAGCCAGCTTTGCTGATCAATCGTACCAACTGGGCCAAGTTGGCGCATTTTAACGCGTTGCGTAAGGAAACCGTTGTGCTTTCAAATGGCCTGTTACACCGATGCAGCAATTCTTGCGGGCCCATTTGAAAGTTACAAGAGTTGTTGCATTCATACATTAATAAAGGAGTACTTTCCAAACTATTGGAATCTATGGGCCTTGCGCTGGATGAAGTTATATCTCCAAAGAAAAAAGAAGTTCGATCCACAATAATACGCTACCAATCGGAGAACCATCCGGGAGCTCAAAGACTTCGCGATAAGCTGCCAGGACTTAAAGCTGATATCAACACCAGGGGGGTGTAGGTCGAAACTGCCATAATTACCAGACAAACCATCTCCTCTCTTGCTCCCGTTGCTGCTGCTTCTGTTGCTGCTCCTACCACCTTCTTTTATTTGTTTATTTCCATGTTGGTTATCTGTCACCACGCCGAGCGATAAGATTCGCGTTGCCAATTGACGTATGGCAGAATTTTGGGGACTTAGTAAAGCGAGGTTTTTATTGCCCGCAGGCTCATTCCTCACACGGAACTGGAACTGCCGCTGTGTCGGGACTATCTTGTGCATTGTGGAAATCCCATAATTGCGCAGGCAGCAAACGCACGTACTCCCAAACCCCACCCCTTAAGGTGGCGATCCGGACGTTGGAGCAAAGCGATAGATCGAAAATAGACCCACTATCTGAAAGCTGGCGGATACCTGTAAAAATATCGCACCTCCAGCAGATACTAGGCTGCCTGTTCCACCAACCACACGTCGGGAAGATTGGCCGTGCTATTAAAGGGGAGATTTTTCGACAACCGCCAGCCAATACGCTCGAAACAAGGTCCAGTTTTGCAATGACCGGAAACGGCATCGCCGTTATCGGAACGAGACGTTCGGCTACCGCAGACTGAACTCTGATCGTGCTTCGGGCGTATAGTATCTTCCTATAGCTGTAAAGATAGGTGACTAGGTACCGTGCGAACACTGTACTATAAAACAATAGCAGCATGAGCCGCACGTGTGACGATTTATGATAGTTTATCGAAGGAACTTTGTTGTCTTGTTTTGCAATTGCGTTAGATAACATTAGTGTCAAAATGTTGACATGTTTTGGAAACCAAGAAATTTAAATAACACACGTTACCTTAAATTGAATGTATTATTTCTTGCTTCTTTTCATAATCACTGCTATCGTCTAACTGATTTTATTGATATAATACCTTATCTTTTTTCAATCATAAATCAAATCAATAAATGATATTTACCTTAAGAGAATTGCGAAACCCTCGTTATCCTCGGTGCAAGAAGTTAAGGTTAAGAGCATGCACACAAGGCATCACTGTAAAAGGGGATTAACAATCATTTCGCACCGTTTCGATCCTTTTATTAAATCAATAAACTTTTAGATAACATTAACGGACATCACGAAATGTAGAGAAGATAGGACTCATTCGATGTTAAAAAAAGGTGTGAGTTTGTGGAAAATGATATGCTTTTCATTGTCTCAGAGAATGTCAATATTATCGTACCGTTCTTCAGATTTTTTGTTTCATTATCAGTAAGACGAAAGGTTATGTGACTCGACCAACATTTCTGATCGCAAAAATTATCATTACAGCAGGAAAAGAACTCCGACGCGAGCCGTGCGGCTGCATCGGTAGTTACGCACGAAACTGGGTTGCAATTATGCAAACCGTGGCGTGCTATGCACCTTTCCCAGGGTGAAAGTGAGTAGGTGGTGGGCTATATGCAACGAAATGGGCGCGGGTAGCGGCAAGCAATGGTGCGTAATTAAGTCAGGCATAATTTATACACGTTCTTACCGCCGACTGCAGGTCACAGCGATGACGAATACGGCGACGATGGTGATGGAGTGACGAGACGAACCTGCTTCATTGGCAACGTAACCGAAAGAAGCGTCCACTATTGATAATCAACCGAGGTAGGTGGTGGCAGTGGGGAGGCGGCAGTTTGCGGGTGCGAAAACTAACCCAAACAAACCCACCGAGCGGGCGCAGGAGTGGACGTAAGATGGCGACCATTTTCCCACCCATTCCCCTCACTGCCAGCAGCGCAAGAAACTGCGGAAGGTGGTGAAAGAAGAAAGCCAGACCGCAACCGAAGAAACGCAACCGAAAACCGCTGGAAAAGTCACTGCATTACGCAGCGTTGGTGGATTTTTACGATGCGATCGACAGTTGCATACTCCTCCATCGCCGTCCCTCACCGAAGAAGTGCATCTCTTCGTGCGTGTGTGTGTGTGTGTGTAGTTGTGGTGTTTTGCGGTCTTCGAAAGAGTCTCAAGCATGAAACGAACATGAAGAAGCATAACCACCTTCCACCCGACCGACATACCTTCTTAACCTGACTTGTCTATATAATGTTATTACGTTGCCGTCGGCATGTGAGCATATTCAAAAATTATTTAATTGACTTACCACATAATAAGAATGGGAGCAGATCCTAACCGAGCAGAAAAAATGTTGTTACACACGTTACATACCAATTTTTTTTGTATTTGGGAAGCTTTAAAGTATTTCTTATAAAACTTTGGTTCCTTTTGCACAACTGGTTGCATTCGTTCGGTCCGATTTGATCTCTGCCCATCCGCGGTGGAAATAAGCTCCAGTGATACACTTTTCTCACTACATTCCAGCTCCAGGCGGATGAAGATGGGTGCAAAAGAAACCGCCAGGCCTTTTTTTCTTGTTGGATCGCACGTTTTTACCGGCCAGTAATAGGCCAATGATGTAATTCAATAGTAAACCTCGCGCAAGCGGGAGTCTGGGGGTGGCAAAAGTTTCGCAAAACACCCCAAATACACATACACACACACACTGAGGGGCACGAGACTCTCATTTTCGCTACAATTTTCTTCCTTCTTCTCCGCTATAGAAGTCAATGAGACGATGGAAAGGGGGTGGTTGGGACAGCTTGTGGAACGAAATGCAAATTTGGGGCAGTGGATTTTATTTGCCACACACACACGCACTCCTTTCGCTTTCGTTTCCCGTGTTTCCAGCATCCAGCGGGTGCCTCCCACCGGCGACACTCGGGCACAATAGGAGCTGTGCGTTGGGAAATTTTAACTATTCTTCCTTTAGTTTAACCCACAAAAAAAGTAAACAACACAGTTTCCACCGTTGAACGTAACCGTCTTACAGGGGGGATGGAAAATGGTGAGAAAATTTCCCAAAGTACTTCTTTTCTCGGATGGCTTGAGGTAACATCTGCCCCGGCGCTTGAAATATGCAGAAACAATATTACGCTACATTGGATGTAACGAAAAGAATGTTTAAAAAATGGATGAAATTGAAGAATGAATGAAGTTGATGAAGATAAGAAGTCGAAAGAGTTAAAAAAGAGAGAAGAGGAACTTAAATAAAAATCATTTAAATGCAGTATCAAAAATATACCCATTTAACCCTTCACCGATCACATTTAAACGGACGTTCTAACGAGTGCATCTTCCTGCAGTCACACTTACCGCTTCCGCCCGTCATCCAGCTCAAAGCGATCGCGAACCTCAATTGTGGCGCTTCTCTCCGATCTGATTTGAATAATTACATCGCCTCTAACAAATCAGCCGCGTGCCTCCGACGCCATGCGCATTACCGAATCAGGAGGCGCGCAATTTCTTCAATTGTAAACGGCTTCGGTCGGAGTTGATCGCATGCTCGTCTTTTCCGTGGATTAGTACGTGCGTTTGTTGCTGTTATTAAATGGTTTTTTGTCTTCTGCAGTTTACTGCCTTAGTTTACACGCGCCTTGAGTCGGATCGAGTTATCGAACGCCATTATCACAGCGCAGGTCCGCGTCTCGGCTCCCTTTCGCTTGCTCGGATCGTCGATCGCGCTTATCGTGCTTGACGTTCGCTCGCTCTAGCGCCTCCAAACAAATCAAAGTCAGTGCTCGTAATCACAAAGCGCCACTATGTAACCGTGCCCTTCTTCACCCGCCGTTCGCGAAGATACAATCCTTTCGGTCAAACCCGCCGAAGTGGTCCTACCTGCCTGCAGACTCCGTCATGCCGCTTGATCCGCTGGTTCGGCGAGCGCTGAAAGTGCGGAACTTTTGTGCGAACTCGCATCTCGTGCCGCCCGTCACAGATGAACGACATTTTGGTGGTTCTAATACTGCCCCGCCGATCGCGAAGAAGCCGCGGGACCGAACCCGGACATAAGAACCGGACGGTGGAGATCTCTGCGTTATACTTGCGAACACCAACGCGTGTGCGGCGCGCTCACAGTTATGTGTGTGCGATTTATTTTTAAACACCCGTACACGGAAACGAACGGCCATTACTCCTTCGTTCGGTGCACCTTTCCCCGTCCGTCCGGCACACACACACACACGCACACAAACGTACGGCCGGTGGATTGCGCGGGGCGGCCCGTTACGACCGTTCTTTAACGCCGTCTCCTGCGCCGGCGGTTGTCATCTTCGCCGTCGCCACATGAACCCCTGCGCCCCCCACGCACGACCCGTCATCTTAGCGCGACGCGGAAGCAAGAACTCGCGCACCGCCGCCGCCTCTCGCGCACCCGTGGACAATCAGTTCCGGGAAGAGAACCAGCGTGGCGCTCCTCCTCGGCGCGTTCTGCTGAGATTGATGATGAAACGCACCTGAAATGCCGCAGAGGAGGCGATCGCGAGTGACGATCTCGCTGCGATGAGACTAATTCAAAGGCGAAAAACAAAAACACGGACGAAAACATAACTCGCTGGACACAGAAATTGGGTTTTTAAATTTTCAGTATTTCTTCAAGAAAACAGTGCACGGATTTTAAACATTTTTCCTTTCTTCATCTTTTCTTAATAGTTCTGTCCCACTCGCACTGCCGGTTTGAGAAATCAACCGCGAGCGAGATTAGTTACAATTCCTCTCCTCGCGAATCCACTTGATCCCGCGTGTGCCAGAAAGAGAACCCTACTGTTCTACGTAACCGCTGTAACGGAAGACGGCGCGTGCGAGAAAGAGCAAGCACAAGACTCCGCTAGCAACGGTGCGAGAGCGACGCGTAGTTTCTCTCTCTCCGTTAGCGAGAGCTGCGGACACGTTTTTCCACTTGTCGCACGGTTGCTTCAATCGAGTCGGATCAGTAGTCGATGGTGTGTCGTCGGCGTACGACACGAACGGAGCGTTCAATTCGCGTACTGTAGCAGCCGCACACTGGAAATAAGAAGTACTAACGAGTTTACAAAAGGAGTACACCGAGAACGAATCCCGTCAGCACCATCGAAGTGGGTCCGACGTTTCGCCAAGAAACATCTCAAGTTTTACACGTTCAAAAACACAAAAAAACACCAGTGACAGAAAACTGTACCACCAAACACTGATAGTAGTGCACCGGATCATCAGCAGTAGTAGCTATTAGTAGCGAGGATCGTTTGTGTAACAAAAGGCTCTGCCTGGCCAACGACCGAATATCGGCGCGGTCAGTAGTGTGTTGTGCTTCCGCGAGTGAGTGTTACCTTTCTTTCCGGGTTTGGGACGGATTAAAATCAGCTACCCAAAACGCTATCGCATCCGGACGGCAGAGTGTCGTAGTGGTCGTCGTCGGTTCCGGGCGCAGGAAAAAGTAGCGCAAACCGGTTTTAAAGCCGACTCCTCGCGGCAAACATCTCGAGAACGCCGCAAAGACGCCGCTGCGAGACACACGTTGGTGTTGGTTGGTCCGCGCAGTAGTAGCGCTGAATACACACGGAACCCGGAAACCGCCGTCGCCGCCGCCGTTGCCGCGTGACGCATACGGAAGGAAATACTTGCCGGTGTCAAGTGTCAACTGTCGAACGGCAAACGGGTGTGTGGTGCCGAAAACGCAGTGACAGCGAGCCGCCATTTAGTATCGTTCCATCTTCCGGAGACTGAGAAGAATCCCGCGACGAAAACAACAAGTACACTGTAAAGAGACTGTTCACTGGAAGAAAAAAAAAAACATTCCTCTGGAAAGGCAAAGTGTGCTGTGCTCGAGTTACAAATGCAATTAATGAATTCTGTGCAAAGCGTGTACGACCTCCCAATAGTGTCCGTTTTATTCGAGAGCAACAAGATTTCCTGGTGAAAACGAGAAAAATAGCGCCAATTCAAGCAGTGCTTAAAGTGTCCGTGACAAACGGAGGATATTGAAGGAAATCAACCCGTGGAATACTCATTTTCAAAAGTGTAGGCCCGAGGCCCGGAAAAGCGCACAGAGTGTGGTAGTGAAGAAAAGCGAACAACACCGAACCGTGCAGCGCGGAAACCGCGAGGAAAAAACGGAAACCAGCAGCAAAAATGATCCACACGCCAGCCGGTGGTGAACAGCGAAAACAACCGAAAAGCCGGAAGCAGGAACAGCAGCCGTCTGCCATCGCCACCACCGTAGCTGCCGCCACTAATCGCCACTGTTGACACACATACGCGACGGTCCACACATACACACGTACAGCACCACGGCGCCGCGATTTTAAGCGCCGTTTTTATTCCGTTCCGTTGCCGTAACTTTTTTTCCGCCTCCCCGTGCGTGCTCGTGTGGTTTGCCTCCCGTTTCCGTTCGCGTTCCTTCGCTAGTTCCATTTTCCCACCCGTCGAGTGGAAACTTCTGTTACTCAAAACCGTCCCGGCGTATTTCTTCCATCTAGTGATCCGTGGATAAAAGTAAACAACCGAAGAAAAAAAAAACAAGTGTCGTGGGTGCATCAAGAGAAGAGTAAGCATCTTGAGCGAGAGAGTAGTTGTACGTGCCACCTGTGTACGTGTGTGTATGTGCGCGATTCCGATTTTCGCGCGCGCATTTTCTTCACCGCGTGGTATGTTTTGATTTTCCCAAGCAGCGGAAAAGCGAGGCAAAGGAGAGAAGGAAAAAAATTAGAAACGTGCGCTCGCAAGCGGTTTCCTTCTCGTTTCCGCTTTGTTTTAGCACGAACCCAACACGAGGCGTGCGGTGTTTTCCCGTGTGTTTGTGTGCAGATTGATACGAGAGAAGAAAAGCGGGGAGAAAATCCGACCCACAACACAGCGTCCTTCCTGCGCTGAGAGTCGGCCGGTTCGTCCTGTCGTTGTTGCTAGTGGCAACAGGCGGGAAATCAAAGCCGAAGGACTTTTCCGTGGAACACGAGAGTAAAAGACAGACATACAGAAAAAACATAGAGAGACAGAGAGGGCGGAAAAGCAAATAAACAGTAAACTTTGCAACAAGTTGCTCCACCGGAATCAGAAAAGGTAAGTCTTCCTCTAACACCCCGCCAAAACACTGAACGTATTATTTTTGTTGTTTTGTAGAGAAAGTTATACATTTTCCTCCGCCTGCATGTCATGTGCCCAACAATTGCTTAACACGGGCGGCGCAAGGCAGTAAAAATTATCACCAGCAAATAATGACACGTCCGGGAAGAAGTGTTAAAAAATTAAACCTCCCATGGTGTAGAACCATCGTAAACATGCGGGAAATGGTAACACGCGATTCCTTCCGCCCGACCGGAGGAACGAACATGGAAGTAGAATATTCTCAATTTTAATTGGCACAAAGAGCAGAATCAACACACACTCCATGAGAAATCTTTCCCCCAATAGATAGGGTGAGGGAAGACAAACGCCCGTGGTATTCCCACCCTTTCCGGCCGGTTTTTAACTCCACCGGCTCGATCGATTACTTAACGTGATCTTGGAAGCATACAAATACCCACATACGAAGGGTTCCCCGCGACAAGTGGCAGACGGCCAACGAAGAAGCTCCGGCCAGCGTACATTTGAATAATAAATTATGATTGATGAGATTGTCTCGTGATGGAGGCAGCAGAGGGCAAGGGGGGACCTGTGTTGGTGGGTGGCAGGAAAAGAAAAAAACCATATTTTGTCGTTTGTCGCGACGAGTCGCATGCGGAACCGCGTGTTTTCGAATCCTCGCCAGCATGATCGATTTTACCGCCAGGGGGTGAGGGAAAGAGACATAACACGAGGCATAGAATTCCGGTTAAACGGACAGATCGCCTGTTGACAGATGTACGAAGAAATGTTGGTGATGACGAGAGAAGAAAAAAAAACAAACTCCCTACCACGGCTCACATCATGGTGCCAAATTCTTCTTGCAAACAGAAAAAAAAACAACCACGACCAGATCGGTTAGTAAACACATTTCTAAAACCTACTCATCTTTTTCCAACAGTAAACCGCTTCGCGAACCTACCCCATCACCATCTTCTTCCGCTTCACCCTCCGCGGGGTGGGATTGGGCGGTTTTGGAGGTGGAACTTGATGACTGATGACAGAACAATAGTCAGACGAAAACGATGAGATAGACAAGCGAGCCGGCGGTTTTGTTAATTGGGAAGAAAACTCGAAAACCGAGATGCCATCCCGACATCCGGGTTGTGAAGCCGTTTCTAGGACACCAAAGAGTCACTGACTCGACAGTTCCCCATCCCTTCCTGTTCCGATTAAAATGGCACTCGAAATATTCTAATTGAGATCATGAATAAAATGAGATATAAATATTTTAAAATCGGATCGGGAAATAGTAGGTCAAATTTAATGCAAGCAAGTCATCGGTAATATATGATGAAAAACCGTTGTTGTAATAACTAAAACGCATGCATAACTATCGTTGCGCCTTCAGCAACTGCACCATGCACATTACATAGTTTATTGCAAGCTTGCCGGTTTGGATTTTGTGCAAGCGCCTTGAAGAAGAGAAAGAGTGACCGGCGGAAGAATAAATCGTCCGGCAAACGAACGGTTTTCTTGGAATTCAACCACGAAGGAACTTGACGGTGGCCCTTCGCCGCTCGAGGAGGAAACACCCGACGGAAAAGGCCAGGCTCCATGCTCTTCTTCCCCGTTCGCTGCTTCCGATTTGCATACAGGGACGCCACGCCACGTTCGGTTGCTGCTTTCTTTCCCTTTTATATTTGTGCCTCGCGAGGCACATTTCTTCCGTTTGCCAGCGCGCGTTTTCTGTTTCCTTTTTTTCGCCTCCCTCCGGTTCCGTCCAATGACTTTCTGTTCCGTTTCGTTGGCCCTTCCAGGGCTGGGACGGATGGATTTGTGTTGGTGTGCGTGCCGCCCTTCTATCGGCAACGACGCAACTCGCGAACCTCCGTATGCGCAGCAACAGAGAGTGGCTTGAAGGAGTTATTTAGCTATGATGCAGTTTTTCCTTTTCGTTTGCGGTACCTTCGCAAAACCCGCGCCATGCGAAGACATTCTTTTTCCATGTGGTCAACAGACCAGACCAACACCACCAGTCGCCAAAGGAAAGCCAAGAAAACGGTTCGAGGAAAAACAAATGCGCATACGAGAAGGGAAATGAAAACAGGCAAATAAAAATCTCCCAACTTTACTGCAACACTCAGCGGAGATGTTTTGTGTTATGTTTGGGTTGCTTCTTGTTTTTTCGAGGAAGAAATGACGTGAAAGTAAGTCCAAATGTGCCGTCAGTCCATCCGATTTTTAGGGCGGGTTATTCGGCACATGCAGGGGAAAAGCCATTCCCCAGTTGAGAAAATATGGTTGGTTGGAGAAAGCTCCAAAAGCTTGACCGTTACAAAAAGAAATCTACTTATGTTTACTGTTTTTGTTTGCAAAAAAGAAGCTAAACATAATTCGCAAAACTGCTCGTAAAAGGAGACCGAGAATGATAAAGAAGCAGAGGTAAAGAGGAAACATATCAATGTAGTTCTTTCCGGCGGCAGTAAACAGACGTCTTCCGCCTGTCAGGTACCTCCGATGGAGTGTCCTTGCCATAAAACAGGAGAAATTTACATATGAATCGTCGCTCAAGGAGGTGGTTGTAAACGAGGATACGATAACATGGCTTTCATTCTTCTCCTGTGGATGCGCCGCTTGCAACAAGTGCATCGGAGTACACTGCGAAGCCACTTGAATCGACGTATACTTCCCGAAATGGATCCTTTTCCGAGATTATTGGCTGGAAAATAGTCTTCGGTGAGCGGGCCTTATACCTGGCAATGTTTCTCTACTCCAACGGTGGGAAGCTTAATGAGCCTGCGTTCTTTAGGACGTACTCCTGGAAGGCGTAATGGGTATAGAGGTATGCTGATCTTCTTGAACCGATCAGCATCTTTCCACTTTTACACCTGTAACACGCACAGTATGGCCCCTCTTCAAGTGGACGAAATCACATCCTCTTTCCTTTTACCTTCCCCGAGGGCTATTGTTTTATGGATTACTTTACACCCGGGCAGCGCTCTTTGCTCGAGTTTGGTTTCTTGGGCAGCTCCTTCGCCGCCAGAACCGCAACCATGCTCACCTTTCCTCAAGTACCTCCAGATTTCTTTCGGAAGGTAAAGGAAAACAAATCGGCCGAATGCGATTAACGGTTTCCAAGGTATTTGTGATATGGAAGGTCTTTATTCTTGCCAAAGAGGAGGCGTTTCGGGGCCGGAAAAAGGACATGTTTTTGATGAAGCTGATGGTGATGAGCGTGCAGCAGTGTGATGGAAGCGTCGAGAGGTCTCCTCTGCATCCTTTGCAAACGGCACCACTTTTCTGCACCAGAAAGTGGAACCAAGATGGCTGGCCGGTAGAGCCGATTACCTAGAAGAAGAAGGTGATGGATGCTGGGCAGCGTGTGAAAGATTTCCAATGGATGAGAGTTTTAATCGTTTTACAACCGCTCATCTTTAGATGCAGTCCTTCCTTTTTTCCAATTTGTTAAGCCAAATGCGGTGAGGTTACCTGCTGGAGGTAAGGGTTCAAGTGGTGTGAAATCGTTATCGACAACCACATCCCCGTTTGTACGTTAGTAGACGAATTAAAACGAGACGATTCATTCTTCTCAAAAACTGTCGGGTTTTGAAAAGATTCTGAAACACCTTTGAACCTGTTGCCGGTAGAAAGGAAAATTCCTAGAATCTTTGCCTCCGTATCGCAGAGAATCTACGAAACTCCAAACGAATGGTAAACAGCTGCGGTCTACTACCCGGAAATTAAGCGACACACCCCGGCAAATATTTCGGTATCTTATCACCTTCTTTGGCACGCAGCATTAATTATTTGTTGCTCTCAGATACGATTCGTTCCGTCGAAGGTTCGCTCGGGGACAGATGGCGGTGGGCGTGCAGGACCCTTGAAACCCAAGGAAAAGAGAGAGGGGACAAAAGAGTACAGGAAAACGGAACGGAAATCCCTCGAGTTCCAAACAAGTGCATACGGGAGAAGCATTGTGGCATGTTTTTCCGATTCCCCCTCCGAGAGTTCAATCCACCTGATCCGGCATGTTTCCCGGGAGAGGGCTCAAACAATTGAGCGAGATGGATGGAAAATCGGAACAGATTTTCCAGCGATAGAAAAGAAATTACACACATACACGCGTTCACGCAAACATCCCTTACAACGCTCGTGAAGGGAAGGAAGCGTGTTCTCGTTCACGAGGGCTCGCGGTTCCGGTTCACGCTTGCCCTAATATTTCTCACCCCTCCCGTATTTTAAAATGGTTGAACGAATCCTAGAGGAAGCCGGAAGGACGACACTTTTTTTCCCTTTCGTGCGAACCAAATGCACAAATGTGTGTTGCACATCCCGAAAGGGGTTCGGATTCGCACTGGGTATCGACTTTCGGAGGATCTCCTGTGGGACGCTGAGGCGTGACGAGGATGGGCTCGCTTTGGTGACGCGATTATTTTCCAACCTTGGGCAATAACAATAATAGTGTTACAAACCGAACAAACAGCCGAGGGGTGCATGAATCTGGCCGGAGGGGGAAAAGTTATGATGAGATTCCCCGCGCCAAACCGATCGGAATATTTCTTGCGTGCGATTTTATCCCCAGAGGACTTGCGTTCGGATATGGGAATATGGGCAGACAATGGTGTAAGGTGCTTCGGTTCGTTTTCCTGGCTAAACGGAACTGCGGAAATTTTGCCCTCATTTCATGCACTTGTTGTCCAGAGATGCTTTGGTTTATGGAACAGCAGAGGGAAAAGCGTGGAAAATGAAGGTTCGAAGGGATGTGCATTATTTATTGCAGCCGAAATCATTCGGAACACATGTGAACAATTGTACAAATCTTGTTGTGGTGTGACCACATATAGTCACATTTTTGTTTTGCATGAAAACTCCTGAAGGAAAGCGAGGGAGAAATTCAAGATGTGATAAATGAACGGTTGGAGATATTCACTTGCACTCGTAGTGCAGGTGGACAAACTGCGTTTTCTTCATTGCTTTTTTTTCGCAAACCAATCTTCAATCACATATCAACGCAAATGATACTGCCAAAAGATGGTTCCTGCTTCTGTTTTTTCCCTCTCAGACTGATTGTGTTTGATAACAACTCCCCTTCCGTGCAGGGCGTTCTCAAAAATTCGTCGACAATTTATTTTTAAATCGTTTATCTTATCGCGTACGATCTTTGCACAACACTCCTCGCACTTCCACTGCGCAGACCCAGGAAGCAGATAAAACTTGTAATTCATTCGACAAGCCCGTTTAAAAAAAGCAAAGAATGTTTCACCAAATGATGATGCATCTTTTGGCTTGATTTCTTGGAAACCATTATGTGAGGAACGTTTTTTTTCTTTTGACGTATTCTAGGCGGGAAAAACAGAACGAAGGGCTGTGAAAAAGTGCGTGTGTAAAGTAAACTCATCGTTCTGGGAAAACAGAAACATTGGCATGGTGCACTTTTTACGGAAATGTATCTTGAAGTGTGGGTAAGAAGAGCGTGAGCAAAGGATGTATTCAAGAAACCCAAAAGAAAACAAAACGCACACCGAAATATGGACCATCCGAAAGCCGAAAGGCAAACATAACGAGCGACGCCTAGAGAGGTACGCCGTATCCCGGAAAAACAAGTGCTGGAAAGCAGTCAAAAGAAGCGAGCTCTGGATCTGGTCTCTAAATATCCTTACCGAGTCGCAAACAAAAGGAAGTCAAATTCCTCGAACTCTTGTGGCATCCCGCTTCCCGAGGGGTTCCTCTCTAAGAGTCCTGAACTGACCTGGAACAACTACAGCCGAGGGAAAAACGCACCCATCAAAGGGCCAGCCTTTTCTTCGCGCCGCACTGATTGTCAGGTACCTCTAAAGGAGCAGTCTCATCGTCCGAATCAAATTCCTCGACAATCCACTCGACGGGTGTCCATCCGGTGGCCGGAGGTGAACGCGTACAGACAGCAAGGAGGCTGTTCTGGAGTCGCCTCAGGTCACAAGGTGTGATCCATGGAGATCATATAAAACTCAATCGTTAGTGAAGGAAAATAAATTCTGTTTAGGGACGGAGAAATATTTTGCGAATGTAGTTTGTATTAGTTCGCATCAAACTAATTTCTTCAGAACTGATGAAATGGAAAAGAACATGGTGGAAAGCTTCTGGTTATATTCCACGATCCCTAGTGCGGTTGTTTCCTACCTCATTCCATATAGACCTGCTCGGCACCCTGCCAAACCTAACCTCCAGAAGGATCGACGAAGGAAAGCACCCTCTGAATCCGTCATAAATCAGTGACGTGAAACTTCCATCTTCCACCGGGATTCTGGATCCTCTGAAATCTTCTGAGCTAGTCAACTCCTGCATAATCTTCCGCTCGGATCAACGCCAACGAAATTTTAATGCTTTCTGGTCAGTAATGAACGATCCCGGGTGGAGATGACGATAACCGCAAGCGTGGGAGAGGAAAGGAGTCGCGCGCCGAGGGCCTAAAGTGAATAGATGAAAAGGTTCATTAGACGCGGAAGACGAATTGCCGTTCGGGGCGTTGGTCCGTTGAAACTCTTGCTCGGTTGGAAGCGACGAGAATCGAGAGGAGCCAAAGTTTCTCGAGAGGGTGAATTCGTTGAACCCTGGACACAAGTGGCTAGGGATCGGTTCTAGTCGGACGGAAGGTGTGGTAATGCCCATTAGTTTCTATTCTATGCTCGTTAAACCCGCTCTTGAGTCTCGCGAGGCACCTTTTCTTGTTCGCTCTGTGCACAAA
Source organism: Anopheles sinensis (assembly GCA_000441895.2). NCBI lineage: Eukaryota > Metazoa > Arthropoda > Insecta > Diptera > Culicidae > Anopheles > Anopheles sinensis. The sequence goes on from KE524975.1 coordinate 457,542, forward strand.
TCGAGCTTGCGCGGGGTGGGTCTAAATTTGGGAAGGATCAACTCCACTCTCCTTCGTGGTGGTGAAACGAAGATCGAGGAACCATTTCGTCCAAGCCTGAGGATGACCGTCCCGGACCATAGTGCAAATGAAGGAGATTTTTGTCAAATCATTTCTTCTAGATCACGATCGACTTGCTCTTCAGCCTGCGATCTCTGCGTGTGTGTATCACCACTTGCACACAGCATAAGCCTCATACTTCCTATACGTTCCTGTCACAAACATCTCCCGCAACGCTTATGGGTGGATTGCCTTGATCTTTTTTCTTCGTTTGAAATGGTTTGAGGCTCCCCCGCTTGTCTTTGAGGACTTTGGGAAGAAAGATAGAATGAGGTAGGATTACGTCTGGTTGAGGAACGAGGAAAAGAACTGGGAATAATACCAACGGAGCTCTAAGATGATGAACAACGCAACACATTTTCCTGGCAAGAAAAAAACGAAACGAAATAAAAAAACAGTTTCTCAACGCGAACGACCTCTTTGGCTACGCATCATTGCCTTTTCACCAGAAGCGAGCGATCTTCAGGCCGGGTCTCGGCAAGAGGGGCCGGTGTCGCACAAGGGCACCCCAGGAACCTGACGGCAGCAGAAGCAGCTCATCCTCTATCTCTCCCCTGCTGCGAGCGATGTTTTGCCCCGAGTTCCTACAGATTTAGAAGACGCTGGCGGAGAAGGTGCGTAGCGAAAGCGCTGAACAGCAAAAAGAAAAGATACGGAGAAGAATTAAGGTTGAATCTCTTCGTCCCCTCGCCCGTCGGGTGTGTTAGCGGAAGAGATCGGTGCAGGAGGGAACACGGGTCTATCCCGGAACGATGCTGTGCGGCCTAGATGAAGGACGAAGCAGAGCTCCGTGCGTGTGATGGTGGAGGATTCGGAAGGACCGCGAGGAGTGGAGGAAGCAGGGAAACTGGGAGGTCAAAAGACTTAAAAGGAGGCAGGATTTTACGTCGTTTTTTCTCGTTTTGCTTTCCTTGCCTCCAAACGAGCAAATTGGTTCTCTTTTGCTCCTTTTATCTGCTCGTTTCATTCTTTTACTATTTCCTTTACGTTTAGCTTTCCATCCGATTTTCACTTTATTGTTTTGTTCTTTTCTGTTTATCTTCTCGGTTTCTCCATCCATCCGGGTTTTCTCTTTTCTTCCATCTTTGCTCTGTTCTGTTTGCCTCTTGCCATTTTCTCATCTTCTGATGTGTTTTCTACGCGCTTCTCGCGGAGTTTCCCTTCCTATATGATTGGGTTTTATTGTTGTTCTCTCTTTTTTCCCGCTTTACACCAACACATTTACACATCCCATGACCCCTGGGGGCGATTTTTTGTTTGGTTCCTCATTTTCTACCGTGTTTCATTTCCCGCGCCTTCTCACCTGTTCTGATTGCTTCGCATTTCTTTCGCTCCATTTCTCTTTTCTTCTATTCGGATCTCGTCTTTGTTTTTTTTTCCACCGATCGTTGTAAGTTCTTTTGCCATCTCCTAAGGGCATTCCCTTCTTTTGATATTTCCTTTTCCAAACGCGGAATCGATTGGCCATCGTTGTTTACGTTCGCTCCGTTTTCCTCTTTGCACGCCGCTTCCCTTCTTGTTTTCTCTTCCTTGTTGCCGCCGCGTTCAGTCCCCAGTCCCGGGCTCCAATGTTGCAGCATTAGAGGGCACCAGGAAATGGTTCTCCACTTTCGGAACACTCCTCCTCCGTCCCTGCTGTATGTCAGTGCTTTTTTCCGCTGTCCCGCAACGAGAGGAGGCTGCGCCAGCCGAAGAGCACTGATCTTTGCGGTCCATTTCGTCCCATCCGGGTTCGTTGTAAACGCTCCATTCTCGCATTCTCTTTTTCGGGCATCTTTCTCCATCGGAATTTTCTTCTCGGCTCCCATCCCTCCCCCGCCCTTTACCCTTTAAGTGTGGGTCTTTTCTTTTTCCTCAAGGCACTGTTTTTTTGTGTGTCTTTGCTCCAATGTTCTACGCGATCGCGTGTTTCAAATTTTGCCTCTTCACTTTGATTGATCTTTTTTCTTGTTTTGCTTCGATTAAGAAGGAAGAAGCGAGAGATCGAGAGCCTCCTCCAGCAGTGGAAAGGTGGAAAAGCGCGGAATTTTCGACCACGACAAGGCGGAAAAGATTCTGGCTGTGATATTTACCTTTCGGAAAGGGGGCAAAGGATCCCCTACTACTCCCCGGTTGTTCCCCTTGGTGCTTCTGGTGTTTAAGGGTTATCTTCCTTTCCCTCGGTTTTCGGAATTACTGCTTTCGGGGATACATCCCGAATAATTTCTCCCTAATCGCTGTGGCTCCTTCTTCGTTGGCTAGAATTTTTTAATATTCTGTCTTTCGAAAAATAAAAACAAACGATAAAACCAAACCAAAACCAGGGTTGGTAGATTGGAGAAAATTTCTTCCTAGAAAGAAAGGAATTCAAATGCGAGATAATTTTAATTGGTTTCCATCCGAAGGCACGCCGCCGTTTTTCTTCTCGCAGTGAGTTTTCCACCTTTGCGAGGACAACGACATGAACTTATCGAACCGCGTCACCTCAATCCCTCTTGGCGACGTCCAGTTATAATCCTGAAAATTCCCGGATTCCAGCGATGAAGTGATGAATTACATTTCCTACACATGCTCATTATGTAGGAGGTGAATTCCTCACGATGGTGTTGGAGCCCATTAATTTGGTACAAAAAAACGTATGGGTGCCCGTTGGACTTTGGTTCAGCATTTCGAGGCTCAATCTTTTCAGATGATGGTGGTCATTTTTCTATCCCATATTCCAATCACAGTCCGTTCTCGCCGCCGCAAAACTTGCCCTTATGTTGCGTGGCTTGTGCTTTTCGTTTCTTCCACGCGCTTTGCTTTTCTCTAATGGACGATCGTTTTGCCGATCGTGGTTGAAAAACATGTATTTGGTACTGCTTTTCTTTCTCTTTGCTTAACCTTTTCCAGCTTCCGAGGTCACTGCCGGGCGAGATGACCTCTTGAACGCGTCTAATCTTCGCTTTACATTTCTTCTCATCGACAATTTTTCCCTCCTCCCTACTTCCACCACCCCACCGAAACGCTTAAAGTGTGCGGTGTATTAAGGGAATTGCTTTGTTTTTTTTTGTTCGACTTCTCCATTTTCCCCAATACTCTCTCCGTTCTTGCTCCTAATAAGCCGATACCTATAATTGATTTGCGCCTTCCATCGGTTTCCACGCGTACACGTGTGTTCACATAGTACCGATTCGGTTTTTTTCGGATTCTTGTCTTGTTTCCTCTTTTTTTGGACCCACGATTGCCCTTTGGCCGTCTGAAATCGATTAAATGCACAAACCTTAAACGAAAGATAGTCAATTTAATTCCCATTTTTGTGTGTTCTTTCGCTTCTTGCTTATTTCGACTGATGGATTCTTGGGGTTTGGAGTTCACTGCCCTCGCCAACATGCTACATTGAATGGAAGGTTTGGGTTCGGGGGGATGATGGCTCGACTTGTTGGTTACAACTGCAAAACGGCTCCATCAGCAGCCTTAAAATGATAGGAGTGGGGGGGGGGGATGTAGAGTGTCCTGGGGGATGGCACAAAAGTGCAACAAAGTGCACCGTGTGCGAGTTCAGCGCGTTCCATTCAACTAGCGTCCTCCCGTCTCGGGTGGGTGCGTGTTTTTCTATGTATGTATTTTCATTATGTGTTGTCCAGTGTTTGATTTTCTACCACATGCAGTTCTGCGCCACAAACGCCGCAATACACACACACACAAACACATTCACTGACTAGCTCCTTGTTTTTGCAGCCCCTACTCCCAAAGCGGGACGAAAAAATCGGTGGAGGGCTAAGGGCGCAATTAATAAAATTACAACAATTTCGCTGATTTTGCTGCAAACAGTAACCTCCGCCCGGTGTTAAACGCAACGACAGGGATGGGAGGGGAAGGTGTGTGTATATAGCGGAAGGGGAAGGCGAGCCAGGATCAATAAGGTCGGATATGATGCACCAAAAACCGGTGCATCGTGGTCCGAGTGTTCAATTTCGATGCGGCATCGCAAAACCGCTAGCGGACAAACACCCCTAGAGGTGAGGGAAGTTACACAGGAAAATATAAAAGGAAACGAAACAAATGCCAAAAAGAATCTTCCTGCCGCAACCCGGGTTGTGGGAAGTGGGACGGAAGCAGATTTTATTACACGGCGGAATTTATATTTTCAAGCTTCTTTTTTTGTTCGGTAGCGTTTGGCAAGTGTGTTCGTTTTTTTTGTGGTGTTTGGTGTACCAATCGATTGGCTGGGCTCAACGGTAGTGTGCGAGGAACTATTTGTTTACGCAGTTTAAATTGATAAAATTTCGTACATAAAACGTCAGGCGTAACCTTCAATTTTTGCGCACTGCCGAAGGACAGTGTCCCAATATTTGTTTTCTTATGTCATTTGTCATCGTGTCAGCGCGATGAATTTCGGGCGGAGGAATCTTATCGCGTAGAGGAGACGCCACCAGACGTCCGCACGGAAACCCGATTTACAAAGCGCATGTTCCGGCCTGTTCGAACAGGATCCGGTATCAGCTGTTTATAAACTGGGATGTTTTTTTTTTTGTCATGTTTGTCACATTTCCATCCTCTCTCTCCGCTTGAGAAAAGCAGTGCAAGCGATTGCAAAATCGGACGATAACCTACACTCTACCGAAAATTGGCAGCCCCGAAGAAAGGCGGTCAAAGTTCACACAATCATCCCCCGGCATTAATGCGTGTGTGTGTGTGTGTTTTTTTTTTCATCCGTTTTCACATGCATTGCCTCATCTGGGTTACAATCTCCGGGAACCAGGAACTACACTTCAGCCTAGTGAATATTGCGCTATATGTACGTACCGCCAGCCTTATCAGCTTCTCGGTGCCACTGAGGTTGTTTAACAATCGCTCCAGTTTGTTTTCTTCCTGCTTTTTTTCCGCTGCCCCCCCTCAACAGACCGATGCGACTCCATGGAGGGACAATCTTAAACGAGTGGAAGTGAAATGTCCGCGAAGAAACCTGATTTCTGTTCGCGCCATGGAAGAGCGACATTTTAGTGATTTGTTAAAATAAAGACATTCATAAGACTTACGATTTAAGGTATTAACGCTTTCAAGCGAATCGGGGTTCACTTTCTTCCTCTAATCACCGTGATCGAGTTTTAATCTAAATCCCAATCCGTCGGCCGTTATAGCTTTGTGACTAATTTTACGTCCCACCCTTCAAGCCGGACCGTGTAAACGCTTGTCATGCACGTAACGGGCTAGTACTTCCATTATTACTGCAGTGGCCGCCTGCCCTTTATCGGTGCGATAAACGGGTGCTTATCCGCTTCATTTTCGACTTCGTTGCATTTTCACAACCCGAGGTGTGGAGCATTGAAGCACCGGAAGCACCATGCGGAAAGATTACACTCCGTTTAGCACCTACCCGTGATCATCTCTGCCACCCTCCGAGGTGCAGGTTATCTAGAGTCTATCATCGGTTTTATTCTCGGTATCAGCACTCATGGATAGAGCCTTTGTTTCAGATATTGATAACATTCGCACGCCACGACACACGTCCAACCGTTTGACGTTATATTTTTAGCGTTTAATGTATGTTATCAGCTTCCGTATTCCGTTTTGCTACCCTCCCACTAACGTTATCTCACCTGGTTTCACCTGCTTGATATGCAATTCCACCATGTATGTGAATTTGGCAAATATGTTTTAGGTTCGCTGCTTATTTAAACGAAAGAAGACGTAAACTTTCTTTTGCTGGCGCTTCCTTAGCTTTTAACCTTATAGCAGCTTAAAAACGAAAGGTTATTGACATTTCAAGGCTAATGCACCTGAAAAGAAGAAGAAGGTTATAACGATCTCTTCGTTCCCTTTATTCTTGTTGGCGTTTTACCGACCCTGGGGAAGAACTTATCTAAAACCGATGGCAACAAAAACGCTTTCCTATCTGAAATGGGAAACACGCATCCGAGGGCGGCGTCCACGGCGGGTTAAAGGGAAAACGGTGGGCTGCAGCTTTGAAGTTCTCTGTCGGCTAAAAAGCGTCAGATAAAAAACAAGCGGAGATGCTTGCCTGGTTAGTAGTTAACCATACATTTTCTTGTGCGCCTGCTTGATGAATGATGGAGCTAGGCAAGGAAGTGTGTGGATGGAAAAACAAGAAAATCCTAAACACCCGTTTGAAGATCCCCTCTCTCCTTATCCCAAGAGCAAGGGTTCTTGGGTATTTCTTTGCGCGGCGTAAGCCACTTAATTTTCTTAGCGAGGGCGAAACAAATTTAACGAGACCCTATACAACATTCCCTGCCGGATTGTTGTTTTCTTCTTTGGCTAACTGGCGTTTCAACTCTTTTGCTGGCTAATGCTGGTGTAATTAGGAAGCTTCCTGTTTCGAACAAGAGTAGCTGTTTTCTAGCGTTCGTTTTCGGGAGGCTCCCCGAAATGCACACGTGCGCCGTTCTGCTATCGAACCCGGAGAACTCCTTCCAAAACAAACCCGTACAAAACTCGTGAAGCCTCCCCAAAACACTGGAGGGCGCCCGCTTCGACCTGTGCGATTTCTTCCCGGTTTTTGGTTGGTTGTGGTCATTCGGGAAGAGGAAGGAATTCCTACACGTAGCTGAGTGGACTGCGTTTTAGCGCGCGCCTTGAAAAAGGTGCACGTGAACCGAACGTCTCTTTTTCCTAACCATAATTCGCGACAATTTGTCACGTAAAGCAACCGCACACGACACGCTCGTTTATTTCATTGTTGCCCACGAGTCTCGTCGCCTATGAGTGAACGGAAGTGAATGCGTGAAACAATCGGTCTGACACAAGAAAAGACGATAAAGGAAAAAAAATTAGCGAATCACGACCGAATGGTTTTAGGAGTGTTTTTAAGAGATAAGAAATGTCAGCGTTATCGCGTAACGGTGCGTAACGCCTCACGCTACTGGGATTCGCCAGGACGAAGTAAGGCTCTGCAACAGGTTGTTTCTGAGAGGGAGAGACAACACGCGTGAGAGCACGAAACACAATTGCTTCCTGTAAACGTCCTTCCTGTAAACGTGTGAGGATGAAAAGGAAGCTGCAACGCCGTGGGTCGTTCCGTTCGCTTTCCGAGCCGATATCGTCGTTTCCGAGTTTGGATAACGCTTCCCTCTGCTCGCAAGAAGTTCTTAGTTCAATGGCCCCGCGAAATTCACCTTGCATTCGTCCTACGCCCCTACGCTACCTTTGGATCATCTAATACCAAGCGTTGGAAGTAACGGAAATCGTTCGTCTAAACGTTCGACCCCTTTGCGTCAAGGACAATCGCACGGTTGCTGTCAGTCTCAGCGACAGGCAGACAGCTTGTTTTGCAGCCCCGCGCGCACACACACACTATCTCCACCCCCCTTCTTGGGGTGGTAGTGGTGGGGATGGTGGTGGGGTTCGTACGTTCGCACGAAGATCACACGGAAGAGGGTAAAGTGTGAACCCGCAGAGGGGGAGCTTAGTGTACGTGCGTGCTGGCGAACGCAGTACGAATTCCGTTTCCTAGTGATGGCGTCTGGTACTACCTGCTACCGCTAATCGGACCGCTTCCTACACCGTCTGCCGGTACAGCTGACATTTCGACGATGACAACGGCAGGCGCTGCCTCTTAGTAGCGACGGGGAAGAATTCCGCTCGGATGTGTTACTCTTTTCCGTACGTTCTTTTTATCGCCGCGCAACGGGCTGCTGCCTGCCGCTCCTTCTGGTCCCTTGTTTGACGATGATCGATCACGCGGAGTGCTTTGGGAGCGATAGAGGAAGACGGAACAGACTGTTGAGATGATAAAGCGTATTATTGATCGTGCGATATTCGCGCCCGTCCGCCATTGCTCCAGAGCCCGTCGTGTGTGCGTGTCGCAATCGATGTGGCCGGCTTAACAAAAAACAAATAAATGTAAAAGGGCGGAAGGGTTTTGACGGGGAGGTGTCAACACGAGAACGAGAGAGAGGATCGAACGTCGTGTATAGTTGATATTTATAGTACAGTTATCGAACCATGTACATTTGAACGGTTCGGCACGGAGCTCCCCGAGAGCCATTTTGATTACTTCCTGCTTTTGCTTGCGGGCTTGTGCTACTAGTTTCGCAAACTGGTTTTTCACACCAGCCGCCATTTGTTCGGCTTGGCAAGCCTTCCCCCGGTGTTCTAGGTCCCTTCGTTCCCTGGCCGCAGGATCGACTACTGGCGGCTGGGTTCGCTCATGCGTCACTCGCGGAACCGGATCGATCGCTTCTCGTCACCGCCAGATTGCTCCTCCTCCCCCCCTCTCTGACGGCTTGTTTACCGTTGCTTTGGGGTTTTCTTTTTCTACTGAGACAAATACCGATCGACTGTTATCGATCCGATCGTCGCCACCGATCCACACTGATAAGCATTCCTCGTTCCGGGGAGTGATCGATTTTTCCTGAGAGATGAGTTCTCAGATCGCGACAACAAGAATAACTCGAATTACCGTTCAGAAACATCGTTATCCGAGTTTGCAAAGCGACAGCGCCGTCTTAACACCAGGAAGAGGCAGTTATTTACTTTATTGCTATTTTGTTTTGCGATGATTTTGAGGCTCCGTAATCTCTTCAAGAGTTTCTTCAGGAATGTACATCAAAGTTCCGGCATCTCAAGAGATAAAGAGGTTGCATGCGATTGATTCCGCAATCGAAAGAGCATGAAATTGACGAAATACTACGTGTAACTGCAACACGAACGATGCAATTAAATCGGTTTCATCTCAATTACCTCATTCCCGTTTCAGTAAGCAAGCAATTGTATGGCAAACTTTGTACACCTTTTTTCCCCCCCTTCCGGCTAGTTTATTATGCCGGCGGGCGAATCGTGAGCGAGCAGAAGGGAGGGACGGACGACACGATGTGTTTGAAATTAATTACACGCCTCACCTTGAACGTGAATTTCCGTCGCCTTCCGTCCAAAGATGGTCACATTCAGAAACCCCCCAAATGACCGGCACAGTTTGGGTTTGAGGCAAAAAGGAAGCAAAAAGGAACACAATTTACGCTTGCAACGGGGAATTTATGCCGTAATGCTTCCGCATCCGCCCGGATGATTAATCGCCGTTTGAGAACGTTTGATTGGGCGCTGACGTCGTCGTCGGGATTTTTAGCGGAAGAATATTTCCCCCAGATTATCCAATTAGTTCAGTTCTAGTGCTATTTTATTTACGAAAGAAAATTTTACAAAATCCGCATTGTACACGAAAAGGCGACGCATGCAAATGAAGTCGAGTTAAAAGGTTTAATTTTCTTCCTCGATGGAATTGGAAGTCGAAGAAAACGGAACGAAACCGACGCGAAACGGTGCGATTTCACTTCCGCCTCCATACGCGAGTAGTCAACGCCGTAAGGGCCGACACCGGACATGCATTAGTGCATTGTGAATAGTGCACTCAAATACATACACACACATTCACATGCTAAGACAGTCCATACCACACCATGTGTGCTCCGTGGTATTGCAGTTGCGACCAACAACCTACATTTTCCCTTCGACCGACGTTGAGACATGCTAATTTATTTATGCTAATCACTGCCAACCCTCGCTCCGTCCACTTCTTGGAGGAGGGAAAAAGGGTTCCGTATGGTGAATTCTTACCGACGTCGTTCCCCACCACCGTCGTCCGTGTCCTCCCTCTGGCCGATTCTATTCAATAGTTCCACCCGTTAGCGAATCGGCAGTCGGGCTAGAGTTACTTTTCTAAGTGGTTTACTTCCTGTTTCGGATGGACGGGGGGCAAAGCGCGGACCGGGGGAAAGCAAAGAAGCAAACGTTTGCCAATCGCACCTCCACCTTCCTAGGTTGTGAAATAAAACAAAAATTAAAATCTCGATCCATAAAGTAACGGCCAAACCGGGGGACCGGATTAGCGAATGTGTTCGCGAACGCGGAAATCCCCTCTCCGAAAAACTTTGTGCGAACTTTTTGAATCTTGTCGTGCCGTGGGTCTCGCTTTCGGTAGAGTCCGGCGGGCCAGGGGCCGGTCGCAGCATGTCGTCGTGAATCATTTGGATTTTCCCATTCGCCTTCCGTTTCCTTCGAAGCTAGGCCCAGACCAGAAAACTCGTTCTCCCGGAGGTCCATCTTTGTTTCGGGACGGAAGGAGCGCGCTACGCTGTTTCTATTTCTTGAAGTTCTTACTCACGAACCTCCCCCCCCACTCGTGCCTCAGCTGTGTCCACCCCCTTTCCCTCCTCAGCTGCCAATTCTCACGCTTCCGATTTTTGCAGTCGCGCGCACGGGGTTCAAATACAAACTTCCATCAACACTTGCGCTTCCCGGTGAACGGAACGGAACGGGGAGGCGCGGAGATGGTCTGTATGGCTTCCTCGTCGTTCCTTATGGACCACATTGGCCTCCCACTCCGGACCCCCCTCCCGTCCTGTTACCGAAGAACGCTAGGCCGCCGGTTTTTGCCGCACGGTTCAAGTAGGAAGCCACATTTCGACGGCGCGATCACGAAGACGACGGCGATGATGATGACGGTCGTGGTGGAAAATGAAAACACACAGTTATTTTTAAAGCACTACCAATGAGTCCAACGCAGGGATTGTGGGGTAGGGGAAGGGCGACGGAAACATGCGAAACTGCAGCGGACTAAACAAACTTGGTTCTTCGACATCCAACGACGACGACGACGACGACAACGAATCATATTTCCGTGTCTGGTGCCGGACGGTTTTTCCGTTCTTCCTGTTTTTTCCCTCCCAATTCCCCCCTTCCCGAAGGGCCCGGGAACCCTTTCCACCCTCCCACAATACCCCATATCACCCTTGACGTAACCGAGCAGGGTTTCTTCTCTGGTGCACATGCAGCTGCAACCCGCCGGATTGAGATGCACTTCTGCCTCCTTGTAGTTGCATTTCTGTGTGTGTGTTCCATTTTTTGAGCTTACATTTTAAATTCTATAACCACCATAAAGACTCCTGCTCACATTCGCTAACCAGCTAAATAACCGCGGAATTCACCGACAGCGCACTTGTGGGCCCTCCTTCACGGTTTCAGTGTGTGTTTGGTGATGACGGTTCTAATATCTCCGCGGCAAAATCCGCGTGAAGTGAATGGGATTGCTCGCTTTTTTTTTTGCTTTGCTGGACGAGTGCAGGAAGGAAATATTAAATTAAAAATAATAATTAACGAATCCCAACAACACTCTTGGCGTGGAGTGAAGTGGATGCCCATTCAAACGATGGTAGCTAGTAATTAATATTTGCCCACTTCCGACCAGCGCGCGACGAGTGAGTTCTTTTGGAGTTCGACCCGGAGCGGGTTGGAAATGAAACGAAAAAGTGCGCACAGCTACATGTTCCTTGTACTTCAACCTTTTTTCCCTCACCTCAACCATGGATGAAGGGCTGTAAGTTAACTCATTAGGATGTAACTAACTTCCCATGCGCGATGCTGATACATGATGAGGTTGTTAAGAGCAGAAGTGTCGCCTCCTTTTAAAAAATCCCACCGCCGAAGCTTGTACTTGCGAATAAAAAGGATATACAGTTTGTTTAATTGCACATATCCTCGCCCGAGTTCTGGTTTGCTCCAAGAGAGGAGACACACCATTAATCTTGTCTGCGTTCTAATTTGTAATTTCGCTTTCTTTTTTTTCCACTTCTTCTTCACAGCGCCAAGTCCTCGGCCTAACGATTCGGATTTACATGGAGAACTCTTAACCCTGCCAGCTGGAACGGTAAGTTTCTTTTACATACAAAACTAATGCAAAGCCCCTTCTCATGAGGAAAAACTGCTAGTTTCAACGAGCAAAACGATACTAACATAATTCGACCGAAGAAAAAATAGGAATGTTGGACAAACATCTCAGAAAACTTTGCGAACTTTAGCAACAGGAAGAGAAGGATTCCGTGCAAACGGTTCGTGTGTTTGTGCGTGTGTTTTGTTTTTGAAGATTGTTCTAATCAATCCACACGGAATGCACGTCTTTTATGGGGTTCAAATTGGAAGAAGGCAAAAACCCTCTCATTTATTAACCGCTTCAAAACAGGCTCTGCAAGCGGCGTCCTCCTCAGCTGCACAATCGATTCGCGTGTGTGGTCATGCGTCTCCTCCCCCCTCCACCTCTCTTGGCCGCCTCCGGCTTCATTTCGGTTTGTTTATTTGTTTGCATTCTTTTTCTTCTTCCGCGATCGTACACATGCGTTACGACGATTGAACGAAACAAAACAAAAACGCGAACCGCCTCGCGAACATGTAGTGACGCCTCGCGCAAATAATCTCCTGCGCCTTTTCACGGGTGGAAAGGTGAACACGGTGGGGTAGGGTTGGTGTTCCGCCAAGACATTGCCGCCGCGTGTCTTGCGCAAATCGTACGTAAAGCACACACACTGGCGCAAACAAAAAACCGCTCAACAACGGTGACGAAGACGACGAAAGACGGCGACCTGCCTGTTTTTATTGTACCGTTTTTCACGTTTTATTGTGATGGGTGTTTTTTATTTTCTCACACTTGTCCGATTCGGTCCGGTCACATTTACTTCCGGCAAGCGGTCACCGGTCGATGGAGCAGCGCGCTTATACAGTCCGGAACCGGAAGCCGGTGGCAAAAGAGACGACCTTCGAACCACCGGTCGGGCGTTTTCATCGATCCACACGATCATCGTTCGCATCGGAAGGAACGTTGCTGCTGGAAAGAACCATTCCGCGCGACGATTCTTACTTCCTTCGTCTTGGTTTTCCGTCCACGATTTTATCTTCCATTTTTTTCCTCTCGCCATATCGCGCCCCAACTTCCAGCTTCTCGGTTTTCTTTCCCGTTACTCGCGAAACGCCCGGGACGCGGTATTTAACATTCTCCGTTGCCGTTGCACAAACATGCAAACATGAACCCTCACCCCCTTCCCCCTTCCCTCCCTGGGCCTTCTTATCGCAACGGAGAGAAGAAACACTGGCGATCGTTCGCTCGCGCGCTCCCAACGCCTCCGGGGTGAGGGGATGATGACGACGAAGGCTGCGTTATGCTGTGTGTTGCAATTTTAAGTCAGGCGCGAATTCGCGGTAAATGTGAGCGGATTTTCGTATCGCGCCGATCTCTCTCTACAGCGTCGTACGGCGACGACGGCAGCGACGGACAAGAACTTATCTCTTCCGGGGCAATAAATCTCCGTGCGCCATTTCCGTAACGTGAAGCGAAGATGGTGGGGAATGGGGGAGGTTATGAGCCGAGGGATGAACACCCGGATGAGTGCGGGATTCCACTATTTGTCTCTACCATCAGTTTATTATCCCTCCCCCTCCACCCCAAACACGGTCAGTCAGTTCGTCAGTTCGATGTTCTAGTCCCGTGTCCAATACCGGAAGTGTTTCCCCCCCTACAGGAGGAGATGCAGAGGGGAGGCAAAAATGTGGGGAATTCGCTTTCCCATTTCCGGAACATCACCATCATCGCATCCTGTGCGTTGGTGGTCTGTATGGGATGTTTTCCTCCGTACGTTTCTAGTAAATAAATTGATGAGCTGCTCTTCTGTGGCTGCTGTTTGCCCATAAATGCGTTGTATTGATTTTTCCCCAGCCACCCCCCTGCCTACTTCTTCTTCTCCCCTTTTGTCCGGACAGGAAAAAGGACGAAATGCCCATCAACACACTATTATCATTATCATCAGCGCGTTTAGAGAGTTTTGCGATTGGTGCCCGCGCGTTTGTTAACCTATCGCCATTATTTTCCCTTCCCAATCGGTTTGGCTTATCGACTTCCCTACACCCCCCCTCTTCCGACAGTGGAAAACCCCACATGCAGAAGAGGAGTGCTCCCCGTTTTGGACGCGGGGAAGAAGGAAGTTGATTTAGCGCACCGGAAGGAAAAATGGACTATAAATAGTTCTGCTGCGCGGGAATATGTGTGTGTTTTCCCGAGAACAAAAGGGATGAGGAATGGGAAACCGTTTTCCCGGCTAATAAAAAAGGACATCGAAACGTGGTGAAAATTGAAACGCAAAATACATAAGCGCTGTTTAATCAGCGAACGTTGGAAAGGTCCCGCGGGGGAAAGTTTTTGAAACGCTTTTCCATGAAGCACTTTTCCCTTTCCGTTTGGTGTGCTGCAAACCTACATGACGCCAAGCCGCCCCTCCTTCTCCCTTACATCGCATTGTAGGTTCAAAATCGATGAAAATCAACCCGAAAATTCACGAGAACGAAGGAAAAAACACACCGGAGCAGAAATAAAACCACTTGGGTCAGCTGCTGCATTTATGCAGATGCCGTTTATGCAGTTGCATTTTACGCCACTTTGGAAGACTGAATGGGGCACGATTGGCTTCGCAAATGGTGTTGCATTTATGCCGCGGTTCATGGGTATATGCCGCGAGTTTCCCTTTTTTCCCAGGTTTGGCCATTTATTTACCATTTCTTTTTTCGCTGCACTTTGGTTCGCATCTTCATCAAGGCTTTCGGATGATATGTAATATCAGATTTTTTTATTTCTTTCCGTAAAAACGTGATTCCAAATTGTATCCGAATAGCGTTCGGACCTCCTTCTCGGGGGAGTTCTTTACCCAACGCTGGACCAGGGATTCCATTTCCTGTATTTGGTCCCGTTTCCTTCCACCATCGCTTATCCTGGACGTGCGTTTGTTTGTATCCATTTTTCTCCTCCTCGTCCGTGTTTCTCTCCATTTAATTTCCAATAGCATCCGATGACCATTCGGACAGGAAAATATTTATAGATTTAGTAAGGGTAGTAATATCCGGTGCCGATGGGTTCATTTTTCCCTCTTTACTCGTTTATTTTCTCTCCCTGTGCACAAGAATTGAAATGAGGGTGAAGAATGGCAAATTGAGAAGGAAATTGATTTTTGATCTCAGCACCGACGTGTCCGGCATGCTGTGACCACCTTTAAGGTTACTTTTTTTGTCTTTCCTCCACAATATTTGGCCATTCACCGTTGGACCGATGCAATCCAACTTCTTTCTGTTGACTTTACATTAACGAAACTCACCAGTTGACCGCTCGGTCGTCGCTAAGCAGAGCATGACTTCCCGAGTGTCGCTTTTGATGGTGCTTTCGAAAGGTAAAATGGCGTAAAGAGTGAAAGAGTCACCGTCAGCCACGGGAAACCTCAAATTATTTCCAACTCCAGGTCCGGAGACACAGAAAACAAATTGGGGACACCTCGACGGAGCGAAGGAAAAGCACGCGCCACATCGCCTGGGGCATCACTGGGGTTTTGCGGATCGTTTGATTTTTGTTTGGGAGTTTTCGTGCATAACATGGGATGCATTAATTAGGAAGAGAAAATCCAATCCAATTCTTGCGGCTGTTTTTTTTGTCTTCATCCTGAACACACACACATGCGGATTGTGTCAGTTGGAATGGTCAGTTTGGTGGTACCTCCGGGAACCTCCCATGCGGTTCTGTGCTGCCACGGTCCGAAAATTGAAATATTAACTTTTATTTGCCATTTCCGGTCGAACCACAGGGAAAGAGAAAGAAAGAACTGATTTGAGTGGGGTTCGTCGTTGTCGTCGTCGTGGTCGTCGTGGTCCGTGTAGAAACCAGAATCACACACACTCGACAACTGGCTGACCTCGAAGGACTCCGGGCTCGAATGCGAAGGGAAAGGCACAACACATACACACACACTCGTTCCGCGCCCGTTCGACATCGTTTTCCGGTCCATTAATTGCCCGGTCCCGGTCACCATCCTTTTACCAACCCCCCTGATGACCCCGTTGGTTCGTACGAAATCTTCGTCGGATTTAGTTAACCGACCTGAGATTTTAAACTGTTGGCCAGCCTTTTCCCCTTCCCTTCTCCCAACGTGGGTTTAAAAAATCGCCGTTCGTTCGATTTATCTTCCATCCGGTGTGTGAAATTCCCCGGATGCGCCAGTCTCCCGCCGAGGCGGAGTTTTTCTTCCTAGGGACAGCAGCACCAGTCTGGTCATTAATTTTATTTGCCACCCCCTGGCACGCCTCCCTTATCGCGGCCCGGACGTGCCGGAAATTCCCGGCGAAATCGTCCATTCCGGGGGAACGGGAAATTGTTTCCAATGTATGTTTTTGGCCGAATCGCGGCGTTCGAAAATGCTCTCTCTCGTACGTTCCTTTTTCCTGCAATATAATTAAACTAAACAAAAAAACACGCACACGTACATTGCACATTCCTCGGCGGGATGGAGAACTCCTGTTAAGATGGCCGATTAACGAGCATCTTTTCTTCGGCTAGAAGGAGGAACGATGCGGAAAAAGGTAGATGTTTATAAACAACTGCCCAACGAGCTGTCAAACAGGAGTTTGAGATTTTTTCGTGCTTCCTCCATTTGCTCGCACTTTGCACCTCGACCTTCGGAGGCGATGTTCGTTTTGAAAGGCGAACAAATCGGTTGTATGCAAAGCAACCAATCTTGTCCGAACTCTGTTTGGGAAATTGATTAAGATGAATTTTTGCGACGGGCAGTCACTGTGAGAACTCATCGATCAAATCCACCTTCACCGTAGGGGGCGAGTAAATCGATCAATCGGTGTACCTATTAACCGCGATATGATCGTGTTGGATTGATCGTTACAACGTCCGCCAGTGAGGTACATTTAAGTGCGTGCATCCCGGGCCCAAGTCACCTCGATTACGTGATCTCGTCGTGGGTTGAGTGTGAGTAACGCCAAACCAATTCCAGCTGGTGGCCCGTTTCCCATAGAAACCGGAAAACCAGTACCAACGACGACGATGATGATGATGGTGGTACGAGGGGCGTTTCGTTGGAGTGTGTCATCAGGATCGGTTTGTCATCAGGTAATCAGTGCGCACACACCGTCACGTCACCGCGATAGAGAAGGAGACCGCGAAGGGGTGGTGTTACTTAATCGTGTTATATGAATTTTAAAATTTTGACCGACTTTCTTACCTTTCCTTTGCACGGTCTTTCTTTCCCGCTGAAGCCACCGCCACCTTTTCCTTCTCGCGGTGGCGAAGAAAAATTGCACCTTTCATTTTTGCCGTTTGTGTGGGGTCGTGTGGTGGGATGGGAGGAGGGGGATGTAGGCAATCAAGTATGATCCACGCAACCACCGCTGCCAACCACCGGCACGGGATTTGATCCAGCGGAACTCAGCCGAAGAGATGTGACGCAATTGGTTCTCTTTCTTTCACTCCCCTGCGGCCCGGTTTTGGATTGTAACGCCAACGCGATCATGTTTTGTGGGGAAGGGGTAGCCAAAGAGGGTTGTAAGATGGTGATCGCTCCATGGTTCCGCGATATTCCCTCCATTGCAACAACCACAAGACGCCGCGCGGAAACGGCCAGACCTGCAGTGTCTTGTGCAGACCTCCGATCTCTCTCTCGCTTTTCTCGGGGAACAAGAGAGAAACAATACACTCCGCGACCCGGCCGTTGTGACGCAACAACGTTTGGATTCAGCGCGGCGCCTCCCTGGCAACACAGGAACCCACCGTGGCAGCACCCCCGAACCCACGGCACGACAAGATAATGGATACGATCTCGTTTTGTAAACAGACAACACTTTTCCCGTTTCTTACACGATTTGGGTCTTTCGGGGAGAGGGGAGGGCTCACAGCTGGAGCCTGTGTGTCGGCCTTGCTCTCTTCCGCAGCGAAAGAGAAAGATCTTCCCCTGCTCCCGATGCTCGGCTTCGCGGATGACAGCGGAAAAGAAATGTCAACTCTTAAACCCGAGGCTTTGTGAGGCAACGGGGAGCGAACCGGGAACGAACCGTTCACTCGACGGGGAATTAAGTAACATGCATTCCTACATAATAAGGAAATTTATTGAAATAACAATCATCATCCCCAATGTCGGTTCGTGCAAATGTCTGCGATCGTGTTCCATCCTCCTTTCTTCTAGGGCTTACGCTTTGTTGAAGGCGGTGAAGTATTTCGAACGATCTTACTTTCGCTGTCGATCTTGGAATCCTCCGCATAAACTGTAGGGTTTAAATTGAAATCTTACATTCTCTCCGTTTCCTACCCACAAGGTGTTCACAATAGAGAGGTTCACGTTCAGTGGGACCCAAATTTGACTGCTCTAATAAACCATTGTGCTTGGATCTCACGCTGCTGTGCCACTTATCCGGAAAGACGAGTTGACTCTCGACGAGACTCGGGTGACAATTTATTTCCATTCTGTACCCGAGCCCCGAACGGACGACAATCCGACACCGTCCAATGCGCCACAATCATTCGTCAACGTGTCAACGGGGTTGACAGTCTGTAGGGATTTTGTTTTCCTGTTTGACATTTCAATACCGATTAGAATTATTCATAGTAGCACACAGAAGGTAGATGGTTCTGGCGCGATGGATCGCCACCATCGCTTTATCCTCCAGCGCGATAGAGAGTGAAACCGCGTAACGGTATACTACATCACGAAGTCGCTTCATAGCACGATGCCCACATTCGCCCCGAGGACTAACGCTTCATCATAACGTTTGACTGGCGTCGAATCACAGATTAGTCACATCGCGCAACAAGGCGGAAATGTTTTTGCTGCAGTGCACGGACTTGTTTTGTGTGTGAGTTTGCGATTTGGCGCTTGGAAGCGTGTAGTCATCAACTCAAGACGCTTACGTCATCATTTACTCACCCGAAAGGGGAGGGAGTCCTACTAACGAACGGAAAAGTAAGCCACCGACGAGCGCCACACGATTGATGGATCGAATAAAATAATTAAATAAATGTTCCACTAGCTAAAGTTGAGTTTAAGAAAAAGCAATAGTTGGACCTTTAATTTATTTCGATGGTAGAAATAGTTAAAAGGGTTTTATTCCATTTTCGTGATCGTCACACCTGCGAGGGCTCGTGCAAGTAATGTACGGTCGTGCCGTTGTAGGAACTCTATCCGACTAGAATCAATACTCCCCAAACTTGACATGATGTGTCAAAAGCGTAGCCATTTGCGCACTGGGCAATAACGTACACGAACCCCCTGGCCACGACGGGACACATCGATCGTAAATTAGCATCATCAGAGTTCCGCCTGTAAAATGTTTCCCTCTGGCGTAGGCGAGCTCCCGGGTTCGAAAGACGATGTGCCCTCCCAATGACCGTTACGTCACGCGTTACCATCGCCGTTCTCTGGGAACCGAAACACTTTACCGGTGGAGTTTGCATCGTTTCATCTTGGACTTGGATTTTTCTCCTTTCCATTACATGACATTCAATTTGAAGGAAGTGAGAGATGCCTTGCTTTTTCCCAATCGCGCTTCCTTACCTCCCGGTTTTGTGGTGCCCCAAGATCAAAGTATGATTTGGAAAAAAGATGGTCTCATCCCATCGGTGATAGGTTTTTTTTCGCTCCTCTCCCTTTTTGCATTTATGAACATCGCCCGGACGCGGAGCTAGAGATTAACGACGAAACATTATTATGCGTGGAACGCTGATGAGGAGGAAGTCTCTCCGCTCGCTTCACCTTTTTTCTCCAGGTGTGGAAACGCGTCTAGGTTTAAAGTTTTTTTTCCGCCGCTGGGGCACCCCTCACCCCTCCCCTCCCCCTGGGAAAGGGAAGCAAATGCGCGGACGGATGATCGAGCGCGCCGACTTAACGATATGCAAATGAGACGAGAATGAGAAGCGACGAGCAAACAGTTTTGAGGAAGTTCAACCAAGCGGCCAGATCGAGAAGATCAGATCCGTCTGGATGCTGGGGGGCATGTATATGGGTGTGTTTGTGTGTGTGCTGACCAGCATAACAACACGTTTTACGATTTATTTTTCTTCCCATCCCGCCTCCCTCCAGCGATGCCTGTTTGATAGTGGAGCTGGGTGTGATCTCCTCCGAGATCGAGAACCGCGATGACAGCGATGAGGCTCGGGCCGTTCGAAAAGAAAGGGTATTTTTTTTAATTAGTCTCCACCATCGTTCGCTAATCTCCTCCGTCTATCGATCAAATTCCCTTCCTCTGAGTTGGCCTTTCGAAGGAAGCAACCTTTTTGTTCTAAAAGCATTTCCTCCTCCAACGAGAGTACATAAAAAGCAGAAGCAAACTGTGCGAATGGACTGTCGAAAAATCAAAGCCATACAGCCAAGGGGAATGATCGAAAAAGAAAGGTTTATTCTAACACGCGAAAACTGGTATTTTCTCTTCCTCCTCCCGAGCGATCGATTGGCGGAAAGGATATGGCTCCCGGGGGAGGGCGGGAAGCAAAAACAACATGCGGTCGAATGGAATCGATTTTGGGGTTTATAATATCAATTCAATCCGAACGCTGTCGGAGCAAGTTTATGCTTCCTCTTGGGAATGTGTGTTCCCTTTTTTTTTATTCCTCCGTTCGCCACTTCCTGATCGTTCAAATTCCAAACATTGGCAATCGTTTGCGCTGGACGCGGTGAAGAGTTTAAAAAACGCTGCAGGAAAAAGAGGCAATTCCCATCGTCCGGAACGATGGTCCAAACAATCCGCCTTGCCTAAAAATTACTCTTGCACCTGAATTCTTTTTTTTCGGTTCGGGCAGGAAATTCTGTTTCGCTGCCCGTGCGTGGAATTGCAATTTTCATTTTCGTTTGAAGGTTATCTTGCCGAAACGGAAAACGCACCCTCGAGCGGCAACCCCTCGACGATGGATCCTCCAACGAAAGATACGCATCTCGTTGGAAGATTTATAAACTCGATCGACGGTACGAAGGTGGGGAAAATGGTGGAGGATTTGTTTAACATTTTTGTAAATATTCATCCGCCGAGAACACGTCTGCACGAGAGTTACCCATAGGAGGATCGCGCCGCTCGGTGCGCCATCTAGTTAATGTATGTTGTGACGCAAAATAACCACCGTTACACCGGTCGGTTGCAGCATGGCCTCCGCTCACGATCCGGTCCGAACTCCACTCCACTGCCGGCCTGGCTTGCGAGGAGGGATTATTATACGAGCACACGATCGTTGCCGGAGCCGAGCCGCGCATTTTGCGTGAGTTGTTCTGATGTGTTCCTCCGGTGTACTTATTTTAATGACTTCCTTTTCCCTTATTGCTTGCCCTTATGGGCGATCGAGGGAGGCAATGCGGGGAAGGCCACCGTGTCGAGTCCTTTCGATGTTAATTATTATTGAACCGTTCTGTTGAGCTCCGTGGAAAGCGGTTCCCCGCATAATGACGTCCTCTGCATCCCGAAAGAGAAGCGTGAGTGAGAAACAGCTCGATCGATCAGCCGATCGTTCATTATCGATTAATAACAGGGCTTTTGCAACTGATGAGAGTAGGCAAGTAGTAGAATGTTTAAAAGGAAACTTCGATTTCTTCGTATGAAAGAAAGTTCAACAACAATTGATGCTCATTTCTATTATGAAGGAACTACTGGAACCGAACAAATAAGAAACATCCACACATAAGTCCCGGAACAGAGAATTGTACCTTGCAGAATATCTCTTACTTTATCAGACAGATCGTTTTCTTCCTACGAGAAGGGAAAAGCGTAAGATAAAACTACCAGCGGGCGGGAAAAAAATGGGAGCTCGCTCTCTACCCCGACTTCCACAACAGACCATTGGACGAGAAGTAGAAGCAAAAAAAAGGGATGGAACTACACACTGTGAACTTTATTTATAATATCATTTTAGTTTCCGTTTAAACCGGTTATGGATGTTGCCGGCTTCTAGGCAGGCCGAGGCTGTGTGTATCGAGATTGTTGGATGGACCATGATGTCCTTTCCTCCATTCCTTTGGCCTGTGCACGGTAGCCTGTTCTTGAGCCTGGAAGACAGCAGGTATGGACCTCGGCGAAACATAATTGCTGCGAGGGCCTGGCGGGAGGGGAGCGATGATGTTTCCTCGACTGAAGCACCGGCGAGAAAAGAAGACCGATGATGGGCCCATGGTGGCACGGTTGTTGTTCTCACATATCGCTTCCTGCCTTCTTCCTGGCTGGATGATGACGGTGATGATGGCGCAACGCCGCATCGGGGGGCTGGGGGATCCTGTTGAGCAGTAATTCCGAAGCGCCAACGAGCGTTGGAAGCAAGTAAAAGCAACAGAAGGAACAGATTCCCGACAAGGTAGGAGGCAGAGATGACGGGCCTCTGGAGGAAAAGATAGTCGACTTGACGGGTTCTTCCCATTTCAGAGCTCGCCACTTATGTGCCGCAGGTTTCGCTCGACGCATAACAGGAAAGAACACACATACTTAATAGAGGGAACACAAAATTAACACAACGAATCGATGGAGGGTGGAGGAGGGGGGCCGTTTAGCCTTCAAGAGCGGAGGGGGAGAGAACCACAAGAGAAAAGCTCGACTTGGACGGAGGTTAACTTTTTTTTGCTCCTTCGCCTCTTCGGGAGAAATATTGCCCCATCAAGCTGGAAAGAACGGGCCATCAACTAACGGCTCGGACTTTATGTTTCGTTTCATAGTGGTCTATTTCTCAAAGGATTTCGTGGTAGGGTGGAAGATTTTGCCCAACAACTGCGAATAGAATGAGGAACTAATGAAGTCAAAAACGTAAAAAATTCCTCCTCCAACGGCTCTATTTTACGCCAATCCCCATCCCACTGGCTGCGATCGTTGGTGATCGTACCAATGTGGCTGCGTGCGCGGGTGACAGGCGCGTACTCTATCTGTCAAAACTCTCTCGACAGCCCAAAGCGGAAAGGATTCCTTGGCAAAGCCGGAACCGGAGAGCAATTTCGTTCCCTTTGCGGTATGGGAACGACCTTCTCACGGCATGGCGTCGTCGTGCTGCCCTGCATGCATGCTGGACGAGGAGAAAGATGGCGGCCATGTGCGAATTGCTGCTTTGATCGTATTTTACCGGCGTCTTCCGCCGGGAGTTCGCGATAGCGCCTCGGGCGATCATCCCGAGAAAAAGGTTCGAATACGTTTCAGTACGTAGTCCTCCACTCCTCCACTCCTTCTGACTAAAGGAGGGCGGTTCCGCAAAAGAAAAGTAAGGAGAAGTTAAACCGGACACAAATAAAAGACCCGCAACCAGAGTCCTACCTTCACCGCCATTCGGGAAGAAAGAATGGAGTGAATGCTCCAGGGGAGGAAGAAGGGACGCGCACCTCGTGTTTCTTTACCTGCCCGCAAATCCCTTTATTTTTTGCGCAAATTTCCTCCCGGGCCAACGGAGCGTTGTGGGAAAAAAGGAAACTGTAGCGTCTACAAGACTCATGCCCGTCGTTGTTCGGGTTTTAAAGGGAACCAGAAAGAGACGGCACACAGAAACTCGCGCTTCGCGCTTCAGATGAGACGATCTGTGCTGCATGTGTGCATTCGGCGGTTGTTGCCCTGCACAACCCTCCACCCTCGAGGGGGAGATAAAGGCAGCATCCTCCTCCTCACGACCTCCTCGGGACCTGAAAACGCAACGGGAGATGGGAAGAATTTTTGCAATGCGCACTCGTGTTCTCTTCCCTACCGTCGTCGTTGGCGCGAACGTGTTTTCTTGGCAAGAAGCAGGAAGATCAACATTAATGCCACTTCCTGATCGAGACTGCGCGATTACGAGATGCACTCGCGGCGGGTGTTTTTCTTCTATTTTTTTTTCATGTCGCGAACGAGACGGGGAATCCCGTCATGGTGGGGTGGAAAAAACGGAAGACGATCGTGATTCTCCCAACCGTCACTCGTCGTCGCTCGTCGTTCTGGTGATGGAGTTCAGGGCAAGTGCAGTTTCGCATTATTGTGTGTGCAGTAAAAGTGAAGTGACTTAAGGGGACTCAGAAGAAGAACTTCGCGGAATCATTCCGATGACGTTGAACTTGCCACATTACAAACGCACGACGGCGATGCTCGCTTATTAATAGATCTCCGAGGGAACGGAGCGTGTGTTTTGGCTTCGAGGAGAATGATGTATGTTCCTTCGCAGGCGTAAGGAAGAGAGAGGCCATCGACGCCACCTCAGAAACCATTTCCGCTTCGGCCGTTTGAGTTCTTCGTATGGAAACACACTACAGACCACTATGCTACTAACAACAAAACATCAAAAAATTGAAAATTGTAACATGTTTGAACTTGCCATAAAATTGAAAGATCATCCGGGGAGCTGTTTGCCTAAAATAGCTTGCGAGTTGCGAGAAAGTGCAAAACCTTTCCACTTTTCCAGGAACAAACTCAGCCCTGACCTCGAACTGTTAAAGTTCGACCCAAACAACCAGCGATCCCGTATTGAAATGAATTCTAAACGGTGTATGTCGATGTGCGAATCGCTTGAATCCTAATCAATTCCATGTCGAACGCCTGCTTCCTTTGCCACAAACGAGATTCCGGACGCGAGGCTACCTTATCGTTCGGATCGGATTTGAATAACAAAATCAAGCAACCGGCGTACCACGGAGAGAACTCCTTATGAAAGGTTCTCAAGTTTGGTATTCGATCGGTGAGGAAACCGAACCCTCGGTCAAGCACCAAAGGCACAGGTTCATGGTCTGTTCACCCAGAAATACCAGGATTTATCGAAACAACCGATCAGATCGATGCTTATGTTGATTGTGTCATCGCGATTTGAATTGCTGACTCCTCTCAGAAGGAACAGACATCGCATAAGGCTTATAATCGATCAGGTGAAACCCTTATTGTAACGACGATTCCCTTTTCCGCTTCGAACTTTCGTCACCAAGACATTGCAACCCAGTGGAGGGATGCAAAAAGACACATTCACAGCATTATTTCCCCGTGACGAAATATTCATCGGGCCTTCTCTCTTCCCACCACGCAATAACTGCCAAATAAGTAAACATAAACGATATGGACACACCGACGAATTCCTCGTTGGCGCTTTCGGAACATACATCTACCACAAACTATTCCGCTTCGGGTTCCGGGCACACAAATGACCTCGGGCGGGGAAAGATCGCAGCATCGATCATCGACCGTCCATCTGCGGTTCGGTTTATGTTTAAATTTCTTCTCCTTCCGCGCAGAAAAAGGGCCAAAAAGTACAGAGTATGGCTGTATTTCCTGTCCCCTCTCCAAAATCGGCCTTTTGGGCGATCTTTGTCATATGTTTTCCACCGGCATTTCTTTCCGCTCTGGGGTGGGCGGGAAGGAAGGAAGGGAGATCATAAAGTCTGGCGGGGAAGTAACGTAACGTGTTGCTTTTTACCTTCTTTTCTTTTCTTTTTTTTCGACATCATGCAAACGCAAAGTCCCAAAAAGGGAGGAAATGGTTGTGATGTAGGACAACAAACCGTGTACGTGTAAATATTTGTCCCTTCGGAAAAAGATATGCCGTGGGAAGGCGTGGAAGAAGGGAGGAGGGAAGGCACGTGTGTGGGTGAGTGGGGTGCGCGGACATTTGTGTTTTCCTTTTTTTTCTACACATTGTTTAACCAACGCACACACAAGAGTGAAGGAAAGGTCGGTCGAGAGTGAAAAGGAAAGAGAAAAGAGGAAATGGAAGGATGGAAGGACTACAATTCCGGAGCTCTCGCCTGAGAAGCTGAGCACACATAAACCGAACCGCACCGCGTGGAGCAGCGCGATCATGTGTGTGATCGCGTGAGTGTTTTCCGTCTTACCTTGCCGACATCTCGTGTCGTGGCACCTTTGCTTTTGCCCCTTCAAACCTCAGCAATGTCTTCGAGGCTCGAAGCAAGAAAAAGCGAAACCCAAGAAAACCGGGAATGTCCGAGAGGAGTGCTCCCGGATCGGATCGCGTTCTCCACCCGTTTGGAATGACCTGCACTTGCTCCGCTTTCTGGCAACTCGTGCTCATGCGTATGTGTGTGTGTGTGTGAGTGTTTAAAAAGCAATGATGTGAAAAATAATTAACGGATGCGCGGCCAGGCTGGGTCGTACGTTGCTGCCGCCGGGTCGGGTCGACCTCACGGTTAAACCACGACTAAATCTTAAACATCCCTCGAGTCAGATGACGACGGTTGGTGGAGCGGTACAGGGGTAGAAAGCGGGCGGAACAGGGAGGAGAGTACACAGGAAATGGGTTGAACTCCGGCAAGACGAAAGCAGGGCGGGTCTGAAGGTGGAAAACACGTGAGGAACGGTGAGAAAGGAACGCATCATCGCATCGTTCGGTCCCCGTGAACGGCGACCTCTTTTTCTCGGTCGTGTTTCGGTTCCCCTCCCTCTCCCGCCACCCATCTCTCTCGTTCATCTTCTTCTTGGCTTTTGTGCGCCTCCGGGAAGAAGACGAGATTCCTCTTGGGCGACTGGACCAACGGGGAACGACGAACGCTGGCTGGCAGGTGGCAGGGACAGGAATCGAAACGAACGAAAGAACGTGGAAGGAGAGAAACATATTTTTATACATATCATAAAAAAAAATCAATTTCCGCTGAAAACCTGAACTAGCGGATGTTATTTGAATACATTCTCCCGTTCGCTTCATCCTTCTCGCCCTCTCTCCCTCATACATATACTTTATTTCTTGATTCCTTCTCTACTTGAGACACACTCGATCAGTCCGTGATCCTATGGGAATCTTCTGGGTAGGATCGCTTCTTCTTCCTCATCTTATCCCAGGCCAGTCCAGGGCGAAAAACACTACTAATAGCACTGTTGATGCTGACCACGAGAGGGGAGGGTGTTCTGCTGCTATGCCTTATGTCCCACCGCAATCTCTTTTCGCCACCGCCTCTCTTCCCTGCGGGAAGTGGATCGGTGAAGGTGAAGGAAAGCGTAGGGGAAAACAAAGCCGTATCGATGGTCCAACATTGGCAGCATCCAGAAGAAAAATGAAACCCGACTAGTCTCAACCAGCGATGTTGAGAGTGTCGCCAACGAAGGGAGAAAGACGGGAGCAAAACATCACGGAAATACCTCAACACACTGATCAGAACGGTGGAGACATGTATGTTGTCGATGAAGGTGTGTAATAGAATCGGCTCGGCATTTTCTTTGACTCTGAAGATAAGAAATGACGGGGAGACCAGACCAACGCAACGACTCTATAAGATGGATGTTCGACTTCCAGATCTCTAACCATCACTCAGAATTTCTAGACTCATCAGAGTCCCGTTGAGTCGATCGTGTTTTGAACTCTTTGGGAACTGTTTGAAATTCTACGTCTTACTCTTTTCTTTGAAGGACATGGACCTTGTTTTTCTATTCTATTTGGAGTGTTGTAAGAAAAAAGAAATGGCAAAGAATTATTCCGTGCCATACCGATATTCTTAGATACATTAAACACAGCTTGAATCTGCTTGTAGAATCGGAACTGATCAATAACTCTTCTTCTCGTGTAAATTTCAGATTGAAAACCTTGAGGCAGATTACTAGAATTACAAGGATCGACCATTTGTCGCCATAATTCGCGATCAAACGACTCACAGTACGGCTGCTTCCGGTGCTCCAGCAATCAGCACCACCGGAACAGCTTCCAGCTCGGATTCGTCAAGCTCCAACTCGAAGGCAGCAGCCGCCGCAGCAGCCTTTGCAGCCGCCGCCATGAAGCTCCTACCGATCCCACTCTCCCCACTGAACGCCCCGCCGCCCCTTGGGCTGTGGAACTCGGAACTCCTATGGCGTTACCCACCGGCGCCACCGAGTCCGCTGGCCGATCTTAAGACACAGCTTCCGCCACAGCTCAACACCGATCCGCGCATTTGGGGCCGCGATGAGGTGGTCGTGTTCTTGCGCTTCTGCGAGCGAGAGTTCGACCTGCCCAAGTTCGACCTCGATCTGTTCCAGATGAACGGCAAGGCGTTGTGTGTGCTCACGAAAAATGATCTGGCCGAGCGGAGCCCCGGAGCCGGTGATGTCCTGCACAACGTGCTGCAGATGTTGATCCGTGACGCACAGACACTGCACCGCCACCTCCCGAGCAGTCCGGTCACTCCAACCGGCCGCTATCCCCTGTCACCCCACAGTCACCCGCCGACGCCGAACTGGAGCGCGCTGGCTCCACCGGACAGCCCGTTCTTCCACAGTTCCCACCTGCAGCAGTTTATGGCCGCGTCCAACTCGGTCACGCTCAGCCCGGCACCTTCCATCGACTCGCAGGCCGGCAGTCCGCCCTCGCAGAGCCACGGCGAGCAGAACGTGTTCCAGCAGAGTGCCGCCAAGTCGTCCTCCTCATCGTCATCGTCTGCTTCTTCGTCGTCGACGAACGGTGGTAGCGCGAGCAGCAGCACCAACGGAACCGGTGCCAACGGATCGGCCACCAACAACGGGGGCGGCAACAGCAGCAGTAGCATCATCAGTAGCAGCAGCAGCACGAGCAGCAGCGTCAGCAACCAGTCCGATTCGGATGAGGACAATGGTGGAGCGTCCGCGAATGCCAACGGCGCGAGCAGTTCCGCCGGCAATGGCAGCGGTAGCAGCTCCCACGGATTCCACCCGCTTCCACTGACCCACCCGGACAGCAAGCTGCCACTGATCGCCACCCATCCCCCCCAGCAAAGTCCCCCACTGACGCCGATCTCGAAGGAAACGCAACACCTTGGCCAGCTACAGTTGCTTGACACGAAGACGCTCCAATACCCTGTCTCTTCGCTCCTGAACGGCAGCAGCTCCGGTGCGTCCGGATCACGCGAGAACGGCGCGTCGGAGCGTGGCTCCTCGAGTGCCAGCTCCAACGCAACCGCCGCCGCCGTTGCCGCAGCCGTACTCAGCCTGAAGGGCGCAGCCGCTCTCAACTCTCCGCCGGCCAACGGAGCCGGATCGCCACCCGGATCCGCCTCGGCCCCCAATACGCCCGGTGCGTTCCTGCCCGTAAAGCGCGAGTTCTTCCCCGACAGTCCCGAACCCAACACAAGTAAGTATCGATGCAACGCGCACGCTTTCCTCCCCACAAACATGGAGAGATTTGAAGCTTTTGTACAGGTGTGGTGGTACTAGGACACTACAAACACTACACCAGAGATTCTCAACTATTTTTAACTTCAAAGGTTTAAAGAAGCAAAAAAATGTTTAAAAAGGTTGAGAATCATTGCATTACACGCTCTTCGCTACGAAAACGTTTCGCGACGAAACGTTGGTAGACCGAGCTTACATTAATCTGCCACATGAAAACATGCCAGAAAAACGATACCGGGAATTTACTCATACGCCCTCTTCTTCCACGCCCAACCCTCGTGCCTTCCCCTCCTCCATTATCACACATCCAGTTTCGTCCTCCGGTTCGCTTTCAGACGGCCGCCTGCTGTGGGACTTTTTGCAGCAGCTGCTGAACGATCCGAGCCAGCGGTACAGCAGCTACATTGCGTGGAAGTGCCGCGACACGGGCGTCTTCAAGATCGTCGATCCGGCCGGCCTGGCCAAGCTGTGGGGCAAGCAGAAGAACCACCTGTCGATGAACTACGACAAGATGTCCCGGGCCCTGCGGTACTACTACCGCGTCAACATTCTCCGGAAGGTGCAAGGTGAACGCCATTGCTACCAGTAAGTATACTTCCTCTTTCTGCCGGCTAGTTCCTTGCATTCGGACGTGTGCTGATCGTGGCCTGTTTTTTTTCCCCCTTTTCCGTAGGTTTCTACGCAACCCGACGGAGCTGAAGAGCATCAAGAACATTTCGCTACTGCGCCAAACGATGGCCGCCAGTCAAGCGGCCGCCGCAGCCGCCGCCGCCCAATCGAACGGACATTCCGGTAGCAATGGTAGCGGTGCGGGCAATGGCAATGGTGCGGGCGGTAGCAACGGTGGGCCGAATCCGCTCATGTCGCTCCTACCGAACGGTGCCAACATTCACCATCTGGCTGCCGCTGCCGCCGCCGCCGCCGCTTCCCAGAACGGCCCACTCTCCCCGTCGTCGTCCACGTCGTCCGCGTCGCCATCGTCCCTGCACCATCACCACCATCACCTGCAGCAACAGCAGCAGCATCATCTCGCAGTACAAAACGGAAACGGATCGTCCGCCGGTCCGCACCATCGCAACATTAAGATGGAAACCGATCTGGACGATCTGAAGCCGACCGATCTCAGTACGAACGATCGAAAGTTTACCTACGGCTCGCCGGTCAACGGAACCGATTGCTATCCGTAAGTGTCGATTGAATGAGTGACGCACTCGATCTGGCTCCGAGCGAACACTAACTTTGAACCATCT
Source organism: Anopheles sinensis (assembly GCA_000441895.2). Lineage (NCBI taxonomy): Eukaryota > Metazoa > Arthropoda > Insecta > Diptera > Culicidae > Anopheles > Anopheles sinensis. The sequence goes on from KE524975.1 coordinate 487,475, forward strand.
CTCTGACCATTGCGCTTGCAGATTGATTAGAAACGCGAATGGATTGACGACGATTCAGCTACTCCGGCAGCAGCAGCAGCAGCAACAGCAACAGTCGGAAGCTGGCTCACCGCCATCCTCGCCGACCCCGCTATCGATCAACTCCCAGTCCCTGCACACGATCAGCAACAACCTCCACCATCTGCACCAGCAGCAGCTACAGGCGCAGGCCGCAGCCGCCGCAGCCATTGCGGCCGCCGCCGAAGCACGCCAGCAGCAGCACGACCAGGACCAGCAGGATCACCATCCGCATCACCTTCACCCACACCACCTCCACCACCACCAACACAGTGGGCGAAATGGTAGCCGGAGCAGCAGCACGAGCGGAACCAGCGAGCACGGCGAGCATCACGATCGTGACCGCGATACACCATCGCCCGCCAACAGCGACTCATCGCATCCCTCAGCCCTGCAGCAACAGCAGCAGCAGCAGCAGCAACATCACGAGATGCACATCAAAAGCGACGACGACAGCATGATGCCGACTGATCTGAGCAAATCCGAGCCCATGTACTACAAGTAACTCGAACAGGAGAGTCCCTGCACACCGGCACAGCCACGCTCGTGAAGCATATGATCTCAAAGGATGCTCGAGGGCGGCGAACTCGACCCCGATCCATGCGGCAGATCTGTGCCATCGTGTTTCTTTTGCTTGGCGTGGCGCTACCACCTTTACCACCGTTTTTTTCAAACAAGTGTTGTTGATTTTAGCTGTGACCGCACCTAATTTGTGGCTCTTCTCTCGTGCGGCACGTACTGACTCTCCCTACCCCCCCCCCCCCCTCAAAACAAAATGACAGTACTATTATTAGCTAGTTAGCTATCGAGATTATATTGACTATTCACTGCGGACAGTGGTCAGGTCTTGGAAGAAAGTGTACATGGTTGAGGAAGAGTGGCAGTATAAATTAAGGAGAAATATTACCTGCGAGAAAGGGCAAAAGAAATTATGGAGAAAACAAACAAAAACAAACAAACTACTATGTGCCAATCTGATTCGTTCTACATTTTTATCACTTTCAGAGTTTAAGAAACTAAAGCGCAAGAGTTATGCGTTGATGATGGGGTAGATGGGCGCATGTTGAGCAGTTGAGAAGGAACAGAAGAGCCCGTAGGGTGGAGCAAAGACCACACAAACAAGAAATACAAAGGATATTTGAGATACGCAAACAAACAAAAAAAACTGCAGCGGTGAGGAGAATGGGGAAAAATCGGCCCAACTCTCCCACGAGGTCCGCAAGGCAGCGTTAGGAATAATTTCTGTGTACTATATGTGTATGTTTGATTTGATTGATGCACCCGGTTTTATTTTGTATTTTTCAACTCGACCACACCAGATTGTACAGATAGTTTATTTTCGTTTACTTTTTACCTTGTTAGTAGCAAACTTGTTAGATCTAGGCTTCGACGCCCTCTAATGGCTAGGATAAGAGCACCCACCCACATACTCTGCGTGCTATACGAGGGAGAAAGGATGTAGTTTTCCTTCCTTTAATGTTTCTTCCTTATGCTAAGTAAGTTTAAAGCGAACCACTCAATGAATCCGATTAAATACCTAGATATAGCGCACGTGAAGGATTATCACTGATATACTGGACCACTGGACCTGATATTTGACAAAGGGAGTTTCTTCCTGGCAGTGGGAAAATTGTACATCTACACATACACCGTAACTGATAAGTAACCACTGCGAAATGTGTCCCATGAGGTACTCATCATAAAGCGACGCAAGGCTTTTTGTTTATTTTTTTTCTTTCCTAGCAAAAGCGATGAAGAGATAGTAGGATTTGTTTTTCTTCTATTGTTTGACCTTCCCTAGTTTGTGTTTTTTAGTATTAAGTATTCGTAGCCTTAGTATACCTTTAAAAGAAACCTCTCCAATTGGCTTCCATTCGGCAGGAAAAACACGAGTAAAACCTGTTTGAATTACATCTAAGAAGTTAAGTCACAGCACACTTTAAATCGATTGTGATTGGGATTAGTACCAAGTGCACGGAAACAAGCGAATAGGGAGCACACGGATCAGGAGCGCGTGAATTTGAATGTGTGATTTGGTGTAGGACGGAAGGGTGTTTGTTTTTCTGCAATAGAGATCTACCGATATTAAACCAATAACGCGACAGAAACGACTAAGCACTGAACATGAAAGATCACAGACAATAGAGAGAGAGAGAGAGAATGGACAATCCAGCAAATGCAGATGCGCAGCAGCGAAACCAATAGACGAACAGGGGAACAAAGACTTTGACCGGAGGAGACGGTTCTCGGAAAAACTTGTGCACTTCCTACCGCGACTATTGACCCGTTATTGGCATCGCTTACTAGTTAGTAGCAAAATTCAACGGCCTCCACCTTTGTGGCCAACGCAAACGAAATCTTCCTTATTATGTTTTGTCTTTAGTTTTTGTATTGTATATTTCCCCACTAGGTTATGGAACACAGTTTTCTTTTTTGTAAATATAAGTAAACAAATATTAGTTAAATGGTTGTCTTCATTTGTTTTTATTACCCAACTCGTGTCGAAACGGAAAGTGCTGTAAGATTCTACTCGATATCCGATATCTGAAAATCAATAGAATTTATGGAACTGTGGCGGCAAATCTCCCTGCTGTGAAATGTGATATCCCGGAATGATTGATTGGCATGTCCGTTAAATCTTCATCCACTCTTCCCGAACAATATGCAGAACTGGTACAGTGGAATATAGACGTGTAGTTTTATTGTAACATTTTATTGTATCCACTCCCGTGTGGTATCACAAACACAGTTCAAAGATAATAAATTAAGAAATAAAAATAAATTCAAAATGAATCACGTGGCACTCGTAACGTTGTCATCCAGTAGACCGTTCTAGTACTCCGATGTGGTTTTCTTTTTCTTCTTTTTCCCTTGAATTTGACATTTACGAAACGTAAACAACGAGCACAGAGAGATAAATTCATCATTTTTCTGTGGAATTTTCATCTTTCAGTGTTTTTCATACACGAAATGAACGTTTGTCGAGCTTGCACGTCGAATTTGGAAAATTACGAATCGATATCGCTGTTCAGTGCTCTTGATGGTACCATTTCAATGGCTGAAGTGCTTAGTAATTGTGCACAAGTACAGGTAAGCAATCGGTTGTTGAATTTAGCAAACGTCCTTTTATTGTCTTATTTATTCTTATTAGATAAGCGATGAAGTAGCGCTTTCCACCTTGCTGTGCCGGAAATGCGCGAAAATTTTGGAAGAAATCTATAATTTCATAAAGAAGGTGCAAGAGTCCGATCGTAAATTAAGAACAAGATTGGATGAAAAGATTTCGCTCTTGAAGGAAACCAAATCGCATGGAGCTTATACTGAAGAGGAAGGTGTCGACGACGATCATGCATCTGGTGAATTTGAGGACGAAACAATTGTAGAAGAAGTATATTTTTTAGACGCTGTACAAACAGTACCCCCATCGAAAACCTCAACTACATGCTTCACCGACACGTCAGGAGAGGATAAAAAAGACTCCGAGGAATGGTCTGAAAAAGATGCGAGCCTGATACAACGATTAGAAGTTTTAGAGAAGTTTGTTTGCTGTGGCTGTTTAAAAATGTTTAAAACTAAATCCGAGCAACAATCTCATAGTGCACAGAACCACGCAAGAACGAAAAATGATACAAAATTACACATTTGTAGCATTTGTTTTAAGCGATATTTAACGCAGAAGGCTTTGCAAAAGCATGTTAAAATAATGTCGCAAATAAAGTACATTTATGAATGCTTACAATGCCACAAAAGATACAGCGAGGTCAGCAAAGCAAAACAACACGCAATAGAACGCCACCCAAAGGACAGTCAAAAGCATGTCTGGAACGAAACTGAACACGACAGCGAACTAAAGATCTGCTGTGCTCAAGCCTGTGGAATGTCGTTTGAAAATGAAGAGCTACTCCTATCTCACGCCCATACTGTGCATCGTATAAATAAAATTGAATTCTCACTTGCAGACAAGTTGAAGAAATCGATCGAATGCCACGTTTGCTTCAAACGGTTCGAGACGGAACTGTCCCTTAGGCGGCACCAGCAACGAAGCTACAAACCACTTTTCCACCAGTGTGCGGTTTGTGGGCTAAAATTTCGCGGTGGCGAAGCGCTAGCAATACACGAGCGCTCGCATCGTAACGAAAAGCCGTACAGTTGCGAAACGTGCCAAAAGACGTGTGGGGATGTGTACGGAAGCGTGCGTGAGGGCGGCGGAGCGATGGAGCGAGTTCGCCCGTATACCAAAAACACGAAGCTTCTATTTTCCACTTTTTTTATTTTATCGCCTAAGTGGGATCACAATTACAAAAAAGGAAAGATGGCACTCGCGTCACGTTTAGTGTTCGGGTTGTCGAAGTGAAGAAAAAAGATTTGTGCGCGTGCACTCGGTTTGAACGAATTTCGAAGAGAGAAGAAATGTGCGAGTGCACTCGGTTCGAGACGTAATAGCGAAGAAGAGAAGGTGTGCGCGTCACACTTGCTTTTTATAATTTTTTGAAAATGTCATAAGCCTCACGTGGACTTTGACAGCTGACGTCGAGTAGCTTTCCGGTGCGTTTTAAGTTAGCGTTTCGCGTTGACGTTTTCGAGTCAGCGTTTCGCGTGACAGCATATTTTGACCGCGCGTCGGATTTCAAAAAAGCTGTTGGTTCTAAATTATATGATGATAATGCCGCTACATTACCCCCTTGCTAGCCGAATTACCGGGGCTGCAGGAAACGTTGCGGGAACCGTACGAGTCGACCAGACCTGGTGACTTTCGGCGATGTTGGATCTAGTAGCGGCTCGTTCGGCGTCGTTGGGGGAACTGTCGAAGCCGCTGGCGTCGTCGTCGTTGGTTGGTGGTCGATGTCAGCTGAGTAGCACGGTTTCAATCGGTCGAGTGAGACGTTGACTCTTCTACCGTTAATGTCCACCGCGTAGTACTTGGCCATGCGCTGGTGGACTTTAAACGGCCCGTCGTACGGAGTTGAGAGCGATGGTCGGACGGAGTCGTTTCTCACGAAAACGTGCGTAGCTTTTGTGAGGTCGTCGTGGACAAACACGTGTTGTTGACCGTGCCAAGCGGTTTTGTCATTGCGAATGAGTTTCATGGCTTTTCGCAGGTTCGTCAGAAGCTCGGGGTCAGTGTCGGATGGTGTCCTTGCTGGTTCGCACACGAAGTCGGAGGGTATTCGGAGGGTTGTCCCATAGACGAGTTCAGCTGGGGCAGCCTGCAAGTCGTCCTTATATGATGTGCGCATGCCCAGTAGGATCATCGGTAGATGTTCTGTCCAACGGGTTGTATCATGGCATAGGATGGCAGCTTTGAGTGTGCGATGCCATCGTTCGATAAGGCCATTGCTTTGCGGATGATACGTTGTCGTTCGCAGGTGTTTGGTAGCCCAAGGTTTTGAGGAGACTCGGCGTAAGTAGGTTCGACTCGAATTAGTTCGGCCTTGGTCGGTTTGTGATTGAACTGGGGGATTCCAAAACGCGCAATCCAATTAGCAACCAGCGCGTGGGCGACAACGGGTGCTGTCATGTCGGGTAGTGGAATAGCCTCAGGCCATCTAGTTCGGCGATCGATGATTGTTAGGCAGTAACGCTGTCCGTTACTTGGAGGAAACGGTCCCACGATATCAATGTTGATATGTGCGAACCGACCTGTCGTTGTCGGGTATCGTTCGAGGGGCGTCTTCGTGTGTCTCGTGACTTTCGCTCGCTGACATTCCATACAGTTTCGGGCAAAACGGCTGCTGTCCTTGCGGATGTTGGGCCAAACGAATCGGGAGGTCATCAGTTTAGCTGTCGTCCTAGCGCCGGGATGGTGAAGACCGTGA
>KE524975.1:494105-609955 GCA_000441895.2 Anopheles sinensis
TGTCGTCATCGCGATTGCTTGCCTCTGGCGGTGCTGCGATCTCGACGTCCGCAGCGTGGGTGGCTCGTTCCGGGCTGTGGCGTATCATCCTCGTGGACTGAGCGGTTAGCGTAGCAGGAGGTCAGCGGGTCGGTTTTTTTGCTTCGTAGCGGCGAGCTTGGCGTGTCGGTGTCGTGCTTCGTAGCAGATCGAGTTTTTTGGGCAGGTCGAAGTCGGTGTGTTGTCGATGCGGTTATGTTCCAATGGTGCAGCACGAGGTTTCACTTTCGCACTATTGAACGAGGTTATGTCCCGATGGTGTAGCACGAGGTTGCACTTTTCGCACCGTGGAATGAGGTTATGGTCCGATGCTGAAGCACGAGGTTGCACTTTTCGCACCGTAAAGCGAGGTTATGGTCCGATGCTGAAGCACGAGGTTGCACTTTCGGGGGCTTTCGGAGCGCACTTGAACACACTGTTGGCGGGTCGAATTTTCGTTGTTTCGTTCGTGTTATCGCGTTGTCGAGGTTTTTTCGGCACTGCCCGGGAGCGTTGTCCGTCGATGTCGCGCCTTTCTTGCTGATCCGACCGGCGATCACGTCGGGGTCACCAATTTGTGGGGATGTGTACGGAAGCGTGCGTGAGGGCGGCGGAGCGATGGAGCGAGTTCGCCCGTATACCAAAAACACGAAGCTTCTATTTTCCACTTTTTTTATTTTATCGCCTAAGTGGGATCACAATTACAAAAAGGAAAGATGGCACTCGCGTCACGTTTAGTGTTCGGGTTGTCGAAGTGAGAAAAAAGATTTGTGCGCGTGCACTCGGTTTGAACGAATTTCGAAGAGAGAGAAATGTGCGAGTGCACTCGGTTCGAGACGTAATAGCGAAGAAGAGAAGGTGTGCGCGTCACACTTGCTTTTTATAATTTTTTGAAAATGTCATAAGCCTCACGTGGACTTTGACAGCTGACGTCGAGTAGCTTTCCGGTGCGTTTTAAGTTAGCGTTTCGCGTTGACGTTTTCGAGTCAGCGTTTCGCGTGACAGCATATTTTGACCGCGCGTCGGATTTCAAAAAAGCTGTTGGTTCTAAATTATATGATGATAATGCCGCTACAGACGTTTGCCAGCAAAACGGTACTAAAAACCCATCAACTAACACATTCCGAAGAAAGGCCGTTCACATGTGAAACTTGTGGGCACGCTTTTCGGCGTAAATCCAATCTGCAAGTGCATGCCCTTTCGCACACGGATGAACAGCCATTTCAATGTGACCTTTGTCCGGCAAAGTTTAAAGCAAAGACACACCTGAATTACCATATGCGGACGCATACGGGTTTAAAACCGTACCGGTGTCGGCATTGTGAGAAGTCCTTTGCTGACCACACGAACCGGGAACGCCATGAGATGAGCCACACAGGTAATTAGATGGGAGAAGCGTTCATATATAAGTATTTTTCACTGCGTCAATCTCATTTTAGGAATAAAGCCGTATAAATGTGGACAGTGCGGTAAATCGTTTACTCAAAAACGGATTCTAATCAGACACGAAACTACACATTCTGGTAAAGTTTAGTCTAGAATTGGAAATATAGTAAATGGTGCTAACGTTTACATACCATTTTCCAGCTGGACGTTCTTTAAAAAAGAAGGCAGCCTGCAAAACACGTATCGAAACTCACCCAACGAACAATCAAGCTGCTAATTGTGAATAAAACACAGATCGTGTTATGAAGCATTAAAGTTAGCTCAAGAATACCACGTTGCACGTGGCGGTTCGGTTTAAACGTACTATTTTTGAATTTTCGATGACAACAAATAACTGTCAATTTGCACAGAGTTTGTTTACCAACATGCTCGAACGTAGTTTCGCGCAATATACGGCGCTTCAAACAGCTTAAAAATTGTTTTCCTGCGATCTTCCAGCAGGATGGCGGAAAATTACTGCCGCGTGTGCAAACAGGTCCTCCTAGGTAGAGATGAACATCTTTCCCTATTTTCCACCGTAGGCGAGCGAACAATCGCGGAGTTATTCACCGAGTTGTGCGGTATTGTGGTAAGTACGAAGCGTACCCTGCTGGCTCTTACGGGTTTTCTAATCATAATTCATTATTAGATACAAGCTAATGACGGACTGCCAACAAATGCATGCGTACCATGTGCAGAGAGCATAGCCATTGCCATTGGTGTGCGAGAAAAATGTATCGAAACGGACAGGCAGTTGCGGGAAATGGTTGCCAGCGGGATGTTTGACCACGAAACTATGGAACCACCGGTTGAATTCAGCCCAAAGAAGGAGCTACCCGGGCACGACGCAGAGGTTGGCTTCGATGGAATGGATGAATTTTCGCAAAATATGTACGCCCTCGGCGCGAACAGTATGATGATGGAGGAGAGCAGCGAAGGTAGCAACAATCTGCTGGTCAACACACCACATCCGACAATTGTACAGGAACAGATTCTACCCGAAGGATTTCTGGAGATTCTCAACTCGACGGGTAAACCCCGTGCGGGACAAGCCGATGGCCCTAAAAGTTGCTGCGGCTGTGAACTATCGTTTCAGACAGAGAGCGATTTACAAGAACATTCTTTAGCAGCGCACTACAGCGATCGAGTGATTTGCAATGCGAAACCATTTGAGTGTGCCGTATGCTACAAACGGTTCACCGACGAGGCAAGTCTAGTTCTGCACGGCAACACACGCAGCCTCTGCCATCGATGCCGGTTCTGCGAGAAGCGCTTCAACGACCGCAAGCAGCTCCAGTTTCACGAGAAGTATCATCGAAAAAAGTACGTCACCAGGGACGAAACGTGCGAGTGCGACTTCTGCGGACGTTCGTTTCGCTTCCGATCGAGCCTGAAAGCTCACGCCAAGCTGCATACGGTCGATGCAAACGATCGACTTTACAAATGTAGTCAGTGTGAGCGACGGTTCTTACGCCGGACGCACTTACAATCGCATGAAATTTCGCACTCCGACGAAACCCCGTACGGCTGCGGACTCTGCACGCTGAAGTTCAAACGAAAGCACAATTTAACGGCCCATCTGAAGATTCACGATGGAAGCAGTAAAACGTACAAATGCCGCTACTGCGGGATATCTTTTATGCATCAATCAACCCGGGCGTACCACGAGGTAAGCAAGCACACAGGCAACTATCCTTTTTCGTGCAGCATTTGTGGGCGAAACTTCTTCCGGAAACCACTCTTTGATAAGCACATGGAACGGCATGCATTTAAAAAAATTAACGCTAAGTAAACGCAATTTAGTTTATCAATATGCTACGAACTTTATTGACTTCATTATGTGTATTCGAAATTATTAGATTAGACACTCTTTGTTTCCGCCTGAACTGCTAGTTTGCAGGTATGTTTGCTAAGGAATTGTTTTTCGTAGAAACCTTTCCCGCACTGCGGGCAAACGAACGATTTTTCGCCCGTGTGGCGTTTCTCGTGCAAGATCAGTTGCCGCTTTCGAATGAACGCCGAATTGCAGTGCGAACACTTGTGCGGCCGTTCCAGCGTATGGACGGACATTTCGTGCCTTCGGCGATCGCCAATGTTCGCGTACCTTTTGCCGCACGATTCCGTGCGGCATTTGTACGGCTTTTCCCCGGTGTGCGATCGCATGTGTGCTGCTAAAGATTCGGGCGTTTTAAATTTTTTCGGGCACACCCCACACTCGTAGATCGCCTCACCGTGACGCAACCGTATGTGGCGTTTAAGGTTTTCTAGCCGCGCGAACATTTCCTTGCACGTTTCGCATTCGTACTGACGCGGACCGTGGCACTTCATGTGGGAGGAAAGGGTCGAGGTGGAGGTGAACGTTTTGTCACAGACATCGCACGTATACGGTCGTTCACCGGTGTGCGTCCGTTCGTGTGCCAGGAGGATGGCCCGGGAGCGCATCCTGGCGCCACAAATGGAACAGATACACTGCTGGCCAGACCGCAGCGCTTGGTGATGCTTAAGGGCGGTTACGTTTTTAAACAGCAAACCACACACGTCACACTCCAAAAATTCACCCTCGATCATTTCGAGCATGCCCTCCGTGTGTCGTGCGTTTGCTGTCAGTTGGGCCGCATGCACCTCGCGGGCATGCTGGTAAAGGGCTTCCACATCGGTAAAATGCTGCTTGCATTTATCGAAACAGCAATACCGTAGCCTTTCGCTTACATTGAATTTGTTTTCCAGTGGTTTCAGTTCGACGGAGGGCATTTCGCCGCGATGAATCCCGCAGTAAAGGTGGAGCTCTATGCGCCGCTGACTTCGCGTTTGAAATGAACACAACTTACAAAAGTACTGCAGTACATTCGTCGCCAATCGGACATGGCGCTCCAGGTACAACTCCTTACTGTACCGTCGGTGACAAATTCCACACGAGAACTGTGCCTTCGACTTCAGCTTGCCCCGTTCTTCCGCTTCCGCTGCGTGATTCGACACGAAATGGTCGACCATTTCCTTGTGGCTGTCAAAATACGCCCAACAACTGCAGCATCTTTCACCCGGAAGCTGCACCGATTCGTACCGATCGGTAACGTTCTCTCTGAAGAGTTTAAAAAACATGGCATGCTCCGCCGTGTGCAACATGTGTGATTTCATGCGCGACTCCGAAGGCATCAATCGGCTGCAAAGTCGGCACATGTAGAACTGCTGCTGCTCTCGGATTCGTTTATGTGCCACGTACAGCACCGAGTACTTGAATTGCATTCCACAGTATTCGCATGCGTACTTCGGTGTATCAATACTCTCCACGTGTTGTCGTACCTTCGCCAGGTGTTTCTCCAGCTTATCCTTCGTTTTGAAAAACTTTGTACAACAGCAGCAACGATGGTGGACCAGTTCTACGATTGAGTAACACTCTTCTTGTACTACTATGCGTACAGTGTCCTCTGGAATGTTACACATGATTCTTTCTAGCCTCATTTTAGCTGCATTCTCAGTGGAACTTTGCTGCTTTTCATCCCCTTCTTCGAATTGAGACGTTTCTTCCCAATTTTCAACATGATGCTCCTCTTCATGCTCAATGTCCTCCAGCTCATCTTCTGCCATCTCTGATGCTTCTTCAATCTTAATTTCAATGTCATATTCTTCCTCCAGTGGTACATCCTCATTAGCAATCGATTCGCTTCTTGAATGATCACTGATCCCGTGATCGTCCTGCGAATCGCTTTGTATTTGAATCTTAATTCCCTCCAATACACAAGCTGGATTATCACTCATCTCCGTCTCATCTTCCTCTTCCCGGATTTCGGGCACGTCACTATCACGCAAAAGTGTGTCGTTTTCCTCGGATAGCGAGTTCCATTCGTGCTGCTCTAGATGCTCGTAAATGCTATTCCGCTCCGGTAGCAGGGCATTACAGGAACTACATTGAAACATCATCGTGGTCGTCTTTCTTTGTGCCTTTGCGAGATGGATTTCCAACCTTTTTCGACTATGAAATTTTTCATAACAACAGACGCACTGTAGGGGATGAAATTTGGTCCGCCTAGAACCTCGGTGGGACCTAACCGAGTGTACCTTCAGTTCGTGCTCGGAACCAAAGCTCAAGGTGCATCCGCAGCACGGAAAACACTCCGCCTCGACCGACTGATAGTGGACGTTTTCTTGCCACACATGCTGTTCCGCCGCTACGTTGTGTTCCACGGATGCAATTTCCTCCGCGTGTTCTTCAGACGCGTCCAATATCTCTACGATGGTGCTCTCCTCGTGTGCTTTTACTCCATCAGGGGCATTTGGCGCGAATGTAGTGTCTTCTTCAAGTTTTTCTATGAACAATTCCTCACTCGTAGTACTGCAATATAATAATAATCCATTAAGAAACATCCAATGAACCGATATCTATTACACATGGCATACGTACGACAATTCCGCACGCAAGCAAAGATCCGCCTCAATGCACTGCTGTCGAAGTTGATAACCTATTTTTAACCGTTCTAAACAACAGAGGCAAATGTTTTGCGGCAAACGCCGGTCGCTGGTCACTGCAATTCCGGTGATGGCTACAATCATGTCCGCTATCGTCACCTGTTCCTGCACCAATTGCACGGAAATCAAGTCATCGTTGTCAGGCCCCAAACATATCCGACACTGTTTCACTAGCATGGCTGTGCGGTGTTTTCTCTCACCGTTTAGTGATTGTTACCTATGGATTTAGTGAAGAATCTTTGGATAAACATTTACGCACTGTACCAGAACGCGTTTGTTGCTTTTCTTATCTGCGCTTGTTGTTTACATCCAAATGACATCCTTAAGGAAACAATTTTTTGCTATACTAGGTTGCTAGGTTACTACAATAAGCTATGCTTCAGGATGATCGAATAAATACAGTGTCGAAACGGTCGTGTTATTATTTTATTGGCTATTGAGCTTCATGAAGCATTCGTATTATTTTTCATAATTTGCATGCACTATTTTCCATCAACAAATAGGGATTGGAGTCTTTTTTTTATAATATACGATTTGCTGCTTATCTTAATCGGGTGATATGCTGAATCGGTCACCATGGATAAACTTACCTTGATTAACTAAGCAAAAAAATAAACGAAATTTTTGACAACTGTGTGTCAGCGAAAATCATCATAAATTTGTATTTGTAGTTTTCGTCCAGTTCGCAGCAGATTTGTTTGCAAATTTCCATCAATTGAAGACAATCTTCGGCTTTTTCGAACGATTTGAAAGGACAACAAGTTTTCAGCATGCCTTCGTTTACTGGTGAGATATCAATGCATAGTAGTTAATTGAAAATAGTTGCTTATTTCGCGCAATTCGTGTACGCTGACGGTTCAAGCAATTGAGGTTAGGGAGAATGTAAACTTGCATTCCCAGTGAGATTTACCAAAATCAAACAGTTTTATGCAAAATATCAGTAGTTCTATCAGTGTTTCTATTACTTACCTCTAGGTCGTTCGTTCTTCTGTCCAGCCTACCATGAACACACTTTTCTGTTACAGCGAGCATTGAAAAACAGCAATGATTAAGCATGTTTTGATCCGTCTTTGTCTTTGTTTTGCAGTGAACGTTAAATGGGGAAAGGAAAATTTCAAAAACATTGAGGTCAACACTGACGAAGAACCTTTGCTGTTCAAAGCACAACTTTTTGCCCTGACCGGCGTGCAACCGGAGCGACAGAAAGTGCTGTGTAAAGGAATCAACCTAAAGGATGAGGAATGGAACATGCCGATCAAGAACGTATGCAATGCAGGTCATGCCCGATCAGTGGCACGGTTTGTTAATTATTCATCGTATGTTTTCTAGGGGGCTACTCTCTTACTGCTCGGTACGAAAGAAGAAGTTCCCCAAGAGCCTGTGGAAAAGCCTAAATTTATCGAAGACATGAACGAGAGCGAGCTAGCGACGGCTGTGAGTACAGAGCCATGCCAATTGTGTGGTGTTGTTCTGGCTTCCTAATGGATCACTACTATTGTATTTCTTCAGCTCGAACTTCCGGCCGGTTTAGTAAACTTGGGTAATACGTGTTACATGAATGCTACGCTCCAGTGTTTACGATCGGTTCGTGAGCTGCGTGCGGCGCTGAAGGAGTATCGGGAGGACACGAGCAGTGGGTCTGGATTGGCGGGACTTGCCTCCCCTCAGGCTATTACGATGTCCATGAAGAATCTGTTCGAGGACATGGAGCGAAGCGGTACGATTACTCCGGTTCTCTTTTTACAACGGTTGCATATCGCGTTCCCCAACTTTGCCCAAACGGGTGAGAGCGGTTCCTATCGCCAACAGGATGCCAACGAATGCTGGTCGGAGATGCTGAAAATGTTGCAGCAGAAGTTGCCAGCTCAAAAACGATCGGCTGAGCTCACTGCAAAACACAGGTAAATGGTTGTCTGTGAGTTGTATTGTTTGAATTATTCATAGCATGCGTAATTTTAGTTCCTTCATTGACCAATGGTTCGGGGGAACGTTCGATGTTGAGATGAAATGTACCGAGGCCGACGATGAACCAGTTAGCAAATCGAAGGAAAACTTTCTCCAATTGAGCTGCTTCATTTCTACTGAAGTGAAATATATGCACTCCGGATTGCGTTTGGTAAGCGACTCAAATTGTTCCTTACAACTTAAACATTCAACATCATTAACCTTTTGTCGTCTACTTTTTCCCTTTTCACTATAGAGACTTAAGGAACAACTGACCAAGATGTCCCCATCGCTCGGTCGCGATGCTGTGTATTCCAAGACGGTAAGTACAGTTTAATAATTGCTATTTGAAATTTGTTTGATCACGTTTGATCTGCCTAAATGCTCGATTTGCTTGTTGAATTCGGTATCAACTGCGGTTTTAAGCTGAAATTTAAATCATATTTTCTTATGTTCAATACGCAACTAGTATGAACAAGATATTGAAATCGTTTTGAACACATATTCAAATTAATCTGATGGAAAACAGAGATTTATCAGCATTCTTTGGTAAAATCACCCCATATACTTGAATTACCGGTTCGTCGACCGCTACGAGAGCATTTCTCATATCCGATTACCGTTTCAAACACACACGAACACAAATGAGGCACAGCTCGCTCGGGACTCGAAAAGTCACTTTTGTGAGTCGCAAATTAGGCTTCAGTGAGACTCACAAAACAGCAAGCAGCTTCCTGCTTTTTTTTCTTTTTTGTGCTGAGTAAATTTATTCTATATGACTCGACCTGGTTCCAGGACTGACGTTGAACGGTTCGGTGGCAGCCATCTTTATTTTGAGAACGTACCATTTTTGTGATTATATCGTGTACACATTATCAAGATACATCGAAAGTTTACCAAATAAGCGCAAAAAGCAATGTTGAAGCTAGAGACGCTGTAAATTTTGGCCATGGCTGGGTATTTCAGCCGAAAATGCTGATCTGATAATACTCGATGCGGAACGAATCGAAAAAAGAGTCATCGGTGGTAGTGTGCGCTGCTTGTTGATGCGCTTGGTGTGTGTTGCTTAGAGTGGAGAACTACTCGCAATTTACGATAGCAATGTAATTAAAGGGAAGCGCCAAAGACCCAACGAAGTGCATCTATGTTTCGTCGGTATGATGCGACGCAGTTAAAGATTTCGACGATCCGTACACTGTGAATAGCGTTGCAGCAAAACATCGCGCTGTGCACAGCTTCATTTCCTATGCGTCGATAGCATCCTCGTGCTTTCCGGCTAGTTTACTCAAAAGAAAGGGAAGCTTGTTGTCTCTGCGTCAAATCAGTCAGAGTCCGTAAAGTAAGCAGCATCGAAAGTGATTGAAACATTATCGTCCAAATAAGCAGTGTGCAAAAGCAACGCCGTCCGATGGTGGAATAAAAACAATACAATTGTTCCAAAGCAATAAGACAGCGCAGTGAAAATAACAGTCGTTGGTGGGAGAAAAGGATATTCACATTTTGGAAGGACCCAAAGATAAGAGGTTAGCCGCGTACAGAGATTCAGCATAACACGCACGTAGTACGCACGCACACACACACACACATAGGACACAGTTCGCCGCATCCTCCGTCCTCGGGCCAGTGGCTCACAAAGGAAAACCCTAGCAGCTGTCGCTTGGATGAAAAGGATTCGCGGAGCGGTGTTGGTCGTTGTTTAAAGCTTACCCTTTCTATCATAGTAGTGGTGCGATGCATCAGCAAAACCGGTAAAGTGGTGTTAGTTTGTGCGCCGAGCAAGGATTCTGACTTTTTACAGCGACACCGTCGAAGAGGAGAGCCGAGAGAAATAGAAAACAATTGTGTTTGGCACGAGACATAACCGGGTTTCAAGACGGTGTTGTGAAGCTGGAACACAGCATAGTTAACAAACAAACAGTGAGCAAAACAAGGGTCTCTGATGATGTCCTCGCATCACCACCACCATCACCACGACAATATCATGTCCGAGGTCGAGGTACCGGACGCGAACATCGTGGAGGTGGTAGACGGTGGCAACGGCTTCGGTGCCGGCATCGACTACGACCAGTACGAGGTGGGCGGGGTAGAGGACGGAAACTACGAGGAGGTGACTTGTGAAACGGAAGACTCTCAGGACCCGATGATGCAGCACCATCAGCTGCATCATTTGCCGCACCAACTGCACCATCCGGACGACGACGAAGTGATCCTGCACCACGAGCCGGACATTGGGCAGGCGGTGCACGAAGAGGTGCTGGATTCGTCCGGTGACGCACTGTGCGTCTACAGCGACATGAACCTTGAGAACGAGATCTACATCGAGTCGACGACGACACCGGGGCCTTCGAGGAAACGAAAATCGCTCAAGCAGCCACGCACTGGCGGCACCGGCATGAACCGAATCCGGGCGAACGAGAACCATCACCATGGCAACCATCATCACCACGGGCTGACGGCGGTGGAGCAGCTGGACGTGAACCACAAGCGGCGCCGCTGGGAACAGAAGCAAGTACAAATCAAAACGATGGAGGGCGAGTTCAGCGTCACGATGTGGGCCTCCGGGACGGATGACGACGACGGTTCGAACCCGGAGCCGGACCCGGACTTCACGGAGTACATGTCGGGGAAGAAAATCATACAAGACTGCGACAGCATACCCGGCATCGATCTGTCCGATCCGAAGCAGCTCAGCGAATTCACGCGGCCAACGCACAAGAAGGGTGGCAAAGGATCATCCTCCAGCGGCGGAGGAGTAGTGTCTGACAGCATGCTCTCTCCTCAGGATGGCGGTGTGGAGGGTTTGTCGGGTGGCGACGGTGGAAGCAGTGGCGGAAAGTCCTCGGACGTGTTGGATCGCAACATTGCCTGCCCGCAGAAAGGCTGCACCAAAATGTTCCGTGACAATTCGGCCATGCGCAAGCACCTCCACACCCATGGGCCGCGTGTCCACGTGTGCGCCGAATGTGGCAAGTCGTTCGTCGAGAGCTCGAAACTGAAGCGCCACCAGCTGGTGCACACGGGCGAGAAACCATTCCAGTGTACGTTCGAGGGCTGCGGTAAGCGGTTTTCGCTGGATTTCAACCTCCGGACGCACGTCCGAATACACACCGGCGACCGGCCGTACGTCTGCCCGTTCGATGGCTGCAACAAAAAGTTCGCGCAATCCACCAACCTCAAATCTCACATTCTGACGCACGCCAAGGCGAAGCGCAACAACAGTAGTAGTGGCGGAAGTGGCGGCAGCAGTAGTCGTAACCAAAACATGATGCCGACGTCCTCCCCCCAGCACCACTCGTCGCCCGGCGGGCTGATCACGCCGCAGTACGTCAAGATGGAATCGGTGGAGATCGATAACGAAGGGTCACAGTTTATCATCTACACGGATTAAGCGAAAAGAACTCACCGCGAATGCTACAATTTTGAGGATCAGCCAAGGAAGAACATTCAGGAGGCCAAACAACAAAGGAAAAAGAAACAATTACAGAGGGGGGTTGAAGATTGTTTGGGTTAAATTTTTGCCATTAGATTGCATGTGGGGGTGGAAGGAGTGGAGGAAAATGCAACTGAAGAGAACAGAAACACATAAGAGTGTTAATGTAGAGAGAGGAGATTGGAGAAACATGAAGGCAAAGTAATCTGTTAAGGATAATTGATAATGATAGCTTTTCGTACACCAAAACAGAGACAAATCTGTTTGTTCTATGCGCGCGATCAATAGGAATCGTTTAATTCTATTAAGATCGCGCCCCTCATCCCCTCGGGAAGTGTGTAAATACCCGGTTTTTGCGTGTATCATCTTTTCAACAAAATATATTTAAGGATAGGATTTGCCCGGTTTTCGAATGGAATTTTAAGTTCAATTTAGTTTGAACAACACAGTCATCCATTCTCAAGGTATCGCGCCCGTGCGTGCAGAAAGATAAAGGTTCAGTTTTCGTAGCCTGTAAGAAAGCTTGTAGTAATCCCGAATATATTGTACATATATAATCTGTCCCAAACAAACAAAAGCTATCAGAGTTCAATCAGCCTCCTCCAGGTACTGCAGTAACAAACAGTTGCAGACACGCGAAGCGATCTCTTAACTACTGGAGAAATTTAAAAAAAAATAAACCGATGTCTCCTTGGGCGCAGTTATAGCAAACATGTTATGGAGTGTACAAATTCCTCAACAATCCTCTGGAAAACATGCCAGTAGCAGAAGGGAAGGGAGGGAGAACGAAGGGTGTAAATAGGGCAAGATGCTTTTTCTTTTGGAAAATGTTCAGTTAGATCGACCGACCGGCGCAGGCCATCCGCAACGTTTAGGAACGATAAAGCTAAAGAGACAGCAAGCCTGCGTTCAAAGTTGTATCTTGGGAAAAATTACTTTTCGATATTATTTTTTTTTATTTCTTTTAAAATTACTTTTCATAATGAATACGTATTTTTTTATGCCCCCTACATTTACTAACAATTTTAGATGTCTAAAGAGGGAACTTCATTGTAAAAATATTACAACAGTAATCGATCGTTCGCAAAGGGGAACGAAAGGCGGAGGAGGAGAAAAAGGGAAGAGAAATACAAGAGTGTGATTGAATTAGGGTGCATCAAGAGAGGAAAGGGCGTTCAGTAATATGTGGAAAGTCAGGCACTTTTCAGAAATAAAAAGCGTGAGTGAATTAATAGTCGACGTTTCCTATTTGTTTGCTTCATTTTGCAACATTTTACTTACAATTACAACCAAAAGAAAAGCAAACACTTAAAACGATGTGTCTATAATGTGGTCCACGTACCACCGGAACCTTTTGCATTATTTCTATCGTAGCCAGAAGAAAACGTTAGTCCGTAACCCATTCACCGATTTTGTAATAAGAACTTCCTCTAGTGTACATTGTTAGTTAAACAGCAGCATGAATGAATCACTGATGATGTCAGGCAAGCATACACTATTTAGGAGTGGCAGGGGAGTAGCTCGTGATATAAAATTTAGAATGAATGAATGTGATTATCAACATGGGACACAGGACAAAGAGACAAACAAACTGGCAGGGTATAAAGAAACCATATGATGCCCCATTATGCACATTTTGTGAGAAAACTGATGAATGAATTGCAATTTACGTGTAACAATAAATACTATCAGGTAAACGCAACCTCACCGTTAAGTGTCGCGAGGATCGCTTGAATTGGTTTAGGAGGGCGATCGGGAAAGAAAACAAGATTTTCCTTATTTCCAAAGGAGGAGGAGGACACTCGCTGGCTGGCTGCACGTGTTTTGTGTTTGTGTATGTGTCTGATTGTATTTAAACTAGGGATATCGGGAATTGGGCAGTATCCTGAAAGCCGCTAATCCTGTTAGTGTAGGGTACGGAATTATGAGAGGTTTTTGAAGAAAACGAACAAAATATATCCTGCATGTGAGGAGGAGCATCAGCAGAAGAGGATAATAAAGAAATGAACTTGATCGTAAGAAAAGTACTGAAAGCTGTCTTTTATTGCTTACTAAAACCATGGGTCTACATCACACGTTCAACCTTTTTTCTTATACATCTAATGTAAAAGCACATTATTTTTCTTTCAGTCTCTAATTAGTCGTTTGCCAGCTTACCTGACCGTGCAGTTCGTACGCTTCCAGTACAAGGGCAAGGAAGGGATCAATGCGAAGGTGCTGAAGGATATTAAATTCCCCATCGATTTCGATGCGTTCGAGCTGTGCACTCCGGAGCTGCAGGAAAAGCTGACCCCGATGCGGACCAAGTTTAACGATGTCCAAAACGCGGAAGTAGAGCGCACGTTGAAGGGCAAGAATAAATCCAAGGCCGAACTGGAAAAGGAGAAACCGAAGACTGTCGCACAACCTTTCTGCTTTGAAGACGGTGAGTAACGGTCTTTCATCGGATCATTTTTAGTGTCTTGTTGATCATGGTCTCCTAATGCGCACTTGGTTTTGCAGATCTGGGAAGTAACAACAGCGGATACTACACGCTGCAAGCGGTTCTGACGCACCAGGGACGTTCCAGCTCGTCGGGGCACTACGTCAGCTGGGTCCGCCAGAAGGACGATCAGTGGATCAAGTTCGATGACGATCACGTGTCGCCGGTGGACACGGAATCAATACTCAAACTGTCTGGCGGAGGCGATTGGCACTGCGCATACGTGCTCGTGTATGGGCCGAAAATATTGGAAATTCCAGTCGAAACGGAATCCGTAGCCGGGGGTGAGGAGCAGAAAACGGACGACCAAGCCACGTCGTCGGAAAAGATGTCAACCGATTAATTTATGTTACACGCTCTGGCCAGGCAATCGTTTCGGTTTTCTATTTGTTTACGGTTGATTTTTTTTCCGCAGCGCATGGTGGATTAATTTATAAGCATGATTATCAGAATCAGCCCACCTGCCCATCGTACAGCTTTCCCAGCGAATCATTTCTTCTCGTCGAATGCAAAACGGTTGCGTTTTTTACTGCAACAGTTTCGAATGGACCGTAACGGCTGATTGAATGAATAATAAACTGGAATCTGATATTGCAATGTTTCTTGAAATTTATGTACCCCGTCTACGATAGTTCCGAAATCCAAGCTAAACCACAAAAGTCGATAATCTGTGAAAATGGCCAAAACATGTGGTGTGATTCAAAATGCAATCTTCCAGAATATTCGAGCATTTTTCCGAACGCCGCACCAGAATGTGTCAACTGCATGCATCAAGGTTTGCTAGAGATGTGAACTAAACTGAACCGTTCTGGAACTGGACCCTTGCGTTGGATTTTTAACCCGGCATCTTATCAAATCATCACAGCGCATGGGATTTTACTTTCGTCAAAGGTAAATAAACAACTAGCAATCTGTTTCTACGAATCTTTCAAGCGCGTGGCAGTGAATAATTGATTTTCGACTTTACCGGTGGTATAGGTCCTTGCCTTTCTCCGGAACGGTTCGAACCTGTTGTGGGTGCACAGTGAAGCGCCCCTCTCCATCTGTCAGAATCTTGAGGTTGTACAAAACGCACGGTGCGGCATATCTCGTGCTCTGGAGAAGAGTCTCAAAAAAATTGGTATTTAAGTAAATTGCCATAGCGACGAACGGTTAGAAGAAGCTTGTTTGACGCGCAACGGAAGGAAAAATACCTTTTCAACCACTCGAGCTCGGCGTTAGAGTTTGATCGGTAAATTGTGCTAGCCTACTACTAGACAGCCGGAATTCTCATCCGTCGTAATCCGGGTCAGCAGTTGCGTGTACGATCTTTTTTCTTCTTTATTTTCGCGACGCTAGCAAGCACATTTGCAAATTCATCGACAATGGAGGAATACATCGATCTGTCGGGGGATGGAGGCGTACAGAAGCGCATCCTGCAGGAGGGTACCGGCGACGAGAAGCCATCGAAAGGATGCTCCGTTTCGCTGCACTACACCGGCACACTGGACGCGGATGGGAAAAAGTTCGACTCGAGCCGGGATCGTAACGAGCCGTTCCAGTTCACACTCGGCCAGGGGTCGGTGATCAAAGCGTTCGATATGGGCGTCGCGTCGATGAAGCTGGGCGAAAAGTGCATCCTCAAGTGTGCCCCACAGTACGCGTACGGAAGTTCCGGCAGCCCGCCCAACATTCCGCCGAACGCGACGCTCAATTTCGAGCTGGAAATACTCGGTTGGAAGGGAGAGGATCTCAGCCCCAAGTCGGATGGAGGGATTCAGCGGTTTATACTGAAATCGGGCACGGGCAAGCGGCGCCCGAATGCGGGCGGTATGGTGAAGATCCATCTCGTCGGCCGCCACGAGGGTCGCGTGTTTGAGGAGCGCGATGTCGAGTTTTCGCTCGACGAGGGTAAGGAGGTTGGCGTGGTGTCCGGCATTGAGCTGGCGCTGGAAAAGTTCCACAAGGAGGAAACGAGCCGGCTGATCCTGAAGCCACAGTACGCGTTCGGGGCCGAGGGTAATGCCGGGCTGGGCGTACCGGCGAACGCGACCGTCGAGTATACGGTCACACTGCAGGACTTCGAGTGTCTCGTCGAGCGATCGATGATGTCCCCGGAGGAAATGTTGGCCCAAGCGAAGCTGCTGCGCGAAAAGGGGACCAAGTACCTGAAGGAAGAGAAGCCCGAACTGGCCCTCAAGTTGTACGAGCGCGCGCTGACCTTCCTGTTCGATCAGTCGGCGGAAACGGAAGCGATGAAGCTTGCCATTTACCTCAACAAAATTCTGTGCCTCCAGAAGATGAAGGACCACGATGAAGCGAAGGTCGCGGTAAGTGCCGATAAGAGCGCCGCCGGAAGGGGACTTATCATACAAAGTGTTTTATAATTTTATCTTGTGGTTTTGTGGCTTCCTCTTTGCAGTGTGGTGAAGCGCTCAACCTGGACAGCAAAAATGTAAAAGCCCTCTACAGGCGAGGCATGTCGAATCTAGCGCTGGGCGATTTAGATAGAGCTCTACAGGATTTCACGGCTGTAAGTAGTGGCACCAGGCACAAACGATTCGCGTTTCGATTATTTCATTTTTCTCACCGCTTTTGCTCGTAGGTTCTGGACATCGAGCCAGAAAATAAGGCTGCACTGAACCAGGTGACCATTTGCAAGCATAAGATCAAAGAGTACAACGATCAGCAGAAGAAGGTGTTTGCGAATATGTTCACTAAATTTGCGCAAAGTGACTCTAAGGTAAGCCCTCCTGTTCCCTCTTCCATGTAAAAACGATCGACCACATTTGCTCATTCCATCTTCACGATCTTGATTACTTATCGTTGTCCGTCGTTCGGTTTTTCGGTAGTGACAATTTTAGTAAAATGTATTTTTTATGATTTGTTCCTCCTCTTTCCCGAATCTCTTATACATGGTTTCCTGCGGCTCTTAAAACTATCTTCCATAAAAAAAATTCATTCTGTGCGTTTTGTAGTAAAAAGAACACAAACACGTTACAATCATCACCATTCGCCTAAAGTACACGCACGAACTCGCAAGCGATCGAAATAAAAGGATACAAAAAGTCTGAACAAACCTATCGAAAGTAACGCGTATCCCTTCCCGAAACAAAATTCACCATAAAACTGTTGTAACGTGTGTACAAAACGAACGAAAAGCACCATTTTATGCAACGGAAATCTTACATCTCTCTAAAATATGATGTATCCAAAACATGCGCTCACACAAACACCGACGGACCCGTCTTCGGAAACCGGAAACCTCTAGAAAGCGCAGGAAGAACAAAGCCGCCAGCCGGACGTGATGAAGCAGAAGTTTGGCGAATGGGGCGACGATGAGCGCGAGCACGAGCCGACACGCTTCGAGCAGGAAAACCCGGACGTGATCATGTTGAACGATCTGCACAAGCAGTTCCGCAACATGTAAAAAATCTCGACGTGCAGTGAAAGGATCCGTCATCCGGACTGGCAGCGGACACCACACAACACAACAGCGTGTGCATTTATTAAGTGCGATGTGGTAATGATATGGTACTACGGTTTGTCTTAGGGAACGCGCATTTTGAGAACATCCGTTTCGTTTAAACGTTTCCTATTTTTTATACATTCTTAAGAAGCTTACTGGGGGAACTAAAGGAAGGTAATTTTGCTACACTAGAGATAGAAGAGCGGATCGAACGTATGAAAAGATAAAACATCAGAACGCTGACTTAGTACTAATAAATAATTATAAAAATGAAAATACATTCGTGAATCTTTTTTCGTAGAGGGAGATTTTGTATTGAACCACTTTTTAAAACTGAGGTCACTCTAAGATTTATCCTGCCGTTAAAAAGTCGTCGTTTGTTGTTACAACTTCCTGCACACTGGCTTCGACATTATGATCCGGATGCTTCTGAATGTGCAACTGCAGTTCTCTTCGCCGCACGTACGCTATACCGCATGCCAGACATTTGTGTGGCTTTTCCCCGGTATGGGCCGACATTTCGTGCCGGCGCCGGTCGGTTGTGTGGGAAAAGGTCCGCCCGCACTTGTGCCGACACTCGAACGGACGCTCTCCGGTGTGCTTTCGCATGTGCTGATCGTACCGCTGCTTGCTGGGCATCTTGTGTTCGCAGTACTTGCACTCGTACGGCAGTTCGGTTGCATGGACCGAGTTTTGGTGCTTCTTCAGCTGATGCCCGAAGTGGAACCGCGAGCCACACTGGTCACAGCCATATCGCCGCACTTCCTGGTGCGTTACGAGATGCAGTTTGATCAGTGACTTTTTCTTGAACCGTTTCCCGCAATGTTCGCACTCAAACTGTGGGCTCATGTCGGTGTGCTCCACCTGTTCGTGCTCCCACAGGACCGCCTGATTCGGGAAACCCTTTCCACAGTAGCTGCATATGTTGACCTTTCGCATCTGCCAGCTATACCGGTGCCGCTGCAGGTTTTGCTCCTTCGAAAAGCTCAGCTGGCATACGTCGCACACGTGCTGGTCCGAGGTACGCTCGCTGGCGTGAATCCGTCTACGGACGGCGTGCATTTCTTCCACGTGACTCTGCAGTTGCTTTTCGTCCTCGAACGTGGCGCCGCAGCGAACGAAGCAACACCCGAAACCGGAGAACTTGCTAGCGTTGTAGGACTTTTGCCGAAGGATGGCGGCAAGCTGCTCGTCGTTACGTTTCTCCAGTATATTACCCGTTCCATTCGAACGATGCTTCAACGAGGTCAGAATATGGCGCGCGAGCAGATGGATCCGTACGTACGAAACGTTGCAAAGCTTGCAGTGGAAGATTTTCTTGAAACTACTATTGGTAGCATTGTGATGCTTTAGGTTTCGCTTCGATTGGAACGTCTCTCCGCAAGCACGACAACTCCAATCGCTAGCAATATCCCCGTGTTCGTGCGTTGCTATGGCATGGGCGAGCATTTGGTCGTAGTTGGCGAAAAACTTGCCACAGCTGCAACATCGCTCCGCCTCGGTATGCAGGATTCGATAGTCGTCGTAATCTTCTACGTGCGTTACGTATTGATCCTCAAGAAGCGGTTCATTCCCGGGCGTTTTGTCGCTTTTCAATGTATCTTCGGCGTACAGCACTTCTTCCAAATAGTTCTCTTGATCCGCAGAAGAACTACGCCCATCGATCAGCACCGTTTCATCATTTTCGTCAAATGAATACTGCATCATGTGCTTCATCAAGCGCTGCTTTGTACTGAACGCTAATGTACAGCATTTACAGACGAATATTTCTCTTGACTGGTTTTGCCTGTGTAAATCTAGTGTTTCTGCGGATTCAAAGGCTGACCTACAAATCGAACAAACGTGTGTGCGATCGGCAGATAACCCATCGGGGGAATACTGAGAGGAATGAGCATCGTTGGCATGTTGGGACAGTTCACTCATCGTTTCGGCAACGAAGCTACAACCGCAACATCTGTGACCGTTTAACTCAAAGTACTCGAAGTTTTGGAACTGCATGTGCGTGGCAATGTACTTTGGTGTTGGTTGGAGGAAAGGTCTACCATCGTCTTCTTGCTGACTCAATGTACCCGGTTCAGTCGTTTCTTCTTGTACATCAAAGCAATCGATTTGTTCTGGACACTGCTCGATGCTACTGTTTCCGCAATCCATTACATCTTCCATCTCAATGTATGCGGATTGATCTGTCGTTTCTTCGCAAGCATCTTGAGCTTCGTGGCTATCGGAACAAGCCTTTTCGACTCGGGAAAGCATACTTTTAAGTACGTGCCTTATCACATCTTGAAATTCTAATCCTTCCATCAGCCGCTGGTAGCAAACGTTAATGCAGACAACCTCGTTGGCCCCTAAAATCGACGCATTACCCTGTGTGCAAAGAAATAATGGCGTGAGTTGTGTACATTCACTTATGGGAGCGCTTTTACCTCAATGTTTGCAAAATCAAGAACAGCATCTGCTAACGTACGATGAGGATCTTTGTTAAATTTTGCACTCCAATTTATCACATTCGAAACCGAACACGATTGATCACACAAGAAACAATTAACTCTACGTTTCGCCATTCTTTTCGACGATTTTTCTGATGAAATCATCGTAAACAGCTTCCCTTCTTCGACGCTAGACGAAACGCAACACTAATGGTTTGTTTATTCTTTCTGATGCAGGCAGTTTCGATTGTCAAGAGAACCTACTGAAAAGTAGTGTTGGGAGAGTGGATCCAGATGAGACTCATGGACTTGATTCTTAGTCGATTAGAGCCGGGTTTGATCCCAACTAAAAAGCCAGAATTCGGATTCAGATCTCTTACAATTTAAAGGCAGAATACGGGTTCAAATACAATGGGACCTGGACCTATCATTTTTGTCTTCCCAAATCAGGTTTCCCGTGAGCTGCATCGGTCCTCGTTCACCCGTAAGGGCGCGCTCGTTGTTCGCCGTACGGCACGCCGCACCGCACGCCGCACCGCAATCGAATCGCAATGGTGCTCGTTGTTCGCCGCAGCGGCGATGCGATTTCAACTGTCAAACTGGTTGAAATACGACCGTTGAATGCAAGTATCCAAATTTTTCGATAGTGAATTAATGAATGAATGAGTTTTTCTTCGTCGTCTGGCATCACAGTATCAACACGGAACACACAGTATCACAGTATCAACACAGAACACAATATTATCACAATATCAACACACATCTGACTATCCGGCTACCGGTAGAACCGGTTGAACCGAATCGGTTGCGACAGTGCGGCAAAATCAACGCAGTTGATTTTGCCGCACAAGGTTGCCAACATAACGGCGTCGAAAAAATAAAATCCCATACAATTTTTGACAATGCGATGCGGTGCGGCGTGCGGTGCGGCGAACAACGAGCGCCGCCTAACAGAAGGGATTCGGACGAACTAGCTAGATCAATCCCAATCGAGATCCGGTTCGGTCGGATCCACTTCGGGATTTACTCACCACTAGCTCAAGCAACTCTCAACAGTGTTTTGTGGAGAAAGAAGAAGATTTCTGCGGGTAGAATCGTCTAAGTAGAGGTGCAGAAAAAGTCAAACGATTGGTATTCTCCATCTTTAGCTTTCCTTACTTACATATTTGGTGATCGCAGTTAAAATAACCCCGATGCAATCGTCTGACGGTGATACGATGCGTATGTGCAGTCGTGGCTAGGGCAATTGATCTACCGCAAATGGTCGTTCCCGCAATTTTGTAAATAGCCAGCATCGCGCCCACACTGTAGTGCAGTGAAAAGTTCATCACGAAAAGCCCGCGGCGGGATGATTGCCTGAACCGTGTGCGATTCCGCGAAGCGGGTGTGAGTGTGTCTGCCGTCCGGATGTGCTACATTTAGTGGCAAAATATAGTGCTACGAGCGTGTCGCGTTTATTCCGGTCATTTGAGATTTGCATAGTTTCGGAAAATACCCATGCCTACTACCGATGGGTAGACAAGATGTACAGTTTCGATGCACGATGCGGGGCTTTCCTGGACACGAGTTCCAGCGCTACGTTGTGATTTGTAAATCAATCGGTTAAGTGTCTTTTAATGGGTGGCCAAGCGAGATTTATATGTGAAATAATAACAAAATGTAAGCTAATATTTATGAACCCCAGCTCTATTCATACTGTCTCTCTCAAGCCCGTTGCCTGCCGCTGGTGGCAGTGAGCAATTTTCAGAAGCGAAGCAGATGCTGTCACCTTCGTCGGCACAAACAGCGCAGCACAGGCAGCGCGTTCTTTGTTTTTGTTTTGTGTTGCATCTCTTTCGCACACGTAGCCGGAGGGAACAGATATTTTGTGTAAAAGAAAAAGAAGAAACACCCGTCCAAGTGTGCCTTGCACGGTGTGGCGGTCTGGTTTAATCGTAACCGCTCTTCCTATTACGGTAAAAGTTTCTGATACTGGAAATGTAAACAAACTACTTGCAAAACGAATACTGAAGGCAGTTGTTGCACAGTTCAAACATTCGCTGTATTTCACGCTTCTGTACCATCCAACTAGTGCCAGTTGCACACGTTTGAACAGGTTTCGGCAAACAAAAATTTTAATTATAAGCAAATATCTCAACTCATCAGCGGGAAATCGCCCATCGCTATAGAAGCCCGATCGCAGAAGGCGTGGGCATCGCACTGAAACAACGACTTGCCAGAGGCATTTTAAAATCTACTACGGAAGTATCACATTCACATCCATTCTTTACAGGGCTTCTACTGTGCAAGAACCGGACCTATTTAATGATGTCGAAATAATGGAAATCAGCGAGTTTAATACGGAGGACGACGACAACTACGTTTCCGTGGAGCTATTATCCGAAAACGAGGAGGAGGAGGTCTTACTCAGCGCTGGCGCTCAACACGAAATTAACGAAACGGAAAGTATCCCGAACCCGCCGCAACCAGAAGAGGATCGGTATGCGATGCCGTCGGGATCCCATCATCACTTGCTTTCCGATCATCAATATCTCGTTGGCACCAGTATGCATCATATCGTACCGACCGAGGGAGCCAGGGATCAAATTTCGATGCAGCGTAGTGAAAGGTTCGCCGTCTCCTACGATATGGACATCAGGACGCAGGATTTGTTCGACAAGGATTGCCAGTCTGGCGGCACAAGCCACTTGGATGTAGGGAAAAATGGAGACGAATTAAACAACAACATCGCTATGGAAGACCCAGATTATAGAGTTTGCAAAATCGAGATTGAAGATCCAATAATCCAAGAGACAAACTACTATCTAGATTGTGTGGCGCACGAAGAAATTATGGCGGATGATGATGGTGCAGTGCAGGATGCCGATGAAGATGATGGAGACTCGATTGTCAGAGGACTCATTAACGGTATGTCCCAGGTGGAAACCGATGAGATGAGCCCCGTGGATTATGACCATTCTTACACTTCATTTGGCGATAATAACGCCTCCCGGAATGGGGATCGCCGATCGCCTTGTACTGAGGAGGATCGGGTAGAACAGGCACCGGGTGATGAACAAAATCGTCGAACATCTTCGGAGGAAATGCGAAGCGATGCGGACAGTTTATCGGTCGTTCTATCTACAAACTGTTCGGAACGTTTGGAAAACGATGGTGGTATTCCTTCGTCTGCTGATTCGATTGAAACGGCGAGCGAACACGTTTCGATGGCAACGGTTGTAGAGAATGGTACTGAGTATTCTAGTGCCGATACCGATTGCGACGGTTCACGCACAAATGAGCGTCCAGTTGATGATGCGCTGGATCAGCTGCTACGACTTGGCGATTGCTTCACCAAACAGTGTGCACAGTGGTTGGAGACAAATTCAGTAAACGATAAAAAACAAGACGCAGCCAAGATGGCACGCTTGCGATCAATGTTTGAAACGGTAAGTTCATTCAGGAGTTCTTTTGAAACACTTTTAATAATTTACATTTCCGTTTTTTTTTTTAGATTAATTCCCAATACACGCGTACATTGTCAACCCGGTTACAAAATTCGGTAAATGGCACCGCAGAGGAGTGTCGAAGAGCAGAAATCGCCATACAAACGGACCATTCCTTCTCCGACCGGGCGCTGAATGCCAAGTACAGGAAGAAAATGTTGGCATCGTCCGGAGAAAACACCTCGCTGTCCGAGAGTGAAGAATCGTCTCATGTGATGAGTGATTTTATGCGACGCAGACGAACGCGAAGTGCCAAAGACAACCATAAAAAATCTCGCGATAGCGATACCGAGGGAAACCGTCGACGGAAACAAATCTACACGGACAGCTCCTCGGTATCGGATGCTGCGATCGCTAAAGGGCGCGAAGGCGACGATGGTGATCTTTCGGAGGAGGGCCTGAGTGAAGTGGATGATGTCGTGCTCAAGGCGGCAGAAGATATCGTGCAAGATTATCTGGAAAAGGCCGAGCAGAGTAAAGAAGAAAAGCAAGCCATGACCGAATCGGAGCTGGCTGCATGGCGGGAAGCGCAGGAGGATAAAGAGATTGAGCGGCTGTGCAATATTAGTTGTTTAGCGGTTGGCCGAAGTACAGCACCGGTTATTCCCACTTCGACTAGTTTGAAAAAGACTAAAGAATTGCAGCCAAAAAGGCAAAAGGAATTGAGTAGCATGGAAGAGTTTTTAAATGCTGATGAAAGCAACGCTACTGCTCCGATGGAAGCGTCGGATCATTCGGATAACAGCGACAAAGAAGAGATAGACACGGAGGAGCAATTCCTCCAGAAATGCAACGAAAACATGAAGCATCAGCTACTGAATCAGTCTAGTTCCAGCAGCGTTAGTAGCGATGGCGATGAAGAAGATAATCGCAAGGATCTTTCCCGGGGCAGCGATGAAGATTCGGATGCTTCGTGCGATTCTATTATGGACAGTTTCTTGAAGCAATATGACGCAAGGAGTAGCGAGCGAAAGGATTGGACTAAAAAATACAGACCAACGGAAGAGGAGAGCGAGGAAATGGACAGAGTTAAAAATGGAGAAACAACTCAAACAAGTTCCCCCGAGAGTCTGGATGAGGCACAGGCGAAAGATGAAGCGAATAAATCGAATTCAGACGATGAAACGTTGGCAAATAGTTCAATCGAGAAAGACGATACAAAACCACCCTTGGAAAGGGCGAGCAAAGTAGAACTTGCTGACCCTAAAGATCGGGTTCTCTTCAGTCGAGAACTGTTTGAAGATGGGGAGGATAAGTTGCACAGTGAAAGTAAACCGGCGGCGGTTAAACGTGTCAAAGTGAAACGACGTAAGAAACGGAGCGATTTGGGTAACTCTGATTCGGATATGGATCGAGAGACATCTAGTGCCGATTCCGACCTGGAGCTACTGAATGACTCGCCGAAGCGCCGAAAACGTACCCGCAACCCGTCTGCTACCGAAGAGCCGTTCGATTTTAGCGAGCCGCTGTTGTCGAACTCGAACATTCGAAAAGAATCCCAATCCAACACTGGTTGCAAAAAGGACCTACCGGCAATTCAAACTACCGCTGCAAAGAATTCAAACAACACCACCACCACAACCACTACCACCAACGAAACGTCACCTACAGAAACGGGTGAATCGTCCACGTCCACGAAGCAAAAGTCGTCGACAAAGGACGACCAGGATTGCATCAGCTTAAGCTCGGAAAGCGACGCAGACACGGAGGTTGTTCCGGGCGACCTGGAGGATACCGGAAAGGGGGCTCCAATGGAGGCGAAGCGTAAAATTCGCGCCATGCTAACCAACGATGAGCTGGCGGAGGAAACCAAAAAGGCGCAAAAAGAGGAGGAAGGTCGCGTCTCGAGGCTTAAGAAAAAGCACGAACAGTTGAAAAAGTTTTTGCAAACTTTCCGTCCCCGCAATGGCGAGAGTGAACTCGTCCTCGACTACGATTCGAACCGTGGCGAAGCAATCTGCGTGCATCCGGACATCGTGAAGCTCCTGAAGCCGCACCAGATCGAAGGGATCAAGTTTATGTATGACAATACGTACGGATCGGTCGAAGCGCTTCCGAAGCATCCGGGTTCCGGGTGCATTTTGGCGCACTGCATGGGCCTTGGAAAGACGCTTCAGATGATTGCCCTCCTGCATACGGTGATGCGTTACCAGCAGCTACTGACGAGGCGCGTGCTGGTAATCTGCCCGAAGAGCACCGTCATGAACTGGAGGGAGGAAATCATCCGCTGGCAGGGCACGATCAAGACGGGCCACCAGATGCGGGTGTATTGTTTTGGAGACGTGTGCACGCAGGACGATAAGATTTCCGTGCTCAAGAAGTGGTTCTCCTGTTCGGCGCCCAACTGCGGAGTGATGCTCATCGGGTACGAAGCGTTCCGCGCGCTCATTAACTACGAACGCCGGAAACGGCCGGCAGAGCTCCCGCGGAGCAGCAACAGCAAGCTCGAGCGGATCAAGGAGTATCTGCTGAACCCGGGCGCCGATTTGGTCATCTGCGACGAGGGGCACCAGATCAAAAACAAACGATCGGCCATCAGCGAGGCAGTCTCGAAAATCAAAACGAAGCGCCGCATCATGCTTACCGGAACGCCCATACAGAACAATCTGAAAGAATGTATGTAAATGCAATGGTTCTCGAAGGAGGTGGCTTGTTTGTAACGATCTTTTTTTTTATTCTACTGTAGATTACTGTATGGTCAACTTCATCAAACCGTCCTTCCTGGGCAGCGATAAAGAGTTCAGCAACCTTTACGCAAACCCCATCAAGAACGGTCAGTGTAAGGACTCCGACCAGCGTGCAATAAAAATCATGAAACAACGGTCGTACGTGTTGCATAACAAATTGTCGAAATTTGTGCAGGTAGAGTAATGAAATGCTTCCCCTCTTGTTTATTTGTCTTTAAAAGTTCTTTGACTAGTTTCTTTATCTTTCATCGTCTATCGATGTTCGTGTTTTAAACTTATCTCCCCATCTAATTTCCATTTCCTCAGCGAAAAGAAGCGGCGGTGCTTAAGGAATTCCTTCCGGAAAAGTATGAGTATGTTCTGTTCGTTCCACTGACGCCGGTTCAAGTAAGTTCTGCCGCATCGTGTAGGCAGAGGGAAGGATGGGCATGCGAAGCAGCGGATTGCGAGAACGGAAGTAGATTTTATCCTGCGTTCGGTCTGTATATGTGTTTTTGTTTGTTTTTTTTCCGCAGGAAAAAATGTACGAAGTATTTCTTCAAATGAACGAGTACACGTCGAGCAGCACGGACATTGTCGGAGGCGAACCGGGGAAGACGAAAAAATTCAAACTTATCGCTGATTACACGTCGCTAAGAAAGGTAATTATTTTATCTCCAACAAACGTTTCAATTCCTGCTTCTTACACTTCTCTCTCTCTCTTTCGCTCTCTCTCTCTCTCTGTTGTTTGCGCTTCCACAGATTTGGACACATCCCAAGGTGCTAGAGAAGGCCTGGGAGACGGCGATACAGGAGAAAAATCGTAGAGAAAACGCAAGAAAAACGTCCACACCGGATACGGACGACGACTCGCCGGACGATAAGAATGACATCGCCAGCGGACAACTCTCGGTGACGAACGATTGGTGGCGCCAGTACCTGCAGGTGTCCGACCTGGAGTCACTGTTCCCGAGCAACAAACTGTGGATCATGTTCGAGATACTGAAGCAGTGCAACGAGCGCGGTGAAAAGTGTTTGATATTTTCCGCGTTCGTCGCGGTGCTGAACGTGGTGGAGCACTTTATGGAGAAAATTCACCAGCAATCGAGTGACCCGCAGCAGTCGGAAGCGTTCGCGTACAGCGTGTTCAAGGGCCCGTGGGAGCCGGGCAAGGACTACTACCGGCTGGATGGGAAAACGCACAAGTCCTACCGGCACAAGATGATAACGTCGTTCAACGATCCGCGGAACACGCGCACCAAGTGCTTCCTCATTTCGGCGAAGGCCGGCGGGCAGGGCATCAATCTGACCGGCGCAAACCGGGTGATCATCCTGGACACGTCCTGGAATCCGTCCAACGACCAGCAGAACATCTTCCGCATCTTTCGGCTCGGGCAGAAGCGAAAGTGCTACGTCTACCGGTTGCTCGCGATGGGCACGATGGAGGAGAAGGTGTACTCCCGGTCGGTGACCAAGCAGGCGCTCAGCTTCCGGGTGGTGGACGAGCAGCAGATCGACCGCCACTACAGCTACGGCGAACTGGCGGAGCTGTACACGCTGACGAAGGTGTCGGAGATGACGCGCGAAACACCCATCCTACCGGCGGACGACGTGCTGGCGCTGCTGTTGCGCCTGTTCCCGAACAAGATCTTCAAATACCACGAGCACGACTCGCTGCTGGAGAACAAGCCCGAGCAGGATCTGAGCGAGGAAGAAAAGAAGGAAGCTTGGGCGGCGTACGAGCGAGAAATCCAAACGAACGAGAACCGATCGCTGATGTCCGCGTGGGGCAGTATGCCGCAGGGCGCCGGTGCCAGTGCCGGGTGGCAACCGTTCAGGTTTATGGACTACTTTAATAGCTACATGTCGGCAGGAACGTCAATGATGGGTGGAACGTCCGCTGGCACATCCGGTGGAGATTTGTACCGGACAGATTTCTCCTTCACACGAGCGATGTACAATGCGTACGCACAACAGCAGCAGTATTCTATGCTTAACGACTCGCCGTACCAGTCGATACTTTCGAAATCTCCGTACGGTCCCTATGCTGCCGGTGGATTAGACTATAGCTCTTCCCCATTGCTAAACGGAGCACCTGGTTCCTCTGGCTCGCTGGGACCGCTTGGTGGAGCGGGAAAACCGTACGATCCTACGGTCGCTTTAAACAACCTCTCCCTATTCCAGTACGGCGCTGGTGGAAGTAGCGGCGGCAGCAGTAGCAACATGCCACCGGCAATGGGTTCGAGCCAGAGTTCACTTCCGCCCCTTCCGTCCACCTCGCCGCTAGCTGCTGCCGGATACAATGGGGCGAACAGTTCCGCGGCTCATTTGCACGCTCGAAAGCAGATGAGTGAATACAACACCCTCAGTTCGGTGCTACACAACCCAGCCCAACAGCCGTCGACGCCTACGGTGCCTTCGATCACCAGCATAGCGTCACTAGCGGCGGGTCATAAACCGAATGGGCTACCAGCAACCAGCAGCAGTAGTAGTTCCGTTAGCAACAACGGTAGCACTAACGCGAACGTGCTTAGTATGCTCAGCGAGCAAACCAAGCTGCTGGCTGCGGCGTCAGCTTCCGCTTCGTTTGCCTCCGCCGGCTTGTCTAGTCCTTTTTCACCCCGAAACGTGCCACTGCTTCCGCCAACAATCGAATCGTCGATGCGGAACTTCATGGGAACGCCCCAACCGAAGGTGCAACCGACGAAAGCTTCGTCGTCGTCGTCGTCGTCGTCTTTGCCGAAAACACAGCCTACTATGGTGTCACAGCATGCTACGAACAGTAACAGTAACACGTTAATCAGCAGCGTGTTAACAACGGCTGTAAACGCCACACCGATAATTACTGCCGTTTCATCGATGGCTCCACGTGCAATGAATTTGGATCGACCAAATAATAGACTCTCGCTTGACGTGCTGGCGAGTAAAGCCGTCCCCGATAGTAGGAGCAACAAGAACACTCCGACACCCGTTTCGATTCTCCCACCATCGACAACGATTAGTTTAGGACCGGCGCCGGTGAAAAAGACGATTGCCCTAGCGCCAGCACCACGTACTAGTAGCAGTCCCACCATCATCCCGAGTGACGATGATGACAACGAGGAAGACGTTACGAACAAAATCGCCCAACCACATGTCATCGTGCGTAATGTCACCAACACGCCACCGACGAACGGCAGTGGAGCGACGGGGGGAGGGGACAGTAGTAGCCAGTCGAAGAAGGAGTTGGAAAACCGCACCACAGCCGGAACTAATATCGGGATCGTGTATAGCAGTCCTAAAACACAACCCTCCAAGCCACCATCCATCGGTATCAAGGATGTGTTGAAAAACGCCAAATCTCTGACTAATTTGACACAACCGCAACCACAGCAACCGAAACTTTCGCCCTCTCCGTTGCTGCGGGTTACAAAGACTGGTTCACAAACGCCAACTCCGCCACCGATCATATCGACGCCCGAAAATAGACCGTTCCAAAAGTTTGTGCGTGCAAACAGCACTACGGCTATCACGGGTTACGGGTCAAATCAGCAGCAGCAACAGTCGACCACGGTGAAAACGGTGTTGGACAAAGCACAACGTCAGTCCCCGTTGCCAAGAAAGTTGCTTCCGGCTACATTGAAGCCTGTACAGCAACCAGCTCCGAGCGCAAAGACCGTTGCCACGACACCGGTTCGTAACGCAGCGACCACTGGTCAGCAGCAGCAGAAAACGTTGCTCCCCAAAGCAGCTTCATCGACAACCGTCGCCACCACCGGGGGTCAGGTTTTGAAAACACAACGAGGCGCATCAGCGGCGTCCACGGCGTACCGAGGACAAACAACAACACCATCCACGGTTTCGACTCTTCCCAAGCCTACCCCGGCGGGATTTGTCACCATAGCTAAACCAGCGCTGCCAACGACCGTTGTCACGCGTCCGGCTGGTCCGTCCGTCGCAGGAAGTGTTGCTGCAGGCAACAAACCGTTGCAAAAATACGTGGTAAATGCCAACCAACCGCTCACGAGAAAAGCGTCTCCGGTGCAAATGTCCGTTGGAAAAGCATCCCCGGGTGGTACCGGTTTACCGAAAACCACCGTCATTAACCCCGCCAACAGAACAGCACGAAACCTAACGGCACTGGCGGCAGCGAACAGCGCGAGTAACAACGCCCTGAACCGATTGGCTACCGCATCGCCGTCAATGACTGTGAGCCGAGTTGCGATTAATAAACCACCGGCAGCAGGCAGAGCTACAAACGCACCAGGAGCATCCGTCGTTCCTTCGATGCACGTTTCGAGGGTACCCGAAATGAGCATGACGGTGATACACAGCAACGTCAGCAAATCACCGGCGGTGGCAACGACGTCCGCGGCGAACAATATCATAACCGTTACCAAGCAGAAGCCAACGATCGTAGGTGGCATTGGTGTTAACAGCAACAGTCGGACAAGTGAAGGAGGAATGACCATTACGAAAGCGACTGCCTCGCCTACTATACGACAGATTTTGCCGTCTCATATAACGGTGAAAAATACCTCGACAGCGACGTCCGTAAATGCCGCTGGCTCTGGCGCCGTGCTAGGAAACAACGGAAAACCAAGGTATGCCCAGGTGTCTTTGATACCCGATAGTGGTACAATTATTAGAAAATATTCTCAATTAACATTCATTATGCCTTCTTCAGCACAACGGCGAGTGTGGGGACCGCATCATCTCCGGGAGCTCCAACGAGACCAGTTGTTTCGATGATGGTCCGGGCAGGAGCAGGTGCTACGGCTACTTCTACCTTACCGGTGGGACAGTTTCAACCGGCCGGCAAGAACAACGTGTACATTCGCAAACGTAAAAACGAAACCATCCTACCGGCGGATGTAGGTGCTGTGAAGGCAAAACAAGGGCCCATCTTAGTTAACGATGTGCGACCGGAAATCATCGTTCCAGCGAAGCGAGCCAAGATGGATGAGGTATGCTGTGATGCGATGAAACGGTTACCTATTTGTTAGCAGTTTTGACCATTCGCTTAATCGCTTATTTTTCCCTTATAGTCTCGGGGTGTCAGCCAGGTGGCAAAATTCGTTGGGCCAAATCGTCTCGGTGGTGCTGCTACAATTACGGCAAAGACCACACCGGCCAAGGATGGCGTTAAAGGTAGGTTTAAGCAGAGATAATGGTGTGTGTTCCGTGGACGTAAAATAACATTTTTGTAACATTACAGATGTGGTTCCGGAAGTGGTAGAACTGGAATAGAACTATCTGGCGAAAGCAATTTAGTAAACAAATGGACTGAACGGAATATGCATTGGATGGAATGCGCGCCCAGCATCAGCGAAACTTTAATTAGTTTATCATTTTAAGAAAATTAACTGTATTAAACGGTTTATAGCGCAAACAATATTGGTTTCATACCATAGGTAACCAATAAGCAAAAAATAGTGTATTTGTTTTTTTTAATTTGCTTAGAAAATTTTTCGTTTGACGTGCTTCCTTATTTATGTGGACTATTTATTTCACGCTCAGTTGGCAAAACGGAGCTCTCTTTTGTTACCTTTTGTTTTAATTTTCCATTATTTGGAGTATCAAATACACGCAGGATCTCTCGGTCAGGTTGCTAAACACAGGACAACCGAACATCGTCTCATGGTTGTACTTTTACAGAATAATAAAAAAAAACATTCTACGGCACAAGAATACGATTGTCAAAAAGAAGTGAAATTTCCAGGGGTTTCGAAAGTTTCGGAACGTGTTACGTTCGGTGGAAAGGGATTGGAAGTATTATTATCTTCAACACTTAAAGGACCTAAGCTGGCAATTCAATCCTAGCTCTACCATCGGTTGTGCGTGTGATGAAAAGAGGTGAAGATTTCGCAGCTTCGTTTAGCAATTAACAAAACTATGGGTATAACATATGGGAAACGTATAGTTCGTAAGTCAATCTCACCCTCCCCCCTAAGATGATGTACGAGCAGTAGAAGGAGATGCCGTAGGTTTGCTATTGGCACCGTACAGGGAACGTAGGAGGTTGAAATGGCTCAAAGATAGGGAGGAAACATACTGTAATGCGATATAAACAATCGTTCCGGGCGCTTGGGGGTGGGGAAATAGGTGTTTGTGTACGTTTATTAGACTTGCAAATGGTAACAGATTGTGTACATATTTTGCGGTTTGAGTTGTGACATGAATTTGAAAGCAATTTAAATAAATGTAAATCTCTTTTAAACCATACACTCTAGTCCTTGTCCTTTGCAATATTCAATTAACTCAGTGATTAGGAATTTTGGTCGTGTTTTCTTTAGGTGCAATAGAGAAAGTCTCCGGGCAAAGGAATAGTGTATAGAAATCCACTCTTGTGAGTAACAATGTTATCGGTCGTTAACACTAATTGCCTCCATTTACTAAGCGGCTGCTTTCGTCTATTAGTACGGTTCTTCCAGCTTCGATTTAATGGCGCTGCCGAGAAAGATGGCACCTTCATTGTTCTCCTCGAACCCTGGCAACATCTGGCATCGCTCGTACCATCCGTTGATGTTCGGGAACGTCCCGAATCCGACGCCCATCTCCTTCAACGAAGCAACGTTTGCCAGCAGGCACAAATCGGCCAAGGAACATTCATCCCCGGCGGCCCAGTCGCACCCGTCCAGATAGGTTTCCAGCTTCGCCAGTGCCTGGTGCATCGTGTCCTTCTGCTTCTGCGAGATAACCGTTTCCCCGGAGCGCAGCACGGATGATACGATGTTGCGCAAGGCCGCGAAAAGGGTACCCGAATCGTACTGCAGGCGCTGGTTGATGATGCCACGCTTCTTCGGATCGTTCGGGTACATCGAACAGCCCGGCTTGTACTGCTCGGCCAGGTACGTCACGATCGCCTTCGATTCCCACAGCACGTAGTCCTCGTCCACCAGCGTCGGCACGGTATGCTCCGGGTTGATGGCAAGAAACTCTTCCGCATGCTGCTCGCCGGCGAAAAGATTTACAATTTTCACCTACCAACGCCCGAGTGGGAAGGGAAAGACAGGAAATGAATGGTTCGTTATGTACGGCCTTCTCCAGGGATTTACTAAACGTTATCCTTTGTCAACTCTGTCGATCTTATCTAACGTTCAGCTGCGATAAAATACCATGTAACTGACCCATGAAGGTAAATGTCCCTCTAATGGCAGTAAAAACGCTTTCCCCTAACCCGATGCCTATCCTAGTTCAAATCACCAGCGTGCCAACACGCAAAGTTTGTTTTTCCCTTAAAAATCAATACTTCCTCCGGGAAATTAGTGGTCCACCTTTTTTTTCAGCGACGCCAATCGTTCTCTTTGTGCTGTCCTTATCAATAAATTATAACATACTGAGTGCAGTCCAAGAAACACATTTCGCCTGAGAAAAGTTAGAACATTAGTAAACGCAAAGCGGCAAGTAATGACTCATTGATATTTTAGCAAGTAGTGCCAAGTGATCGTATGCTCGACTTCGCATACAATGTCTTGTCTTAAAGCTATTATTAGACCATGAAGTGTATGACGAACAATTCTGATACCGTAGGAGATTCTAGTATCAATTAGTGTGTGAGAACTTTTATGCTAATTAACCACCTGTATCTCCAGTCCATGAGACCCTTCACAATCGTTTGCATAAGGTCAAATGAAAATGAAACGGTTTTTACAAAGTAACAGAGGATCGGTTTCATAGAATAGATTAGATTTACAGTTTTTAGAATGTCCCTAATTTTAATGTAGAATACTTTCTTAAAGCTAGGATTGGTTTAATTTCAAATTTTAACTGGACAATCATACTCGAAGATATTTCCTACTAGTACATTTAAAAAAATCTGAAGCAACATGTGTTGTTATAAAAACACCAAACTCTTAAAGGCAATTTCTTAACGTACGGTCTTCAAATTTATCTACAATTGACGCAGTTTAACTACTAACAGATCGCCGAAATAGATTTTAGAACGCGTTGGCCTATAGAAACAAACCGTATTCCTATTTTTTTATTTCTCAATTTTTCATGGGGGATTTTTTTGAAAGATTACTATTTATATACACTTTTCGGTTTCAACCGGAACGGTTTAAAATCTAACTTCAAGTATATGAGAAGCACTACATCACGATGTTGTTGCTGTAACAATTCTTAACATTTTTGTTTCGCCTTACCTCAACGTCCAGCTCCAGATTGCGGATAACTAGCAAAGCCGAGCGCGAAGGTGGTGAACCCGGAAAGTGATACAGTACCAATGGGGCCATCTCGTTGCGGTTCCTCAGTGGCAAAACTCAACTGATGAACTTGTTCCTGAATGTTTCGATTTAATTCACGTCCCAATCGCTGGAACTTCCTTCACCAACTGATCAGGACGAAGCGTGACGGTGCTGGTTTTAAATGTCCGTCGTTGAAAGGACGAAACATTTTTCCCGAAGCCAAACCACGCTGGAAAGCCCGATCGTGATGTCACAGGCCACGAACGAGCTCGGTTCGAATTCCATGGTTTTTTAATGTTTGGGAAACGTTTGTTCCATGCACAACAGAGAACCGGTGCATGGTGTTGAGGGAACAGGTTCAAAATTGGGGGTAATTTTAAATTGAAAACTAATTTCTTTTTAACTAGCATCGTAACCTGCTCACACTTCAATCCACTGCTCCATTTTCTCTAACGCCACACTGACACTTTTAAATCATGTGCGATTTAAGTCGAACAAGTCGTTGAAGAGCAGACCTTTATCAATCGGCGACACTTGTCGAACGAAAACTAAAAGATGACTGGAGATGAGAAACTGAATGAAATCGACATTGGAGAAAGATGAGAAGAAGGGAGAAGGGGAGGAGGAGCACGAATTGAAGCAA
Organism: Anopheles sinensis; assembly: GCA_000441895.2. Taxonomy (NCBI): domain Eukaryota; kingdom Metazoa; phylum Arthropoda; class Insecta; order Diptera; family Culicidae; genus Anopheles; species Anopheles sinensis. The sequence goes on from KE524975.1 coordinate 528,705, forward strand.
CCTCTAATCACCTAACGGAACCCGTCCCAACTGGTTCGAGAAGTAGCTCGCTGGATAAGATACCGGTACTCCCTTGCCTGTCACCGTAAACGCAAACAAACGGGCACGTGGCCAGAAATGGAAATAGCCTGTTCCTCGAATTCTAAACGCGGCGAGTCATCATCTTTGCAAGATTTAATTGAATCGTAAATGGTCCATATCTCGTGCTCGGGTTTGACCGGCATCATCTTCATTGCACGTTGCAGGGCCCTAGAGTATGGTGGCTGATGAAGGTAGGTTGTGGTGAAGGTCAACCCTTCTGAACGGCCAGCTGTGCTTTCGCAAATGAGCGCCTACACGCGCACGCCATTGCCAGCAGAACGATCGTGACACACGAATATCGTCATCCTCTTGCGGGAAGACGCGTTCAAGTGACTAATAAAAAATAAAAAAAAGACCGGGAGACATAAACCCAGGCCCTAGTTTGCATCATCAGCTCTCGGGTTGTTCCGCCAATGTCATCATTTGGGCGCAGTAGGCTGTAGTGGAAGAGAAGGTGTTACCTACCTATTTTGAACGAATTTACATAGCTCATAAGCATCACCAACACCTTTGCCAAGCCGACTTGGATTGTCGGGAGTCTTGTTATTCTGCATAGTACATATTTATCTAACCGATCACCCCTTTCCCTCTTGGGTAGTAGACTTTGCGGCACCAACGTAACAGGAGGATCGAAATTCAAATGTAACACCAAACACACCTTTCTCACCTCAGCCTCTAGAAGACGGTGAACGGCCGGTTTGTATTTTTGTTCAGTGTTTTTTTTACTTTATTTTTATTAGTGTAAAATGCTAACAGTTATGTTTTGCCGCTATATACTTTTACGTACTCTTGTCGCTCTTCCGATTTGTTCTCTCTGTTTGTAAGCATATTTGTTGTTTAGCCATCAACCATTTATTTATCTTGTCACATCCATAGTCTCCTTCTCCGACCGTAATTAATTTATTTGCTTTTGCACAACTTAGTTCTTTTAATGATTCATATTTTTGCACCCATCATGTTTTGCCTCTGTGAACTTGAATCAATCAACCGATCGCGTTTAAGGCAAACTATAATTAGAAATTTACCTCACCGCAATCCCCACGTGTTTTGTTCGACCAAGGGGTTTCCGCCAAATTCAGTTCCTTAAGCTTTAGAATTCACAGTTCCCTGTTTCACGCGCACAGCGTGTGCGGGAATATCAACCCCGCGGCCATTACAGGCTGTTAAATTAAACCGTCTTACGCATCTACTGGAATAAGTGTGTACTGCGTGTTATTATGCGCGTTTTGCAAAGATCCGACTCCCTCTTTATGCGACTCTTTCAAAATCTAGAAATATAAACTAGAAGAAGGTTACAGACGAGATAAACCAAACATACATAAGGACACGTGAATTTGTTTAGTAATAATAGTGTGTCCTGAGTTGTTGTGCAAACGACGTTTAAACAGCAAAAGAGTGGAAGGTGGCTCACAAACAATATGGTTCTATCGATCTTCCTCCTGCTGGCAACAAGGACAGGAATCAAAGAATGTATTATTCACGAATATAAGACTCAGGTGGAATTTATGTCGGTTAAGGTGCAATCGGGCAGAAGAAGTCCGATAAACGGTTTAATATCAAAGAATTCTTTGCTTCGCTTGCATTTGGTTCGATCCGGCGGAATCGGGTTAGTAAAAAGTTGTTCCTATTTTGCGCTTACGGTGTAACAACTAATAACAATTCCTATGCTTAAATGTTACGTGAACTAATATCTACCTAAAGCGGGCAATTTGTTCTTCCATCCTCTGAGAATGTCCGTGTCGCCGCGCATAACCCGCCCATTGCAAATTGCTGATTTATTTTATGTACATCCCGATTCTTCCCACCGCGTCCCACGGTTTTTTTCGCACGGCAAAGTAGAGCATACGTAGAGCCAACACAGGCCGAACGGTGTTCCCAAAACATTGTCCCTCCCTGCTCCTAGCTGCAGCACCCTTACGTTTGACTTGGAAGAGAAGTCATTAGATTATGATGTCGTTCATTATTGCAATAGCTTTCGCTTTATACACACACACACACGCACACACCGATACACATACTGTTCGCTTTAATAGCGTTTATTTTCTCCCAACCTCGAAAAGAACATCCTTTTTTTCTAATTGCCACACACACGTGTCCTAACGAACGGTGGCGTAGCAATTCAGCAGATACTTTTGGTATATAAATTTAAAAAACAATTCGAAATTCTTTGTATCGTCCATTTGTCTGGGGTCTCGACAGCTTTGAGACTCGTTTGGGACCAATCCTATCTTCCTGTAGCGCAAACGCATCTATACTTTAATTCTTGCTTTGTTTAACATACACTATTGATAGGCAAATGTAGCAAAATGATAAAAAATAAAGTGGGAAAAATCCGCGCACGGTTTTGGAGAAGAGAGAGAGTGGCAGAGAGATGGGGACGATGGGGGGGTGTGGAAATATAAGACAGCACTACCCGGTAGGCTCATCAATAACAACAACACGGTTCCACCCGCTCCTCCCTTAGGTGCTGTGCTGTATCGATCGTCGATCGTACACCGTGGAAGAGGAAGAGCCGTCAACCGTTCCGTTCAACTGCCGGTGCTGCATCGGGTGGAAATTACTCTTCGGGAAGCGATTGGTACTACGGTCCGCCGAATCCGAATCATCCGAGCTGTTGAGCGTTAGCTTGCTGTTCCGGGCGGCCAGATTCTCCATCTGCTGCCAGAGCTCTTCGCGCTGGGCGAGCTTCTCGTGCTCCGTTTCCTGCTCGGCCTGGTACTTCCGGTGACACTCGTCGAACAGCCGCTGGTTCATCTCCATGAACAGTTTGATCGCGTTGTAGATCAGCCCGTGGATCGTTTTGTTCCAGTGCGACTTGCTGTTGCTGTACAGCGCCGGGAACATGATGGGCAGGATGACTTTGGAGTTTTCCGATATGAGCGACATGATGTAGTCGTTGTTCCAGTAGTAGAGGGCCCGCTCGGCCACCTGGAAGTGCGGGCTCGAGACACACTTGGCGATCTGGCGGAAGAGCGGTTCCATCACCTTCTGAAACTCGGCCGGCTCGATCACGTCCAGGATTTCCTCGAGCTCGTTCAGGAACATCACCTCCTTCGGGCTGTGCGTTTTCGGCCAGAACTTTAGCAAACACTTGATGACGGGCTGCGTGAGGCTGGCGTCCTTCTCCAGGAACTGCACCACGCAGTACGCCAGCTGGGGATGGTAGACGGACAGGCTTTTCACCTTGTGCAGCGGTAGCAGCACCTTCAGCAGGAACTGCTTGTGCTCCTCCTTCAGTGGAAGCGCGAACCCGTTTATGATGCTGCCCAAGATTTCCAGCAGCTCCGCGATACCGTTGTGGTGCTCGGTTTCGTAGATGAACTTGTAGAAGATATTGTTGATCTGCTTGCGGATGAAGGCACGCAATCCGAGGAACTTGCCGTACACCCGATGCAGCACGGTCTTCAGAAAGTCCCGCTCTCGGGGGTCCTCCGAGTCGAACAGTTCCAGCAGGTTCAGTATAAAGCTATGATCAATGTAACGCTTGGCAACGTTCGGCTGGAAATCCGGTGACTCGAGAAACCGTAGGAACAGTTCGTAGACGAACTGCAGATGCGGCCACGATACCTCCAGCGTCGGTTCATCCTCCTCCGGATCGAACTCGGCCCCGTTCGGGTTGGAAGAGGGCGGCAGGGTGCGGAACAGATTCACCGCCACCATATTGAGCGCCTCCGGATAGATCGCTTCCGTGATCACATTGCTCTGGTTGTTCAGGTGCTCGACAATCTCCTGCAGTGCGCAGCGCTTTATCTCCTTGTACTTCAGGTCGTTCAGCGGCTCGGAGAAGTCAAACAGGACGCAACACTGGCGCAGCTTTTGGATGAACAGTTCTTCCCGCTCGGCCGGACTGGCATCCTTCAGCGGGGGAAGCGTTTCGATCTCGTACTTCGAAATGATGAATCGTCCACTGCTGGGCCGTTTCTCCGGCGGTCCATTGTTCAACTGTTTGCTGCCCTGCCCATTCACGCCCGTGCTGCTGCCGCTGCCGCTGCTGCTAATACTATTGTTGTTGTTGCTTAAAGTTGTGCTCGCCGCTGCGGTGATATTAGAATTCAAGTTGTTGTTGATGTTATTAAAAATGTTGCTACTATTACTATTAGTGTGCTGTTGGTGTGGGTTGCTACCGTTGTTTGATGAGGGTGTTGCCGCCGTACTGCTGCCGTTGCTACTGGCATTATTGTTATTAGGCGTATTCATGCTGCTGCCCCCATTTGAACCAGCACTCGCCGCAAGGCTGCCGCTGGCTGCCGCCGCCGTCGTCGTCGTCGTCGTCGTCGTTGTGCGATCTGATCCGGTTCCCGCCGACTGGCCCGTCCCACTTGCGGCAACATTATTGCTGCTGGCCCCATTCTCATCATTCAGTATCATCTTGGTGCTCCGCTTGCTTGCTGTTGCTATTACCTCGACTGCTTAGTTTTTTTTTCTTTCCTGGATTAATGGATGTGTCGAGTAGTGCTGATACAGCGCGACTCGTCAACGATTGATGCCGCTTGCTATGATGCACAATGTTTTCTTCTAATCGTCTTGAGCCGTTGTTGTACCATTAGTACGTCATTCCCCAAATCACGATCTATTTTCTCCTCATGCACACTGCGGCTCACGGATCGGCTGCAGTAATGCTGCTATGCTTTTGAACGTAACACTGCACTTCTAACAACGCGTACGACGATGGACCGATGTGCGGGGCAAATAAATCGATCGCTGATTGTTAATATATTTGCACCAGTTGCACCACTTGTCCCACGAAACGGAACCCAAACCAACCAAAAGCATACCTTACATCCGCGCGCACATACACACTCACACCACCGACAGATTCACAGTTGCTAGCAGCAGCGAGACTACCAAATCAGCAATTTGTTTGAGGAACACTAGACTGCTGCACCGAGTCGGTTCACAACGCCGTGCGATTTATCACTGATTCACAACGTAGAAAAAGTACTTATGGGGAAAAACGACCGTACTTTGCCTTCCTTTCGACTACTTTCGATCAACTTGCTTCAGGTACTTAAGTGCGTGCTGCAGCAAGACAAACGGTGACCGCTGCCGAATACGGTCGCGAAAACGACACAGACGAACGGTACCGAGCGGACGAGTCAGCTAAGACCGGAGAAACTTGTTAGCGCAGTGGATTCTGATGATGTTATAGGAAAGCCGATAGGCTAAGAAGGCAAAGTTCCGTTTTTCCTTTGCCGAAGTGTACGTGCTAAATATTGGGGGAAGAAAAACACTTTGGAAATGACAGTAGCTGTCATCCCGTACACCTCCAACTGCACTGCACAAGAAAATAAACAAACTTATCTAAACCGTGTTCATTTTCAAACCTCTTGCCCTCGGATAATCATCCGGTATACTCGCATTTCCTTCACGAATCAGTGGAATCCACGGCGCGTGAGATCATTTTTATTAATCAGAAACATACCACGTAATGGTTCTTTTTAATTTCCATCATCTTTTCCTGTTTTTGTGAAAATCAACGGCGGCAACTTGCATGCAACAATGCTGAAATTACTGTTGTACCATTGGATTATGAAAATGCGAAGACTCCCAAGGAATGGATCCCATTTGAATTGAATAGAGGTGAGAACGACGCGTTCGATTTCGTTTGATTCAAATGCATTTATTCATCTTTGTTTCTTACTACCGGAGAGTTTGCTTCTCATTTTTAAGCGTATTTTATATCAGCTGAATTTACAATAAATTTATGACTTTTACTACTTTGGTTCACTTGAGAGTAACATAAAGCTTGTTTAAAATAAGATTATTCGCCACTTTGCTATAATCTTATCCACTCTCATAGCAACTTTCTTGCTTCATTACACCGGCTTCGTTTTGTACAATATCTTTATGCTTTTGCATATGGAGTGTAAGTTCTCGGTTGCGAATATAGGCCGCCGGGCAGTACGAACACTTGAAGGGCCGCTCGCCCGTATGGGCGGTCATTATATGTCGCTTCCGGTCAGTAAAGTGACTAAACGTCCGCTGGCAGTAGGTGCACTCGAACGGTTTTTCGCCGGTGTGAACGCGTTGATGAATTTTGAATTTCTCTATAACGCGAAACCGTTTCGGACAGTGCTTACACTCGTACGGACGTTCCGTAGAGTGGACCGACCGCCGATGACGCTTCAGCAATCCGTTGCTTCGAAATTTGTCCCCACAAATATCGCACGCATAGTCTTTCTGTGTCGTGTGCAGTTTCATGTGCGCCTTCAGACGGGAATTCAACACGAACGATTTATCGCACACTGAGCACACGTAGTTGGAAGGGGATTCACTATGTTTCGTATCCACGTGTAGCTTCAGCTTTGGATACTTGTCGAACGTTTTGTCGCAGTGCTTGCAGTTATACTGTCGGGGTATAAACCGATGAAACCGGTGCCATGATAGTTTTGCAAGGTCCTGGTACGACTTACAGCAAGACGGGCAAACGTTCTTGTCCGACTTCCGTTCGGTCTCATTCTCCAGTCGTTTGCCATTATGTTCGTCCCGCGAGTGTTCCACCAAATCCTCCTCGTTGCTGAACGTTGCGGTGCATTTGGAAAAGCAGCAATGGTAGCCCACAAAATGTCCTACCTTCTCTAGGCCAGCTCGTTGGACCGATTTGTGTAGCTGCAACGCTTCGCTAACACGTGGATCCAACTCTGGCGGGTCGTTCATTTCGGTATCCTCTGGTCCCTTCTCGTCTTCTACTTCCACCGATTCGCTGGCGCCTCTACCACTGGCATGGACAATCAATTCAGATAAATGATTCGGTGCAAACTGCATGTGGCGAGCAAGACAATACTTTTTCGTGAAAAGAAGTCCGCACAGTTTGCAGAGATAAAGGTTAGTCTTGTTGTTACGTCTGGTTGACTTGTGCAATATAAGCCCTCGCTCGAAATCGAACACAGCGTAGCAGATATCGCACTGAAGCTGATCGCTAATCCAACTCGATGCTATCGACGTCGTATGCTCCTGCTGGGAATGTTGTTTCAAATCCGTCAGCGTGTCGAAAAACTTTCCGCAACCGCAGCAACGTTGACCAACGACCGTCAGGACGGAGTAGTTTTTATATTTCGTAATATTCTGGATGAAGCGCTCCTCGGGCATCGGTATGCAGCGTATGTATTTCGGCCGATTAATGTTCTTCTCGGCTTGCAACCTATCCAGCTGTTCCATAACCAACGGCATGTCAAGCTCGACGAACTTACCGGATCCGAACATTTCGATGTGGCTTTCGTTCGTCTGCTGGTGAGTCTTTAAACTTTCCCTACTAAGGAACGACTCGTGGCAGATGGTACAGAAAAAGAGTTCTTTACTCGTGAAAAAGCTCAGATGCCTAACCATTTCGCTTTCTTCGTGAAACTGGCTTCCACACAGGCAGCATGTGAGATCATCCTGTATGATTTTGTCAGCCACGTGCATGACCTTCCCATGCTGCATCAGTTGTTCTCTGGTAGCGCAAGTGTACGAACATCCACAGCAACGTTCGCCCCGAAGCCGAACAAACTTGAACGTTTCGAAACTGCACTGGTCTATTATTTGAAAATCCTGTACATTCAACTCCGCTTCATCTAGCTTACAGGAAAAACTAGTTCCATTCGAAACTATCTCATCAAACAGCGCCCGACAGTACATCATCTTCCGTTGATACGCTTCGGTTAGGCTATCGTTGACCGGTGAGTTCATGTCACTATAGGTATCTTCAATGATTTCTTCATAGTACTCCTCATCATTGTCCGGGTTTTCGTTTTCCTCCGCGTCTGATTCGTCCGGCGATAACACATCGATGCTTTCTCCACATTTCAGCAAATGGTTGAACATCTTTTGACGCAGATTGTAGAACCGATTGCACTGCAAACAGACGTAAATCAGGGTGGATTTGAACTCTTCCATATGTCGCTCCAGATGCCGATCGGTTGCGAACTTGTAGAAACACATTGGGCAGTAATCTCCAATGTCGGTAATATCGATTGCATGAACCGTTTCCGAGTGTTGCAAGAGTTCTTTTCGATTTCCCGCGACAAAGCTACATCCACAGCAACGTTCTCCGGTCACTTCTAGCAATCGGTACTGGGTATGGTACTCGTCCCGCAGTATAAACTGTGAGCGGGGTTCTACAAACTGACGCGTTATATGAAGGTCACTTGGGCATGGAACGCCAAGAACTGTTTTCTCTTGTACAACGGAAGCATCAAGCAAGATTGACTTGCTAGAAGGTATGTTCTTAGGATTAGCACATTCTTCCTCCACTTCCTCCTCCTCCTCATGTACCGCTTCCTCGTCCCGCGGGTTGTCGTACGTGTGATCATCCGATTTCGTTGGCTCGAGGTATTCATCGAGATATTCAGATTCATAATCTTCCTCGGGGAGATTATTATCGGGAAACTTTACGGAGCTATCCTCAGCCAAAATCTCAAAGTTTGCAGCAATTTCGACAATCGTATCGTTGTCATGTTCACTTTCACTACATCTTTGCAGGTATTTCGAGCGTCGAATTTGGTCACGAATTAAATGTGCTTCGTTTACATAGCTCCAACATGATTCACAAATAGACTGCGGTACTGGTTTGAGCTGCAGGAATTGATAATAATCGAGAAAATGAACGTGTTGTGATCCCTTTGTCGCTTGGTATGGAATCTAATGTATGCATTACCTTTATTGATGCTACTGTTTCGATCATCTCAGCAATCGTACACGAAGATTTGCCATTGGACATATCGACGGATATGGCCAGATCGTAAAGGTCATCGTTTGCTTTATGTTTACAGCAGATACAGCAACGCATCAGCTCTCCTGTTTTCGGCATTTCCGTTAGGTTTCTAGATTTCACCGATCGTTTCATCAAAATCTTCCAGATTTTTGTAGGATTTGCTGGAAACAAAAAGCAACTGCTTATGTTACCTTCAATGCCGGATTTGCAGTAGAATACTAGCGCGTTGGTAAACAAGCCGCAAACTGATGTTTGACCAAATGACAGCGAGCAAGTTCATTGCAGTTCTGAAATGCGGACAACCGAGTATCAACCACAGTTACTTAACTCGATAAATAAAGCTATTTGTGTAAATTTTAAAATATTTCTCCACCTACTCTTGTTTACTACAATGTTAGGTAGAATTCTTTTCAAAACCATTGTAATTTGTCATCCAAGCAACAATTGAAGCAACCATCAACCTACGTACGCAGCCGAATGTGGTAAACTGTCAAGCAGTATATTTTCCTTCAAGCTTACGCTGGCATTTGCGCTAAATTTTAAAAGTAACTGCCTCAAACGGAACATCATCAACGGCAGGTAGGAAGCCATCTTTCGGCTTGTGATATCCTTTGTGTCCTTTTTCCACCAACAAGTTGTTCTTCTGTTTTGCTAGTGAATTCAAGGAGAGACCGCAAGAAAAACGATACACAGGCATGGCGCAGTTCAACTACTTGAACGAAATGAACAGCTTCATTGCGATGGACGGGGAAATAACGAAGGGGCCCGTACCGCGATGGCAGAAAAAGCTGGAACTTTCGGCTGCATCGACAAGCTTCAACAATAGTGCCCTGGCCAACACCTCCGCCGCCCGGCAGAAGCTGTCGATTTCGTTTACGGGCAACAATGCGAACAACACGCTTCAGACTACGGCGGGATTTTCCATGAAATCACCGCGAAAGAATGGCGGAAAGACGGCGGCATCTTCAGCGAAAAAATCGTCACAAACTCCCAGCAAGACCAGCGGGCAGCAGCAAACGGGTGGCGATCGGTTCATTCCCAGCCGTACGGCGTCAGACTTTGCTCGAGGCAGTTTCATCGTAAAACAGGGTAAGGACGACGATGCAGAAAACGAGGACGGAACTACGAGTGAAGGTGCGAGCCCAAAACAAAGCGACCGAATGAAGAGCCTATCGGAGGCGCTTGGGAACTGCGATCTCGGCAACAAACGGGTGCTTTCGTATCAGGTGAAACCACCACCGCCACCGGAGGGTTACGTGAACCCGTTGAAGGTGGTTTACTCCGCAAAGACGCCGATGTCGGCGAAGAGTGGCAGCAGATACATTCCCAATGCACCGGAACGTATCCTGGACGCGCCGGAAATCGTGAACGACTACTACCTCAACTTGATGGACTGGAGTGCGGATAATGTGGTGGCGGTGGCGCTGGGTCCCTCGGTGTACCTCTGGAATGCGGCCACCGGTACGATCGAAACCCTGTTCGAGAACGAGGGCAACGACCATACCTGTTCGCTAAGCTGGATTTCTGAGGGACACATTTTAGCAGTGGGCACGAGCTCTGGCACGGTTGAGCTATGGGACTGTGAGAATGTGAAGCGTCTCCGCGTGATGAACGGCCATTCAGCGCGGGTCGGTGTGTTGGCATGGAATTCTTATGTCCTATGTTCGGGAAGCCGCGATGGGACGATTGTTAACCATGATGTTCGCACGCGACAACACAACATCGGTGTCCTGCAGGGTCACACGCAGGAGGTGTGTGGATTAAAGTGGTCACCGGATGGTAAATATCTGGCCAGCGGAGGAAACGATAATCTTGTGAACGTGTGGGCTGCGGCGAGTGGAGCACCGCATGCAACCTCCGAACCGGTGTATATCTTTAATCAGCACCAAGCGGCCATCCGGGCACTTGCCTGGTGCCCCTGGCAGTCGCACGTCCTCGCCAGTGGAGGTGGTACAGCGGACCGATGTATTAAATTTTGGAACTGTGCCAGCGGGCAGCTGCTCAGCTCGGTGGACACAAAATCGCAGGTTTGCGGGTTAATCTTTTCGAAAACCTACAAAGAGCTCATTTCCGCTCACGGATACGTTAACAACCAACTGTCGATCTGGAAGTATCCTTCCATGACCAAGCAAGTTGATCTGATGGGCCACACGGGACGTGTGCTACAGATCGCGATGTCCCCCGATGGAAGCACCATTATGAGCGCCGGTGCGGACGAAACCCTCCGCATGTGGAACTGTTTCGCTCCGGATCCGCTACTGACGAAGAAGGAAAAAATGGCTGTACGAGAAAAACCGAGCCTACTGAAGCAGAGCATACGTTAGGCAAGTTTCAGCGCAATAAAATGCATTTGCATTCCAGATTAAGCGGGGAACCAATGCCCATGGTTTCGATTTTAGTAAGCCCCCCCATGGCTCTCTACGTGTTCGTAATTTGACTGATTGTATCGTTAATAGGTAAAATGTGTTTTATATGATTTTTTTTTCACTGACAATGACAATGTAATGATTAGATTAATGGTTTTGTAAACGCGTTAATAAACTTGTAGCTGTTCTTATCATATGTCGTTTATTCTACTTAGTTGATGTTGATAACGGATCATTATTAACTTACATATACAGTCGGACGTCGATTATCCGGGGCCGGATTAACCGGGGGGCGGATTATCCGGGGGTCTGGCAACTGACAACTGCACAATCGTTTTGAAATATTTCAGTGAATATCAGGTTGCTTCACAAATTGAATTGAATAATTGAATTGAACATAACAATAAAAATCTCTATTAAAAAATTATTCAAACATTTTTGATGATTAATCAACGAATTGGGATACATATTACCATATATATAGGCATTATGTAAAATTCCCTAGACACAAACCAGACATTTTCAACGTATTTTTACATATGTTCGATTATCCGTGGAATTCGATTATCCGGGGCCTTCAGGTCCCGACACCCCCGGATAATCGACGTCCGACTGTAGTATGGGTACACGTACATTCTCATTATTAACTTACATATAGTATGGGAATTTCAACTGGGACTGGATTCTCCCCTTTCGAACAGCCCTGACAATCCACAGGCCAATCCAGGTGTATTTCTGTTCAAACTTCCTTGTGTACCTTTTCGGTATGCTTTCTTAGTTCTCTTTTACGCAAGAAGCTCATACTACACAGCGAGCATTTGTGCGGTCTTTCGCCCGTATGCACCGATCGCTCGTGGCGTGCCCGATCCGTTCCGTGGGCAAATCGTTTCAAACATCCCTCGTGACGACAAGGAAAAGGTTTTTCACCCGTATGCATTCGTTCATGGATATCGATGGATTCTTTGGTACGGAACGTTTTCGTACAAAACCGACAAACGTATGGCCGGTTCTCGGCGTGCACATTCCGATAGTGTCGACGCATTAGATGCTCATCGCGAAACACTAAGTCACAGTCCTCGGCGTCACATGGGCAGCTCTCGAAAGGCCCGTGCACCTTCTGGTGGTGGTTGAGCGTAGAACGGGTGATGAAATTTTTGCCACAAATCTCGCAAGCGTACCGTGGAGGAAGATCGAGATGTTCACGCTCCATATGCTCCCTCAGACCTGACTTTCGCATAAAAGTTCGTCCGCAAATATAACAGCTTTGCTTTTCGGCGTGCATTTTGTAGGACCGATGTTGCTTCAGCTTCTCCGCCGACTCGAATAGTAGCATGCAAATTGGACAGACGCGTTCTTCAGTGACCACCTCCAATGTCTGAGATAGTTTGTTTTCGTTTTCTTTTCGGCGACCAGTGTGTGTCTCACAAGCGTGCTCGAGTAGTGCCTCTTCGGTGGCGAACTCGTCTTTGCAGCGTCTAAAGCAGCAGCAGAAACATTTTACGCTTACCGTACTCGAACTTGCCGATGGTTTTTGGCCGACAGCGTTTTCAGTTGAATCTGCGATTCCGTCTGTATCTGCATGCTTTTCGTTGGGAGGACGCACCTCTTTTTGTATGTGTTTCAAGAGTAGGTTTTTCTTTAAAAAGAGCTTGCCACAGAGCCGACATTCGTAGAGATAGCTCATCTTTTTGCGATCTTCCTCATGAAGCATGAGATGCCGGTGGGAAGCGAACTTTTGGCGGCAAATTGTACATTGCAGAGCGCTCGCTGAATCCTTGTGCGGATGTGCTTCCGCAACATGCGAGTCAATAGATTCGCTGCAAAATCCACACGCACAGCAATGTTTTCCTTCGAGTAAAAACTCACGATACTGAGGGAATTCTTTTGTTTCCTTGATAAGTTTTTCGTCCGGAATGGCGAGCTTTTGCTGGCCGTCAGTCTTGCGAGGATATTTCTTTTTCAACGATTGACCATCATTAGTTTGATCTGATTCTTCTTCCTCTTCTTCTTGGTAGTCGTGTTGTTGCTTCAGGTGCAGCATCAGTTGACCCTGGAAATTAAATGCCTCCTGGCATTCGGTGCACACGAAAACATCGCTGTACGAATAGTATTGTGTGTGAGCCGCGAGGCCTTTTTCGGTCGTAAACTTTCCATAGCAGGTGGGGCAAGTGTAGCTGCTATCGGCGTAATAGTTTTGTGAATGCACTTCTTTTGCGTGCTCCATCAGTGCGTCCCGTGAAGGAGCAATGTGTGCGCAGCCACAACACCGTTCACCACAAATTTCAAGGTACTGAAATCGGCCAAAAGACAGTTGTTGTGCTATCAGCTCGACAGGAGGCATTTCAAAGGTAAACTTTCCTTGCTCGGGCAATTCGTTCTCAAGGCACTCCAATTCTTCCGCCAGTTGGACGGCCAACTGATCGGGTAGGTCATTGTCCTCTTGAGGGCACAATGCATCCGATAGTGAATCTTCGAGTATTTCTGGTTTTGAGGATTTTATCATAAGGTCAGGCGTATGTGTGATATCATCTTTAAATTCGTCCAGATACTCAAGGTCGTACACATCCGCATCAAGGTCCTCGTTTTTCGGCACATTAATGGTACTGAAAAAATATAAACAAAGTTACCAGGTTGTTTACGACTACGAAATGTAGAAAATAAACTTACTCCAACATGGGTGAAGTTGCAAGCTCGTTTTCGCGGATCTGATTTTGCAATTGGATTCCATTTTCCAATGCATCCAAACAAACTAAGCAAATATGTTTGGATCGTTCATCATTGATGGACACCTATCGAGATAACGAATTTAAAGCTTAATGAGAGGCTGATGAGATGAAATCGCTTGCAAAGCTACCGTAACATTCGCAAACTCTCGTATTGCATCAACGATGGTTCTGATCAAATCATCTCCATTTTTCGTATTTATCATGGAAAATAAGGACTCCGCATTTGATGTGCTGATGACCGTTGTACACACGCGACACACCGTTGTATTATCCGGTTCTAACATGCTTTTAAAGGGAGTATCTTTACTTTTCGTATGCTCAATAACACTTTCAACACACAACAGCTGAGAAGAAGTAAACAAATGAGTTTATTTTGGGAAATAAACAAGCATGAGGTTAATGGCACCTATAAGGAAAATTTGAGTTTACCTTTAGCAATATAAACCTTGCCCGCCAAGCCTGGTTGACGTTTCATCGTGCTTCCAAGAACCACTCGTTCCGCCGGTTTAAACACGTGCAGCGCATTTTAAGGTCCGACCGAGTAAACGCAAAATAAAACCTTCGTGCTGGTCATTACGGCTTCGATATGGCAGTGAAAAGCAAAAAACCAACCCCGACAAAGGAAAGCCCGGTGGTAAAAGTTGAAAAATCGAAAAAGAAAAAGAAGTCAGCGAGCCCCAAGGTCGATCACGTCGAAAAAGATGTGTCGGAAGCGGTCGCCAGGAAGATTAAAGTAAATCCTCCGCAGGATAGCGATGAAAAGATGGCCACTGAAGGAGTGGTGGATCCGGGTGAGGCCGATAAGAAGCCGACTCGCGGCCTCAGAGGATTCGATAGATTCCCCCCAAAGCCAAGGGCGCCACGACACGAGCTATGCGTTTGCGTGAAAAACTTGAAAAAAGAAACGACCGATGAAGATCTGGCCGAGTTCTTCAAAGCTGTGGGTAAAGTAGTCAAAGTTCGGTATTTGCACTGTAAGCGTGCCGCGTTCGTTCGTTTTGAAAAGACAGGATGTGTGGAAAGAGCACTCGCCCTCGACAACACGTCACTGAAGGGATGGCCGGTCTACGTTGAATCCATGAGGCCGGTAAAACCTTCCAAAAATATAAGGCCCACAGGGCCCACGGAAAAGCAACTGAAGAGAGTAGAGGAACAGCGTAAGCGTGCTGCTAAGCGTGCTGCTAAACGTGAGAAGCAGAACAAAAAGAGAGAAGCCAAGGAGCAGAAGAAAAAGGAAGAAGAAGCCAAGGAGCAGAACAAAACTAATGGCGAGCCAGAACCAGAAGTGAAAAACGGGGAAACTAAAGCAACTAAGAAAGCTTCCAAAGCTAAGGGACAACTCCATGCGAAGACAAAGAAATCAAAAGAAAATCAAAAGAAATAAAAAAAAGCAGTCAAATTATCTTCAGCCGATAGAAGTCGATAAATTACGTGTATTTAATTTTAAATTTTTACCCTGTATACATACATCGCCTATAATGTTTTTATTATATTTACATAATGAATCATAGTCGTGCCCTATTTCTTATGTTAACTATAATAACTATCACACCCTTTTGCTGTCTAAACATATCTCCTACATGCTTGGCTTATCTAAACCTGCAAGAACAGCCTTGGAAATCCCATATTCGGAACCATGTTCATATCCGGTTGGTACACACGAGGGCGATCGATAAATACGCGACCCCGCATCAATTCCAAGCTTCGTTCGGTCACTTGTGGGCACTCCCGTACCATAAGCGATTCTAGTTCTTTACAGCATAGCGCCAGCGCTCTAGAAATAGACCAACAAGAATGATTATATGCTTTCTAAGACTCATTTATACTATTCTTACCCAATACCACGATCCGTTATCATATAGCAGCCTACTAGGTTCAGGTTTTTAATGAATTTAGAGTGTTTCGCAATTGCAATGAGCAGATTATCGGACACGGCAGGGACGTTGGATAACGATAACGTCTTCAGCATGCGGCAATTTAGCAGAAACACTGAAATACACCGTTCATTCAACGCGGCACAGTGCGAAACGTCCAGCTCCTGGATTTTGGTGTGGTGCAGTGTCAGCGCCTCCATGGCACCGATCGTCAGCCAGTGGCAGTGGGACAGTTTCAGCGTTGTCAACTGCTTGCATCCCACGATCACCGGCTGCAACGAGCGTGGTGTTATGTTCATACAATCGCTAAGATTAATTTTCACTAGTCGTCGATTTTTCTGGAGAAACGGAAAGAGAATGCTATCCTGCACCCAGTGGCAGCGGGCCAGGTTGAGCACACGGACATTGCTGCAGTTCGTAGCTAACACTTGGAACGCTTGCTCGAGCTGGGGTGAATTATTGCCGGACAAATTTATCTCATGCAAACGATGGAAGCCGTTGTCAACGAATGTTTTCGCTAGCTGGGAGCAGCACCGCAGACTGAACAGATCTTTCAGTGAAAGCAATGGAAACAGTTTTACGTACAGCACATCCTCCCAGACGATATCGAAAAGACTTAGCCCATCGTTATCGCCATCGGGGCCCGCCATTGGACATCAGGCGGCAGTAAACTGCTACTGTTGGATAGTTAATGCGTATTTTGGTACTTTTTTAGTAAATCCACTGACCGTAGCACTTACATTTTGGCACGTAATGTTTTGATTCTGTTTGTTTATGGAAGTAACTTTTTTTTATCAAGTGCATTGTCAGTGCAGCTTCTCGAATCAATCCGAAATTTGAACTAGTTGGTAGCTCATGGGGTGTACTACTGCGTAGTAGTTTCGCTTGATAAACTCGTTGACCTGAATATTTCTTACTTGATGGAATATAGTTTTCCAATCTTCTGTTTGAATTTGTTTAGCCTCTGTTTGGATAATACAGTCATAGTTTCATTTAGCAGTCAATTGCTTTACGCTCATGCATTGCACTCTGCCTACACTCTAGAGCATGGGGTTTTTTTCAATCAAGGTGTATTTAACGAAGGTTTGAACAATTTTAGCATTTTATTTTTTGTAATAAACAATAACAGGACTTATTAAACTGCTGAAAATTCAATAATAACTGTGAGATTTGTGAAAAACAATAGCATTTTAGATCTACCGGTAACCGTTATTGATTGTATTAACCTTAGCCTTTTACCACAATTGTCAAACATAATAATCAAAATGGCGTCATCGAAAATCTTATCTCACCTCTTTGCAAAAAATGGAGAAAATTTGACAACATCGTTCTTGTGGTCATATGACATCGCAGAGATCTTGTGACGAGGGAGTGATTGTGTTTTGCTAGAAAAGAGCCTGAGCAGCGCAAAAGTAGGTAAAACTGTTCTATCTGGAAACATTGTGCCTGTACGGAGTTTCCCACGTCTTGTGATTGCAGCAAAGCGAAAATGAGATACACTCTCGGTTACATTTTCTCGGCGTCCTTCGTATCGGTGGCCACCGTATTGATCCTGTACCATGTACTCACGGGCAAGGGTGAGCGAGTCAGTGTAGGATGGTTCCTGGAGGAAACTTCCCCGTACATGTGGGCCACCCTCGGAATCGGGTTCGCTGTCGCCCTGTCCGTCGTTGGTGCGGCCATGGGAATCCATACGACCGGAGTGAGCATTGTCGGTGGTGGAGTTAAGGCACCGCGCATCAAGACGAAGAACCTTATCTCCGTCATCTTCTGCGAAGCAGTTGCCATCTATGGGCTGATCACCGCCATCGTTCTCTCCGGTATGCTGGACAGTTTCAAGTGGTCCGTCGTGGCAGCCAACGAGAACGTCCGCAACAACAACTGGATGTCCGGTTATGTAATGTTTGGTGCTGGAACGGCCGTCGGACTGGTCAATCTGTTCTGCGGTATCGCCGTCGGAATCGTTGGTTCCGGTGCAGCCCTGGCCGATGCAGCCAACTCGGCCCTGTTCGTCAAGATTTTGATCGTTGAAATCTTCGGCTCTGCCATCGGCCTGTTCGGATTGATCGTCGGTATTTACATGACCTCGAAGGTGAAGATGGGTGACAAGGAGTAGGAAGGTACAAAGCAGAACACCAATCGTAAAGCACAATTGCTTCCAACAGAAATGCTGGGTCAACAGTAATCAACAGAAATCGTAAGTTGATTTTGGATAACAATAAACAATTACGCTCAACTGAAATATGTTACACTCGTTGCAGAATTCCAGAAGTATTCCACAACTCAACCCGTCTCTCGGTTGGAACTTTGAGCAAAGAACGCATATTGGGTTTAAGATTATTGTTATTTAATTTGCTAGTTTACGATTGAACCCTCGTCGATCACCGTTCTGCGAGGGAAGATTACTTACTGCTTTTGGCCATTCCAAACCTTCCAACCGATATCGTCAAAGTGAGATCGCAAACATCCGCTCATCTTACACGATATACTAAGAGCTGCGTTGTGTATCAGACCATAGATGGAGTGGGGCAGAAAGGAGCCATCCTAAAATCGCTGTATTTTTCCTTGTACATAAACGCGGCACTGACTGTTAACGATTTGATTACTTTTGTTTTGTTTTGCAAAATTTTTGCCTCCTTTCGTTTGTTGCGTTTATCTAGGATCGTTGTGTATAGAGAAAAAAAAACTTGATACCCATCATTATCCATCCCTAGCTTAATTATGGATCCGGTGGTAAAAGAGATGTAACGAACGCATTGTGAACATAATAAACTACACTCTCCCTACCAAAAACCACTTGTTTTGATAATTATTGATAGTGAGTACACGGGTTAAGAAAAACTGTTTGAAACAAACCCTCTACAATTATTGGACTTAGCATGAACCGGCTTTTGAATAAGTTCCGAATAATAATAATAATTTCCCTGAGTGAAGCTCAGAATTAACATTGGTTGATGAGATAACTGTGTGTTCAAACAATTTCGAAACATTTTCGAATTGCCCTTGTTTCCTCCACAAGTAGCATACATCCTATGGTACAATACTTTATGTACGTTCCACCCCTTGTGGAACGGGGTGGAATAAAGCTGACAGCTTACGACACTGGGTTGTAAACATAAGTCTATTCTGCTACGAAGTCGTGTGGCTGCCGATCGTTCCCTCAGTCTTCGACTAGCAATCAACCGAAGTGCAAGCAAAAGTTACGGGCTCCGCGTGAGCACAAAGCGCAAATCGAAATTCATACTATAAGCTGAAATTGGTTAAAGCTATAGACAATAAATTGGAACTAAAGTAAAGCAGATTGAAAACTTTGTCGGAATTGTTCGTAACGTTGTGAAATTGTTGTGAAAATCGTGTTTTTCCTGTGGTCTTTACATCACCTACACACGTCCAGTGCGAGTGTATCGAAGGCGAGAAGAAGAGCAAGAAAATCTTTGGTTAAAGTGTGTACGTGAGGACGATATCGAATCGCAACGAACAGGAAAGTGTGTACAGCGTTTATTATTGTTTTCTTTTATCCTTTGGATTGTGCACCGGCGCCAGTGCAATTTCGCTTTCTTCGACTTCGCTACCGGAGCAATCACTTCGCCGGAAACATAGAAGCACGCGTTCTGTTCCGATTACATCACAGCGATCACTCGAAGGTGTGTGCGCGCGGCACAGCGGCCGACGGCGTGTTCGCCGAGCCAAGGCCACGGCGAAGCAGGCCCCTGTTTCTACTGCATCCTGAAACGAAAAGTTCGCAAGTAAAAACAACCTTCACAAATGATCGGCTTCATCTCGTCCCGAGAGTAAAGAAAAAGGGTGGTTTCTGGAACTGTACGTACAATCGCTATCGGCGCAGGATTGCGGCTGTGGTAGTAGTTGAGTAAAACTATCGCTGTGGTATTCGTGCAACTGGACAGAAGTGGTTGCGGAAAGAAGTGAGGAGAAGAGGCAACGAACAAAAAACAACAGGAACAGAAATCGCATCTTGAGAAGTTTCAGAAGAATCTTGGGAAGAGAAGAAATTCTTCACACACACAGGGCATTGCTGAAAAATTATGTCACAGCGTGACCGGGAATCTTTCATTCACTTATTCGCTGGAGGGTAAGTACAGTCAAGAGTCAAATAACCGAATTCATTCAATTACAAACTAAATGAAACTTTCTCTACCAATTGAGGCTTGAAGGAACTAAGCTTATGGTCAAAAGCGCATTTCCTCATCGCGATGGAAAAGCGATTCAAATGAGAACATCGGCTCGTGGTGTGCGTGTAGGCTACGCACTCGAACCCCCTGTGGAAAGGGCACAGAGTTTGTTGTTGGTGCGTACGATACAAACGACACGTACGCACCTCGATATCCCTTCACAAGAAACTTATCCAAGCACCCCAGGATGGGGTAAAGAAAACTGGGTTCGGCTGCTATGATGAAAAGAGAGGCAGAGGAGATGGAAATATGAATATTTGTAAAATGCACTGTTCGGACCTCCGCGACGAAGAAGTGCGTAGTACCAGGAGTTACAATGTATTCGTTCGTAGTTTAACGCATTATTCCGCACGGGTTTACTGCATCGTTTAATTTTCCCATTGCTCACTAAAATTTGCATTCCTGTTTGCGGGAGGCCCTTTGCTACATTCAAAACGATGAACTTACAAAGCGTAGTGGAATTCCTCTGGAAACTGGTTTGAAATGCAGATTTATGAATGGTAGTTTATCTATTTTTAGCTCCACTAGTAAAACAAGAATGCAATACAGTTGCATTTAAATATCATCTCTAGACTCAACGGGAAACAGATAGCTTGCAACACTTGCCGTTAATCATATATTAAGCGGTCTTCCATTGTTTTTCTCTTTCGATTTCTCTCTCGTCGTTTTCTTTTATTTGTTTCATTGGGATTTCTCTCCCCACTACCCCCAGGGGGGTACGACCTACGACGCTGGACGGTCGAACGAGAGATAGAAAGAGAAAACGACAAATGTTGATGTACGACTAAGGGACTGAAATAGCGCGCTTGCTTGCATGGATATGAGAGCACTGCAAATAATTGGAGACGCAATTCCACGGTTGACCTTGAACTTGATACGCAAAACACCGGCAAACGTTTTGGGACGCCAAAACACTGCATCTTCCGGTCGGCAAGCAGAAGGGTTAGTAGCATAAACAATGCGCCATTGGAATAGAGTCAGTTTCCACCGGTTGTACCACTTGCTTGGAAAAGGGTGCTGTAAAGTGCTTGCATCGCCATAGAACAGCAAGTTGCTCGTACACCGTAGAGGTTAACTCTACGATGCATGAATCGGAACGAGTCATAATGATGCACGACCAAACACTTTAAAAAGGATATTTGAACTTACACTTTGAAAGTATTTGGAAATGTGGCTTCGTTTTTTTTCAATCTAGTGTGCAAAGGAAGCCCATTACATTTTTTAAATTAACTGCATTCAGAGTATTCATCTTATCTGACTTCAACGGTGTAGTCGTTTTTCAGGTACTTTGTCTTTTGTTTTAATAATAATCGTCGTTTTATATCTTATCACAGTTTTGATTAAGTGCAGTCATAGCGATTATCATACATGACTGTCAATCAATAAGATTGGCTCTATATAATATAAGATACAAGGTAGTTTGAATAACATTGACTTGTAAAAATTGTTTGATGTTAAAATACCTTGTTATTTTTGTAACGATAAGAAAGATTCTATCAATAAAGCATTGCGATTTCCTACCTGAAATTAGCATATCTGGCCGGTAGCCTTGCGAATGCAATTCTTCCATCCGTTAGCTACAAATCGGTCCTTCACTCGATCCCGCACGTAGATCGTTGCGCTGGCCAACGCTCGATAGTCTCGTGTCTCGGTGCATCGACTCGCGTGAACTCGCTACTATTTCCCGCGGTGCCTTGAAGACCAGTCCTCCCTCTAAGGCTGACGATGTCCGTGGTGGGCAAGTCGTACGCCTTGCATTCGTTATGAAATAACGCCGTGCGCGAGCAACCTGCTCTGCTCCCCGTTAGTACGGATGATGATACACGACCCGCGGGCGCCATGTTGCTGCAAGGGTCGGAAACGTATGCGTGACCACAAACAGCCCCATCAGACATACAACTACACGCACGCAATGGTCGCGATGTGATCCATTGGATACGAGCTAAAAATAGCACAGCGACCCTCCCACTTGCCCTTAATATGGTGGCCAGTTGTTTGTCATACTCGAATGTCTCACAGTTTCTGTTTTCGAGACACAAGGGACATTGTTGTTTTTAATGTTTTCCAAAACTAGTAAATTGGATGGCAACTCTACTCTTGATCTGGATGTGGCCACCAGGAGGTCTATTTGACATCAATGAAAGGAAAGATGTAGTTCTTTGTCCACAAGGAATCGTCTTTCTGGCTTGATCACCTTCAGATTGCGAGATCCCCTCATACACTGTTGCGCGGAAGTCGTTTCAGAAAGGCGTTTTTGCATCCATTTTGTTCTTGCAAAATAGAAAGCGATTCTGTGAAACCAAATGTCGTATCTCAACGTGCTCTCGAAACAAAGAAATAAAGCACCACACGAAAGGCGTTGCAAATGCTAAAGCGAGAATTCTCAAACCTGCCTGCCTGCCAAGCCACCCTCCAAAATGTCGAAAGCTGCTGCCGCTGCAAACCAACCAAAACCGGTTCGGATGTTGGTGATCACGTTTCCGCGTGTCTCGTTATTGCGGCTCCTTAGGGCTAACGGCTCCAGGAGCCTGATAAGCACTATTTTGCCGAAGTCATGGAATGGAGATTTCGATTTGGCTAGTTAGAGAGATAGTGTCGACCACCCATTCATACAGAGCGCGTTGGAAAAACAACATTGACGAGGGTGAAAAAAGATGATGATGAGCATATAGGTCCTGACCTCGCGCGTTCGAATGACGTACGCAACGGCGGCGTTTATGTGTTCCAAAAATACACCGCCATCGCCTGATCGGCCACAGAACGTGTCTAGCGAGATTGAATACAGGCCGGCAGAGCTGGAAATTTGTACTGTAAACAGTTTTCCGTTTCCAGCGGTGATTAAATTCCTTTCCCCGATTGGTCCAACGATGGGAGGAAGGTCTGGAAAAAAGCGAAACCGAAAAAATGTTCTGATTCGTCGAACGCAGGCGATCCTCAGAGACGTGCCCCGGTGCTGCACAAGAAGCTGGTTTCGCAGTAAATTTGATACTGTCATGTTTCTTCATCTTCTCGCGATGGACGTTACTTTTTTCCCTACCCGTGGCTATCACGAGCCGATGGCCAAGTCGTGGCAAGATTCTCGGCTTGTACTCGCACTGGCACAATCAATCCGGGCGGGATTTGTGTTGATCACCACAAGTTCTTCCAGGTCAACCTCGGATCGACTGATAACGGGCAAAAACCGGTGCCTAATGGTGCGTCCACTTTTGCTTCATCAGCGCATGCCTGCGCCACGGTCAATCCAGTACGAACCGGAATGGGGTATTTTTCAAGTGGATTTTATAGATTAGCTGGCTCCTGGCGAAGGTACCGGGGCGCGTTACAAGGTACCAAGAGAGCTCGATCGCACGCGGTCCTAGGGTGAATATGATTTCCCTACGGATAACCGTTCCATTGTCGAGGGAATCTGTTGGTTCAAGCCATCGTCACCATCTTGCCATTGCACGGGGGAGCTCGTGCTACAGTTTGCTGAGTTCTATAGTTCTACAATTAGCACGATGAAACCGTGCAGCAGCACACGCATGATGTCCTCATCCGTGAGCCGGATGGATTCAAGATGTGCGCAAGCCAACCAACCTGCCAACTTAAGGGTGGCGTCTTTGTGTCGCACCAGACTGAAACATTTCTCACCTTCGGGAAGTTGACATCGTTCATACTCGATCCTACGCTAATTTGCCATCCAACAATAGCCCAGCCACCGGTTTTCCGTCTCTGGGTGATAATGAGTCTACCGGGATGGAAGATGGGTTTGGATGGACATGCAGCAGCTGTCTCTTGCCTGGCGAGGATTGAGTCCTAACGCCTTCAACTGCGCCATTCGCGTGCGGTAATGTTTAAACTAACAGGTCAACGACAATCGATTGTTGTTCATACAATGCCTGTGGGATGATGTTCTTGAAATGATTTATGACCCGTGCAAAAGTTAAACTACTATTTGTATATCATCTTTTCTATCGGATGACCCGTAGTGTGACTTTGTTTCATAGAGAAAATTAAGATGCCATCTTCTCAATTCCGAAGCTCACAGGAGGACGGTCTTAATTACATAGCTAATTTTCACCTAAAATTTTCGCGAAAGGTTGGTTTCTATAAACCAGAATTGAAGTCTCACGAAACTGGTTGAAGAATTAGCACATAAGCTTATATTATTGGTTATGGGTTCAATTACTATTTTTAGACTTCGCTCCCCTTCGATTATCAAGGCTGTGTAAAAATTGCCATTGTTTGTATAATTACCATTGTTTAGCAAAACATAAATGCTAAACAGCAATCGATGTGTGAGCTAGTCAGTGTTCCTTTTCTTCCTCCAGGGCTTTTTGTTTTCGTAATTTCTATTTCAAATTGAAGTATGACGAAGGTTACGAAAGACGCTCGTGTTTCCGCTGATTGCTGGCAAGAGGCGTTGTCTTGTCGTTTGTCAATTGTGATGACGGGCGAATGTTACGTAAATCACAAGTGGTGGATGAGTGAGAGTGGCATTTTTAATAATAAATTCCATCCTGAGTAGTAGCCGGTAGGTACAGTTCGTCAATCCTAACCTTACCCAAGGTCCCAAGGTTTGATCGATAGTTTTTCTTCTGTTCGATCCAACAGAGTCGTGACTCTTTGCCGTTATGGGATGCACCGTGCATGAATATATCAAATCCCAACCGACCCCAACGACCTTAACCCAGGATTTGGAAAGAGGGTTTGTCTTGTTGGATCGATAAAATTGCTCCTTAAAATGGTCCGTTTGTCATTTGAAATGCGACATCCATCTTAAGTGTATCGATGTAACTTTTTGTTTCATGGTTGACAAAGTTTCCATGCGACTTTCAATGGAAGGTCACCTCGCCAGCGCAAATCACGTAGGCTTTTAAATAATGTATTTTCTAACGACGCAACTCGGAAAGGTCCTTATTAGCTCAAGGCAGGGGGGAGGAGAGTGTTATCACCTGATGTACCGCCGGGTCGAAAGCAAAGTTGATTGTCCATTGCTTAACATCTTTCATTTATTCTACAATTTATTGCACCAGATAAGATAAGGAGTAGGAGCATTAGTTGAGGCGGAGTGTGGCTGAGTGATATCTTTCTATCGGCCTATTTTTCCGTTGGGATGTTTGTGTGCCTCGTTGGAGCGCTATAATGAGTTGGTATTTGTTAATAAAGTCTTGGGTTTATTTTGTCTGTACTTTGGACCATTTCGGAAATTTTGTAAAGGGATTTTTTGTGTGTATTCCTTCGTGTGGCATGCAGAAAATTACAAAAAGAAGTACACTGTCCCCGGTTCCGGTGAATCATGATATAAATCAGACGACAGACGGGGTTCGCCGGAAAGATAACTGATCCCCTGTCTTTCTTTCAAGATCCGCTCTCACCTCACGACGAGTTTCTTCGTACAAAGGTCGATGGCAACGTGAATAGTCATCTTCTGTCGCTGCCTGTAGAAAAGAAAAAGACTAAATAAATCCCGCACAAGGACGCACTCACTCATCGACGGAGACTCACACAAACAGGGTGTCGGTCCCCGGTCGGTTGATTCGTTTCTTCATTTGCATTAAAAATAACCCCAACGTACTGGCGAAGAAGTAGAACATGCCTTGGCATCTCTTCCCTCAGACTAGAAGGTGAAAGGACTCTTCGCGTTTGGGGTGGCGGAATTTCCCTCCCCCCATTCTCGATGCCCAAAGGGTGGATTAAAATAACAAACAAATTTAACGTGACTGGCGCGCGAACAAGCTTTTTTTATCGATCATGACATGAGACATTTCTCGTGTTTTACTGAGGCATTGCTGCCTCTTCTAATCATGTGTGTTGATCACGCTTTCCTCACATGTCGGCCGAGGGAGGTAGTTTTATCGAAAGATCGTACCGCGATGGTATTTTCAACACGATCGAGGCGACGAAGAAGAAGCACAATATCGATGTAGCATAAGTGTAGATACACATCTTCACTCGCTGTTTTTTCGGTATCGGTTGTTTTCGTGCTTGAGTGGTGTGATGTTTGTTTTGGTTTTGGTAGGCCTCTCTTGCGCCTAGTTCATTGCGCCGCATCTACTTCTGTCGGTTGCTGTTGGTCAACACGTATAAATATGCGTTGTGGTTTGTAACGAAGCATGGTGGCAAAAAGGCATGGGATCGCATTTGCAGGTGCATTGGAGAGAACCGCCTTGAAATAAATTCATCAAATCCTTGTGATATACACACAAAATGAAACGACGACCGCAAACACATGCCGAAAGCACATCCCTTAGGGGGGGCGCGCGATAATTATGTGTCCTTATCTTGGCGCCTTTCGGTGCTATGTCTAGAGGCCATTGTTGTTTGCATTTGCAATTTCCTGTTCATCATTGGCAGCAGCTCAGAGGGGGCAAATATAATGAGTTCGGTGTTCTTTTTGCTCACAATAATTTGTACACAACGCAACGTTGATAATGTCAACGATAATGTCGACAGCAGCTCAGAATGACAAGCCAATGGTCACGTAAGCCGCAAAAACGGCTAACGAGGAGGAGCGAATTAATTCTACCGGTTATTATCTGAACTCCCCCTCATCCAGCTGCGCCATCTGGGTTGGGCTTAAAGTGAGGATTAGTCGTAAGATCCGTTGGGTCGAATGATAAGAAATGGGCGCCGTAAGAGAAGGAGTTATTTTTGTAACCTCACGTAACCACTAGAAGATGCCGTAACAGAGACCGTATCTAAACTTGAATTATTGCATGTTTTATTTTTAGTTCCTGTTTTCGCTTTTTACGGGTGAGGAATGAACTTAATTCGCAGCTTCCACCAATCACACGTTCGATCACGTTCGATCACAATTGCAAATGCTGATAGAGCGTGGCGTAGGGAGGCATGATGGAAGTATCAGTACAGTCGCGAAATAGAGCGAGCAACCTAATCCGGTGCACAATCCGACTCGAGCCGGTTTTGAACTCGACGAATACAAACAGCACTCGACGGCCCTTAGCCCTCGTTTAGAGCCCTCGGTGTTGACGTTAATCGAGCAGGATCGCGGTTGCGCCAGTCAGGGATGTTCTATTTGTGAGCCGTGTTCGTCGAAGTCGAAGATGTTGTTCGACTAGACAGACGAGACCAGCAGTACAATCTTTCCATGGCGTAAACATTCGCCGGGACTGCTGTAGATTTCGAATGATTTGTGATTGATTACCATGATGCTCACTCGAAATGACGTGCTGAATCGTGGCCCTGGAATGGAGCGTCAAATGTGGGGATTTTCGTCATTGATACTAGGGACTGATAAGGATCGGGAGATGATGGACAGCATAACTATCGATTCGCATCGGGTGTTATGCCGAATACGCGCATGTAATTTCGTCTCATTAATTTAAGTACAAGGAATTTCATACTCTTACATATTACTCTAATACTTGAAACCCTCATTTACATGTTACTATCTCCTTTCCTCATTCCAGTATCGCTGGTACTGCTGGCGCCGTAGTGACATGTCCGTTGGAGGTGGTAAAAACGCGTCTGCAAAGCTCATCGTCGTCGTTCATCCACGCTGCCACCGCTGGTAGACACGCGTTCGTCGCCGATGGAGGGAAACTGACCGATCACCACGTACGCCACGTGTCTGCCGTGAACAACGCGGCCTCATCGGCATCCGATCGGCACCACAGTGCAGCACGCCACCAGGCAAGAGTATGCGCTAGCTCGATTCTGACCCGTCGTCGTCCTTCGGTAGGTGTGCCTTTTCGAGTTGATACCAGTTTTCGGGAAAGGAAAAGGATGGGCCAGTAGCAAGTGATCGGTAATGACGAACCGCGCGCGGGGTATTAGGTTAGGTGTGGGAATTAGACTACTGGAACGCGAGGAGGGGTTACTTACTATCTAGGAAAACCACTTCTAACCGGCCTAGCTCGATCGCTGGAATCCAGTTCGAGGTGAACTTTGAATACTGGAAACTCATGTCCATGCACACACGGCACCAGTTTGCGGGTGATAATGCTGTTGTGTGCTTCCTGTCGATCATCGATCGAGTGAGTTGCATAATCTTCCAAAGGTTTGAAGTCAAGTTTTTCCACATCGTGACAGGCACGGTCAGGCACTCTCCCGCCTGCCATCCTAGATTGTTGGATGCAATCCGGCACATCGAAACCAGAGTTAACTTGTTTACTAGAACGTGTGTGTTACAGCGTAACCTTTTAACCGACAAGCGGTAGCTCGGGCGTGGAGTGCCAGATCGATCGCCGGTTATCAAACGGCGTGGCGTGGCTTACGTACTCGCACGTAGCCGCAATACAAAATCTGGAATATTCCAGATAGTACCGGCTATGGTGCGCCGTTCTATTTCAAAAGAAGCGGACTGCTTATCATCGCGGTGCCTATGGTCTGACCCGACTCGGAGTGACTTATGGCGCCGTTCTAGATAGTTCGAAGAAGTGGAAAAATACCGGTCCGATTTTTTGTTCTCATCGTGCACCGGCCTCCGAGCAATTCTGGTAAACAGGGGTTTTTTTTCGGTAGCATTCTGCGTAGATGCCTCGTTTGTGTTGGGTTTGTCAATGATAACAAGCACTAGGTAGGAAGCATTAGCTTTCGGGGGGAGATCATAAACACTTGTTTATTGACTGCGGCATTTGCACAATAGATAAGATTTTTCAACATGGTGAAGAAGACTTGCGATAAACAACACGGCTCTTCGGTTGATTTTGTCTTGCAGATCCTTGCCATTCCGCAGTGTGGATTGTCCACGTCGGTGCAATCGATCAGCATCTGGCAATGTCTGAAGCACATCGTCCAAACCGAAGGCTCACGTGCG
Organism: Anopheles sinensis; assembly: GCA_000441895.2. Taxonomy (NCBI): domain Eukaryota; kingdom Metazoa; phylum Arthropoda; class Insecta; order Diptera; family Culicidae; genus Anopheles; species Anopheles sinensis. The sequence continues at coordinate 557,395 of KE524975.1, forward strand.
CTGTTCAAGGGTCTCGGACCGAACATTGTCGGTGTCGCGCCTTCTCGGGCGATTTACTTCTGCGCCTATTCTAAGACGAAGAGCACGCTCAATGCCGTAAGGTATGTATCGATGTATATAGAAAAGGGCTCCACGCTCTGGAACTTATAGTATCTTGGTTTGCTTGGTAACAGCATCATTCCGGCCAACTCGCCGTTGGTGCACATCTTGAGCGCTTCGTGCGCCGGCTTCGTCTCGTCGACGGCCACCAACCCGATATGGTTCATCAAGACGCGCATGCAGCTGGACAGCAACGCCAACGGGCGGATGACGGTCGGCGAATGCGTCCGGCGCATTTACGAGTCGCAGGGCGTGCGTGGGTTCTACAAGGGCATCACGGCCAGCTACGTCGGCATCTCGGAGACGGTGATCCACTTCGTCATCTACGAGGCTCTGAAGAAGAAACTGGTATGTATCGAAGCGGCCGATCCGGCAGCCCCCCTAACCACATCAAATGCCACTTCTCTTTCCGCTTCAGTCCACCGCGGTGCTTTCCGTCGCCGCCATTGTCGTCGTCCTCATCGTGTCTGTGTTAGCATTGTCCGCTCGTTCCGTCCATCGGCATCGTCCCATCATCGTGTCTGTTGTTTGTTCATGTTCCATTGTTTGCGAGGTGGTTGCATATGCATGCGTCGTGTCCTGGGTGAGGAGGAATTGGACAAACCTCTCTAGCGGGGAATTGCCTTCAGCGGAACCCTAAGCTCTCTAAGACCCACGGGAGAAAGCGAGTTGCACGTCCAAACCGAATGATCTCGAGGTGATCTTAATGACACACTAATGACTCGATGAAAAAAGAGTACGGAATGACGGAAGTCATCCGGTCATAGCGAGAGCCCCGCCGAAAAAGGAAAATGGTGGCAGATTAAGCGTACTATGGCGTAAGAGATCTCCGGTAAATTGTTTCAGCGCAAACCATATCTTCCTATACACAGTCATAGTTTTGTAGGTCGAATGCTTTTCGTTCGCACGTGAAGCTGCCAAGACCGGAAGAGAATGAGAAAGAATGAGGAAGAGAAAGGGAGAGGAATAAAATGAGGCAAACCGGGAGACGCAACGAAGAACAACGTGCTCTGGCTATCCCCAGTCCAACTTGAGTCCAAACGCTGGGCCAAGGTATCGTCTGTTACGGAGGTAGATCTCGGAGATGGGCGTGCCGTTGCATAACTCAAAGGAATCGGCCTTGGAAAAAAATGAAAAATATGTGCAGAACCATTTGATCATTGAAATTCATGATTTGGCAAACTTAGTTGCATCGTAATTTATCCACAATGAGTAATGCAGTGGCCGTTCAGCTCTGTAGATTCTTACAACCAAACAGCATCAAATCAATCATACCACCAAATCCACCCTTAAGCCACGTAAAAGGGCACTCGTAATCGTTTCGTACCATTTCAGAACCGCCTTTCATCACATCACACACTCGAAAGCGCCTGTGTCTGTGTCGGTCATAACTGAATGTTATAACCTCGCTCGATGAGGCGTTATTCTCGAGCGAGCAATCAGAAACAAGTTACTCTTACAATATTTATAACTCCTAATACTATGCTACTATTGTCTCCACATACTCTAACCCCTAACGTTGCCATCCATTCTGAGCTGGGGAAGCCGTCATCCTCGAAACTGTTGTCCATCACCACACAAGCAGACGTACACGTACACAAACTCCGACTCTGACTCTGACGCAAATCCATCGCCACTGGTCCAGCCCAGTGGCGGTTCGGTGGACAAGAGGTTCGAGAGAGGGGCCAACCGGAAGAGTCGGCAACACTTTGTTGTTGCCCAGAAGAGCGTTGGTTGCGCATGCGCGAACCTTTGATCTGGACTAATCCGTTCCGCAATTGTGTTCCCTCGTCCCTACCAATATAGCACGAGCTACGGCAGTCGTCTCCGGCCAAACTGGCAGCGCACGGTGGTGGTGAGTGTGGTGGCAAGACGTCGCGCGACTTCCTGGAGTTTATGGCGGCTGGTGCAACGTCCAAGACGATCGCATCGGTCGTGGCGTACCCGCACGAGGTCGCTCGCACACGGCTCCGGGAGGAGGGCAACAAGTACCGCAACTTCTGGCAAACGATACTGACCGTCTGGAAGGAGGAAGGCAAAGCCGGACTCTACCGGTAAGTTTACGAGAAGGGGGGAGTGACGGTCGAAATATGTGTGGCTAAACGTGGACCTTCTTTCACGGTTTACAGCGGTCTCGGTACGCAGCTGGTGCGACAGATTCCGAACACGGCGATCATGATGGCAACCTACGAAGCCGTCGTGTACGTGCTCACGAATCCTGCCAGCGCTAGCCTGCTCCCAACCGGTGCTGCCAACTGAGATTGGGCCGAAGGGCTTCCGGCTCCCTCGTCCCCAACACCGCCGCCGCTTCCGCCCGCGACCATGCAACCGTCTCGAGAGCAGCACGTGCAAGATTTTCTACTGAAGGAAGATGACGCACTTCCGCCGCCTTCGTTGGCCTTGCTTTCCACCGCCTTGGCCACGCTGGTGGACAGTGCCCGACAGACTGCTGTGGAAAGTCCGCCTGACGCTCAGTCGCTCGATCGTGGACCCAGCGGGGTTGAAGACGAGTTGGAGGTGGTCGCCAGTCCTGCATTGATCGTGCATTGTATTTGTGATTTCTTCGTAGATCTGTAAGGTCTAGGGAAGGGATGATATTACTGTGGTTTTTAGTAGCTTATAAGGTTTGCTGATATGATGTAGATTGTAGCGTATTAGAAGAAGAACGAAGAAACGTGTAGCAGGAGCCGATGAAACACGGTTTGAATGAGTATTTATCCGAGGACAGAGGAGAGGGTTGGTGGGAGTTTCCAACGATGTTACATTTCGGACACAGACGCAGAGATCTGGCGAACGAAAACTACTATTCTTTGCACCTGATACGGAGAATAGTAGCTGGCATGTTCCGGAGAGAGAGAGAGAGTGTGTTGACGAGTGGCAGATTATTCTGGCACCGCCGCAGCACTCAGCCCATTTATAGACTGATTGTTTGATAATTGCGCAAATGGAATCAAAGAAATCAAAGAAGAACGGTTTTAAGTAAGGGACATTTTTTCGTTAGTAAGAGTTTCGTTCGCTCGTTAGAAGCTTCGTGGAGTCGAACACGATTTAATATATTGTAGAATTGTCCTTAAACGTTTCTGTTGTAGATGTTATGTTAGAAAGTTAGAAACAATACGCTTTTACTGGTCAGCTAGGGCACAACAACCGGAATCATCAGCCAGCAACAATAGTTTTTCTTTTTTCTCTCAAGCGAACGTTTAAGGTTTGCTTTTCAAATACAAGGAGAGTGAGGGGAAAAAACCTATTCAAATGCAGCGAACGAAGGAGCGAGAGTTCAGGGAAAATTATATTAATTTTTTGCGTAAACTCAGTTGCGCTTCAGTTGTGCAGTTCAGTCAACCGGTGAAGGCGTAGAAAGAGTAGGAGGGTCTGACCCGAATTAGCGATGCGCAAGTCCCTCTCCCCAGCACCACCTAACCTATGGTTAGGTTGGCATGTTCCGTTCCTTTGAGCCGATAGCGGGAGACACACGAGTGTGATGTCTCCGTTAGAGTCAGTTGCCTTTTTCGCATTGCCCGATCGTAGAATTGTTCGATTTACTATTGCACTATAGTACACTATTCGACAAAATTGGTGACAAGAAATACAGGATTCAAAAGACATTGCATCCAATTATAATAATTGGACTGTAGGAATATTTGGTGCAGACAAATATAATTGAAATGCATAAATTTAACCTTTTGATGATAGCACCAACAGGAACAAGCTGGTTATTGGTACAAAATCGTATATATGAGATATACCGAATTTGGTGTTGACAAATAAGATGAAACTTACCGTTTTCCTCTAGTGTAAGGCACGCACATAATTGGCACTTGGGGTTTCTCCCGTTAATATGCACCCAGAAAAGTGCGCACATTTAACAAAACCAAGCACAACCACATTGCATACCCACATGAATGAGAAGCCATGTAACGGCGCATTTTAGTCGGAAATACCAAATGAGTCACGGTCTCAAGTATGATAAATGAAAAAATCCTACAAGTGCAACGAGGATGTTCCTTCGCAAATGTAATGTGTTTATCTCCGGGGGGCCTCTTATGGCCGGGGAGGCAATGTGTTATTGCTTTTCCGTTGACTCGACTTTTGCTCGCGTTGGCGTTAGAGAAATAATTAGCAACAACGCCTTGGCAGAATCCCGCGAAAAGAAGCAAATCGGCATAATTAACGTTTTAAAAATAACCACCATTCTGTCGAAACCCATGTTTGCCAATCACGAAAGGGCAAGTACCCTAGATCGTTCGATTTGGAACATGTCCTTGCTAATCCTTCCGTTTTTACATGATTTTTAGTAAACACCAGTCTGCGTCCAAGTCTCGATGGGTCAGTAATGGCTTACTAAAAATAAAAGTGATGTGCCAAACCCCACTCTTTGCTATTCGGAGCGGCGGAGGAACGTTTCTTACTCTGCCTGCCTCTTCTTACAGCTTGACGCACGGACGCCGACCTACCCCAAATAAACAAACAAAACAAAAAAGCCCTTTGCCGTCTGCTTGAGTACATGCGAAAGTTAGTAGGCTACGTTCACTTTTCTCGTCATTGGACGAAAACAATTACGATGCCGTTTGCCAATTAGTAGCCGGCGCTCCTGGCCCGTTGCCAGGGAGCGATGATATAACGATGGTTTAATAACTATACAGCGCCCTAGCAGGCGAGACTTATAAATGTAGAGTACAATTAAAACGAGCCATAAAGTTTTTGCACAAATACAAGCATACAGTTTGTTTCTCACAGTGCAACATTGATGAAATATTCAAATTATACTATTAGTTGGATTCCTGTAGTCATAGTCGAGTGAAATAAAATTCCTTCTAAATCAACAGCTGATAACGATGCGGAAGATAGAAAAATTAAGCATATTCACAACGCAATATCATCTTGAACTGAGCAGCCATTCTGTATGTGTGTGTGTGCAATGTGAACGAATTGCTCCTTGTATGTCCCATGAACCTGAAACAAGTTAACCAAAATTCGAGCGAAGCGCTAGAAACAATATTTAATACAATTAAGAGTTAAAACCAGAAACATAATCCTAATCAACGAACACAAACACACATACGAATTTGCGAAGGATTTGTAAACCGTGGCGACAATCGGGGAAGGAAGAGATGCTTTGGCTTGTCGTTTGCCGGATGGCATTGGCGTGAGTATTCTCGCCCGTATGGAGGACACTCCTGCTTCTTCCCCCGTTGCTGGTTAAATGTTGCTTTACATTGGAAGAAACAGCCTTCGATCGGGTATTGATAAAATTTACTATGAATACTATCTATATACACCTAAATACTGCATACGTATATACAAAAGCATTATTGTAGTAAGAAAATATTAAAACGAAAAGAAACAAAAAGAAAGCAAACTTTGAATTTGAAAAAGAAATTGAAACTTCGCCATCGGAGACGTGTAGAGGAGGGAGGCGCACAAAACATGTTATTTTGTTTTCTATTGTTTTTATTGAAATGGAAAAATATATATACATACCAATAAAGTTAATCAAAACAGAACTTGTCGGAGTGTTCGCGTATATTTTTTTGTGACTGCGGTGCTTGGGATTGATATGTTTTTCGGATTAAAGGACATTTCACTAAAAACACAGGGTGAAAGTTCGTTCCAGTTTATTGCTATTTTTAAATTTGGACTTTGATATGGATTCGCAACTGGCGATGACCACTCAGGGATGATGAAATCGGGGGGCGGAGGGGTTTGATTTTCTATTCTAATGTAGACTGCAATCAATCTTTACGGCCATGTGCGCTCCACAACGTGGGGAGCATGGCACGCTACGTTCGATGAAAATAATGCATAAAGCTCGCAATTGCGTTGATTGATCTGCTTGTTTCTTAAATTCGAGCCGGAGATCATATTTGTTGAGAGTTGTTCTAAAAGAGGCGAGTAAATATGTTTGCGATGTGGAGAAAACAAAGCCCTTTCTTGAATGTTTTAAGTCCAAGGGTGAAAGCATTTGAGGGGGGAGGTTGATGGAAATTCATTGGATTGTAGATTCAATGGGCTCTGTACGAACTATTTATTTCAGACATTGGCATAATTACATTCTATCTCTTTTTTTGTTCTATTGTTTCTTTTGGGTTTATTGTATAGTTATTTCGGTAATCATTTTGAAAGTATGTAGTTTTCTGCTGCGTTCTTTTCTATAATGATCAAGCTCGGAAGTTTTGATGTACTACTTTTGCTCCTCCGTTGTATCCTCTTCGGTTGTGTCCTGTGTTGCTTCTCCGTTATTTTGCATTCTGCTTAGCTAAGTGTATTTGCAGTGATTGTTTTCTCTCTCTCTTATTTCGCCATTCTGTGGAACGCTTTTTACTGAAATGCTGCCCTTCCTCATATCATTATCGAATAAAGCGTTAAAAAATAACTATGATTCTAGTTGTTCTGAAGCACAGTATTTGTCGTTTTGCATCTGCTGAAGTTGAAGAAAAGCGATGATCTCTTATGGGATGTTTCTTTTCCCCCCTTGCGATGGATTCGCATCAGTTGGCCCAACCTATTGAACTTGTAGAGTCTTACTGCTATATATTTAAATAATTTAAAAATCTTCCTGTTTCCGTACTGGCCCATGTTGGGGCATGATGCTGCATGAAATAAAATGTGTATGTGTGTGTTGTTTCAATGGTTATAAGAAGCTATCTTACTTTCTCAATAACATCGATCTGCGACAGAAATAGTGCGTAACATTTTACACAAACAGTTTGAGTGAATGAAATGTATTCTGCTGTTTGGAGATAAGGGTTGCGGTAAAAAAAGTATTTCCCAACTGCCCTAACCGATGCTCGTGCCATGCTGAATGCTGCTCAACAGCGGGCTCGCCGCTTAGTCTATAGATATTGTGATACTTAGGGACGGTTTTGAAATTGTTCTATCAACGGCTACATCAATGCCTTTCATGGGAGTTTCAGCTAACTCGCGAGAACTCTTTGTTGCCTTTTTCGAATGATTACCATGGACTTTTATACAAATGCATTTTCCACTTCATTAAAAGGATCGCCCTTTACGACGCGCAGAGGAAAAAGGAAAATGCTTATGAAATGAGCTTTGTTCTGCTTTGATTTCCACAGAGCTAGAGTTCAAATAATTGAACGAAGCGAAAAGTGATAGCACACAAGGGTCGGACGTAGACATTGTCCATCATAATAGGATGAATCGGACATGTGTTAGATTTTTTCTATTATTCTTGTTTTGATGCAGTGGCATATTTCTCCGCCACGCTGTTTCATTTCTTTGAATCTGTAAACTTATTTTAACGAGTTTTTGGCCTCTACGGCTACCCTTGTTCGGAGGTTGATATTTAAAACATTCACTAGTGTTAGTTAGAGCGTACGCTACAATTAACTGTTAGTGGTTGGTTTACAACTGTTCGGTTTTTGTGTATACGTTGGAGAGAATGTTTTGACGACTTTCGCGTTTTCGACTGTTATGAAGAAGTGTTTCGTATTATACTATGTTTCATATTTTCATTAAGATTTTCCTATTTTTATCGTTCTGAGAAAAAAAATTATGTATCTCTTTTCAACCAGAGCAAATTCATACTTTCTTTCATTTGTCTCTTTCCTTAACACGTAGCGCAAGTCGCAACCTTACTTGGAATAGTCGTTTCTTGCGCAATCTTATTCTTCCCTTAGCCGTTAAATAAACTGTTGAATGTATATATCCTAATACTAATCGTTTGCTCAAACTCAAACCATCGTAAAACCATCAACCATCGCTTTTGCTAGAAAATGTGTAGATTTCCCCGTTCGTTTTGCTTTTCGATCGATCGATCGATCACATCGGGGTCCCTCCGCGTTCCGCCTAAAGATCGTTATCTTTTCGCCATCCGGGACTTAGGGTTGTGATAGGAGTCCTAAATATGTTCTGATCTCGACTATTACTAGTGCTGTGTGGTTTGGCTTCCTTGCGAAAGCAAAACCGATTTTATCATTAAAGTTATTGTTTAAATACTGATTACATCTCTTGATTGACTTTGTTCGAGTTCGCTTTGGTTTTTGCCTTTTTGCTTGGAGTGAGCTAAATCCGTCAGATCGGTGGTCACTCTTTTCCGTCGTCTCCCACCGGCATCGTTCCGCATCCGCCGAGTTCTTCAAGTGCTGTTCAAGCCAACCGAGGCGTGTACTACTCATTGGTAGTCTATTAAATTTCTGTAACTGTTGCTGGAATGTAATCTGTTGAGAATGTCTACGGCTCGGAAAATGTCTATAGGATGCATTCTATGCTATGATACTTGTTGGCCGAAATGTTGCCGGAAAGGAGTTTTCGCTACCAAAACCGATTCGTTTTGGAACTACCGTTCTAATAGAGTTCAAAATGCGGCTACTTCTAGAGATTCCCTGTTTTGTTTGGCATATTAAAATAACCTCCCCATCGCTTCGAGGGTTCTATCGCTCATTCAACATTAAAATCCTTATCAACAATGGCCTAGGAAGGAAGGTTAGGTTCGTTTGAAAGATTTGAGCGAAGAAAATGGTCGACAGCTGGAGTGAAGACTGTTGAAAAACGGTATCCCTATGGTGGATGGGAAACCACATCCTTAGGAAGAAAGAGTAATTAAAACTGGAACTAGCGAGCTAGCCTGTAACGCTCTGTTGCCTTAGTATGCCTTAGAGTAACACCTCGGCTTGAACGGAGCCACTAAAGTCGTCGGAAAAGCGGAACGGTGACCGGTCGACGGTTCCCAGGTATTATCACAACATCTGCTCCGATTCGGTCGGTGAAATCGGTGACAGTTCCATGCCATCCAGTAGCGGCGTTTTCTCCTCGTTTCCACTGCCAAACTCGTCACTGCCTGCCGCATCGTCAAGGTACTGGCGAACCTCTCTTGCGGCGTGCTTGTGGCGCTGTTGTTCCGTCGTCGCTGGCACTCGCTGAGGAACCGGTGACTTGAGCAGGGACGTGTCGGTCGTGCTGATGCTGGTCGTGTCTTCGCTGGCCGTGTCGGACGCGTCCGAGGTGCAGGTGGCGTCCGAGGAGAGTCGTTTCGCCTCAAACTCCGAACCGGGTGGTACCGGCTCTCCAACGGAAGAGGACGATGCCAGGCTGGCCGCACTGCGACAGGGGCTTGCAGGGCTTGTGGAGCGTGCCGTCGGTGCTCGCAGGGAGCTTTCCGACGAGAAGTCTTCGATGGACACACTGTCCAGGATTGTGCTGTGCTTGAAGCGTGCTAACGAGAACATCTGCTGCCGATCGGTCCGGTTCGGACGGAGGCGGCTCGTGGTAGCCGTAGTTCCCGTAGCCGTAGGTATTGGTGATGCTGCCGTTGTCACCGTTGGCATCGTCGTCTTTTTCATCGGACTTCCGGGGATCAGCGGTTCCGGGGTGAGTATAAACCTATCGCAGCTTATTTCGCCGACACTTCCCAGACTGTCCGTCGTGGGAAGATCCTGCGAGCCATGTCCACGGAACATCCGATCAAAGTCCGACCGCAGAGGACTACCAGAGAAGCTCGACGTGGAGTACTGATGATGTTGTAGCTGCTGTTGGTGCTGCTGACCTACGGGGACATAATTGAAGGACGTCTCAAAGAGACATTCGTTCGATTTGATAAGATTGCTGCGCCACTGAAGTCCTCGCTCGCGGGCAGTCGGAACTATGGTGTGGAGGTTCTGATAGGACGCATGGTTCTTCCTCGATGGAGACAGTGCAGTGGCAGACTGATGCTTCGGAGACGGTGTTGATGGTGGCAGAAGCATCGGTGGAAGGGAAAGCTGTGGTTGAAGCTGTCCTGTATGTCGTGGCTTGTGTCCTGCGGTGTTGATGGATTTGCTAGAGGAAGGACTTCGCGAAGGTCCGGCCGGTGAGCTCGAGATATCGATAGGCATAAAAGCGGAATCGATCCGACGTTCCTCTTCGAACGATCGGAAAATCTTTCGGGAGGTATTCTTGATGGACTGCTTCGTGGAGGTGTAGGTCATGTCCTCGAAAGACGAGACGCGATACTTCTGCGAGAACACCTCGGTGGTGGCGCACTTCCGTAACGGCGACAGGGTGTAGCAAAGCGAGGAGTTCGTCGTGGACGAAGAGTGATTGTTGATGACCAGTTTGGGCGGTTCGAGAAACCGGGAGCGGCTGGGTGAGATGTCACGCGAAGCTATCGAGGGTTCGGTTCGGGAGCTGCTGACGGCGCAGTGGTAGGACGCACCGGGTTGTGACTGCGAGTGGTGATGGTAGTCGTGGCAGGGCGAGGATCCGGTCGAATCGATGTACTTCATGTTGGCGATGGTGGTCGCGAGATTGTCTGCCGTCGATCCGCCGGATCCGAGATCCTGCTCCACCAGCAGATCCTCGACGCCCTCGTCGATCGGGGAGTTCATCGAGGCGAAGCTGCTGAGCTTAAAGCTGGACGCCCTGGACGACTCGCCGTCCGTCATGGAACCGAACGCGGAGTCTTGCGATGGGTTGCTGAGCCCGAGTATCATGCCTCGCCGGCTGTACTCCATGCGGCGCGACTTGGAGTTCTTGTACGCGGACGACGGGTTGAGGCTGACGGCACCCGAGCCCGACCCGCCCGCTCCCGAGCTGCCCGCCACCGCTCCCGCTCCCGCCGACCCCGCCGCCGACGAGCCGGAACCTTGCGATTCTTCGATCGAATCTATACGAATGATTGTGTTGTTGTTACTATTGCTGTTGTCGTCCGAGTGGACATTATTGTCACAGTAATGTATCGGCGAGCTCAGTGGATCGTAATGGCATGGATCGTCGATGCGGGCTGACGCTATAACTATTTCATCTAACAGATCTTCGGAATCACTACTAGACAGATCGGAGGATTCTACATCACTATAAAGAAAGAAGACGGACTCGAGAAAAGGGGCGGGGGAGCGGGAGCGTGAGCGTGGGAGGAAGGACACGGACGGAGAAGGATGGAACAGGGCAAGGGCGGAGTGGGCCGTACGGGAAGCGATATAGATAATTCGACACAAACACGCATACGACGACACAAAGCGCACAGTTTTGGAACGAAAACGAATCCTTAAACGGGCAGATATGGCGTCCCGTTTCCAGATGTGTTAGGGTGTGTGTACATGTGATGAAGTGCGCAGTAAACTAATAAACTCAACAGAGCGTGAACTATGGTGGCCAACAAAGCTAATCAACTAAAGCTAGGAAAAACGGAAGCATATAATACGGTCGACACAACGGTTCCTCCGACTCCGAGGTTGCTCTAGCGGGGTTCTAGTTATTGATGAACCTCTGCCCTTATCTCTACGGCGAGTAGAAAACACACACACAATCCCGGGTACACTAATGACTTGTTTTACTTCCAGCCGTAGTACGTCCAGACTCGATTAGGTGAGCTGCTACCCGAGCAAATGAGCCTCGTTAGGCTTAGGTTGGGTCTTTGCCAAAACAAAAAGATACAAGGTACCATGATATTTGAACGGATTATTATTGGAGGCGATTGATTTATCTGTGTAGCATCACCTCACCCCACTTGGGGAGGGGGTCTAAGGTACGGGTGTAGAAGATGGGAATGGATTCGCGCTCCACTCAGCGCCCAAGTCCCCCCAAGTGATGAAGTGCTGCGAACTTCCCTCAACAGAACTGGCGTTTGCGATAATGAAGCGAACACGATAATAATGGTACCGACGTGTGTGGTCGAACGTTGATAGCGATAGCGGTATCTGTGTCAAGGACTGCACGGGGTGTGCAAGAATTTTGGCGCAACGGCGGGGAGGATTTGGTATCGACATAGGTGACATAAATTTAGGTTATTATCTTCTTCTGTCTGGTAGGTAGGTGGTGGAGCATTATGAGTTTATGTTAAAGGTAGATATGGTAGCTGGTACCTTGGACTTGGAAGTGTTGGTTTCTTTTCGGAGCAATGTCAAAGTACGCGGAAGAGATTACCAGGAAGTTTCGAACCATTAGCGATAAATCATTAATCAATCGGATCACTCAAGCTCATCATACGGAGGCGTTTCCTGTTTTACTTCCTGATTGAAATTCATCGACTGTTCAGGAAAGCTTTATCCGAATCCAAGCAAGCGTAAGCAGTTTAGTTCGGAAAAGAATATTTCATAACATTTTCTAGCGTTGAAATTTTCAATGGAGGAGCGGATAGCTTATGAATTTGGAAGAAGATTTCTTACCTAAACCCTACGTCGCTGGAAGATCTTCACTTCTATTGCTCACGTGTGACAGTTTTCGAGGACTTTGATAATGGTTTCTATTGCTTTATCCACACAAAGGACACACATATAAACAGTAAGACTAACGTACGGTAGGAAAATTCGTACAAAATATCGCATATCAATCGGTACAAATACAAATCGAACTGGGCAAAGGAAGATTCCCATTGTGTGTATCTGTGTTTGTTACGACCACTCACAAAGCATCCGTTGGGGAACACTTTGATATTGCTTGACTTCACACCAGATCGCCGAGATAGAGCCCGTATGCAACAGCTGACGATGAGGGTTTTACTAGTGACTAGATGCGTCAGCGCGTTATTCGATAAGGGATGGGAAAAATCTTTCCGAAAGGAAAATGGACACACGAGGGAATGCTCAGCTCCGGGTGCCATGCTCCCAGGACACTGGTTTCGCTTAGGCCAAACGAAACTCAAATTCATCGTATGGAACTTGGTGGTAGTAGCTGGCGTGCGTTCGCGTGATTTCGTTTGTTTGTTTCGTTCGATTCGCATTTTATTGGTACGATACCAAATTTGTCATGTTGTGATGACCACCCGTTTTGGGTTGTGGGTTCGTTCGTTCGTTCGTTCGTCAAAGTAGATCCGGAGGAAGAAGACGAAGTGTAAGAAAGATGAAATGGCAAAAAAGTAACGTAAGAAACATAAAATGGAACACATACCGACCGGAACAGAACGTTATCCTTTTTCATAACGTTGTGAAATGGTGTGATGAAGATGGGCTATGGATGACACGTGGATGAAGTGGGTGTGTGATATGATATGCTATCATGAAGAATGAATTTCGATGAGTCATGAAAAACGCAGATTTAACGCATTCCCTCGACCACAGATGATTGTCAAATGATTGACGGAGCTGGTTTTTATTTTTTATTCTTCTGGATTTAACCCCTCACTTTCATGAACGGAAACGAAACCCTTGGAAAAACGAATATTTAAAATCAAAGCATTACTAGAAAAGCCATTTAACTACCACTCCTTTATAATTCCTTATGCTCTTATCAAAGCGAACTCTAACAAAAACCAAAAACGACTATAAAACGAAACAAAATCACAAACGAATGAAAACACATAAACAACATAAACACTATCCAACGAAGAAAATGTGTGTGACAAATGCTATCAAAACCACGCGGCCATTTTCATGCCGATGTTATGCCATGGTGTGTTCTGTGTATTTGGTGTTTTAGTTGTGGGCCGCAGATGGTGCAACGAAAATCTCAAAAGAAGGAAATAACAAGTGAATGTACAAAGAGAAGCCTTTTTACTGCTGACGCCTCACTTTGCTTCGTGGGTCTGCGTTTTGTCCAGCAAATTGCCATTTTGCTCTTCAAAGCATCTATTCTATGATAATACTTTACTAGTTTTATTCTTTTGTGTTTACGAGTATGGATGGAAAGTGCGTGTTTGCAATAGAAAAAACGCATTGGAAAAAGGGTTGCAATGCAATCAAAATGCTACTGTTTCATTCCGCAACGAAAACGAAATACTGATGCATCCAAACTCGGAACCTCGTCACGTGTTTATATCCTTGGCAGGAACGCAAACAAGGACGAAATTGTACCATACAAATGCCAGCCAAATACGAGTTTACAAATAAAAGAGTTTAAAAACAAGTCGAACACAAGCACGCAATCGAACGGAAAAGAAAAGCGTCCAGTGTTTTCCAAAAAGGATGTGTAGAAATAGATTTCGCATAACGCTCTGGAAACGTTTGGTTGCGATTTTTTTTGTTACTTACTGTCGATCGTCTTTCGCACGACGGTTGAGTGTCTTCATTTGCCGTACTTTTCAACGGATGGGACACACATTCGAAGAGATCGTCCTTCGTCCTTAATCCTGCATCTGGTAGTGCTTGTTCTAGCTTTAACTCATGCTTTTCTTTTTTTCGCTTTCTCTCTTTCTATCTCTTTCTCTCTCTTATAGCATTATCTCTCTCTACCTTCGAGCTTGATTCATTTTAGCAAAGAACGGTTGCATACATTTTAGTGAGCAATCGGCCGTTGGCTGGAATGACAAATTCTTGGATCAATTTTCGCCATCTTACGTCCGCTAGAGCTGGAGGGAAAGTCGGGAAAAAGGAGTGTGCCGGTAGAAGAGGAGGACATTGTGTGGGTTTGCAATAGTACCTGTCTTGTGGTTCGTAGTGATTCTGGCTCGGACGGTTCTTGTTCCATCCAACTGTGCATGTGTGGGGTTATGTTTGTGTATGTTTTTTTATTGCTTGCCATTTTCAGCAGACTTTTTGGTTTGTGCAGACGAGAGTGTATGAAGCTTTTAGAGTTAAAATTTATATGCTCTAACTTTTCCTCGATTGAGGGTTTTAGTGGGTACTTTTGTAACGATGGCTCCATCTTAAATAATATTTGCCAGTGCTGATGAACAGATTCGGAAGCTTTCACATCGTTTTCTGCTTGCTTTTTGGCCGTAAGTTTTGCATTGTGAAGAGTGTTGGTTTTGTTTGTGGCGGTAATTGTTGTTGTCGACGTTGTAGGCATAACATCGGATGATAAAGGTACAACAAACATGTCACACATTAGAATAGTGCGAGAAAAATATAGGTTTGTTTTTAAATTCATAGAATGTCATTTGAAAAATTAAGTTGATTCGATGAGTGACTCTTTCGGAAAATGAATCTATCAAAAATGGAAAACCACGAACGTTGAAAGCTTGATCCAAAAGCATCCTTCCTCTAGGTTAGATGCAAACGTTTACCTAATTAAAAAACGTATCAGAACAGAGAGAAAGACACACAACAAAAACACAACAAAAATGGACGGAAAAGCACACAAAATCCATAAATCTATCCTTCAGTTCATAAATCCTAAAACCAAAACACGATGACAACAAGAATGAATGAATACAGAGATGAATGAAGGCCCGAGAATCGAATTCCGCGATTGCTATGATCGTTACAATTTTGTTTGTGCTCGTTAAAGAGACAGAGAGATAGAGCGAGAGATAGAGAAATAGATAGAGAGAGACAAAGAGCGTGATGATTTTTATGGTAATGAGGTGGCATAAAATGGTATGAACAGTGGTGAAACGATGTGATGATCTGCATCGGTGGCAGAAGCAGCGGCAGCATCAGCAGCAGCAGCAGCGGAAAAGCAGCGTGAAAAGCTAGACATAGACTACACACCCGGTTTTCCGATCCCGCGGTGTCGACGGTGGTGTGCAGGGCGAGCTGCCCTCGCTGTAGGAGCCGCTCAGGATGGCCCCCTGGCGACGCCGGACCGCATTCAGTAAGCTCAGGGTGGAGCTGCTCAAACCGTGTTTAAAGGACTGCAAGTAGATTAGGCGGACGGCGTGGGAACAATTAGTCAGGATCGGGCCAAAAAGGTCACCCGACGATGGGTGGGCGATGGTTGTACGTACAGGCACACATGTTCCTCGCATTTCTCTTAAATCGATATTGCGGAAAATATCACAGAGCACGAGCTCCTCCACCGTGGGATATCGGCCGTCCGGGGACTCGAATATCATCTGCAGCACATCGACGACCTGTGGAGCAGATCCGTGTCACGAGAAATAATCGGAGACGGTGAATGAAACACAAGCAACCAACGGAGGGGGCGTTTCTTGGAGGTTTATTTTGCCCTTACTCACCTGTGGATACCGCTCGAGATCGAGCTGGTAGTGGCCGGGTGTGGGCTGCGGGGACGTTAGCTCGTAGCCGGCGCACATCTCGAACAGCAGATGGCCGAAGCAGATGACGTCGATGTTGTCGATGTCCGGTGCGGATCGCGCCCATATGACGGCGTTCACACGGGAGTTCAGTCCAAGCAGGCCATTCTCGAGTCCGGACAGGCTAGGAATAAACATCACATTCATCAGATTGCGTAGGAAAGAGCTGACAAGGTAGGTTTTAAAATAAATCAAACTATAAATGCGTAATTTCCATACGAATTGGACACTAAAACAAAGAGATTCTGCTGTATATAGAGGTTGGCTTTCCTATCGATGTTTGAATATTAGACATTGTCCAACCCTTTGCAAAATTCTTTCACGTGTCACTTGATAGTGTGCGCATTTATTTTCCATCCATCACTAACCCTTCTTCTGGACCCACTCTCCAATCGTTCCAATGTCCAACTACCCACAAAAGAACAATGAACTGTGGTGTTCCTGGCGTCGTCCGGAAAATGGGTGATAGTTTCCCGCCCCCCTCACACCATCCAGTTTGTCCACCATTTGTCATACTCACTTCCGTGGCGAGAGGAAAATGGCCGCCGAGGGTGACGACCAGCGTATTGAACGTCACATTAACGTCACCGTAATGTGTCTACCATCACGAGGCTAACCAATGGGAAGTCTTCCCATTTCACGGTGGAAACTTGATCCGTCCGGGCAGAAAAGAACACCGGAAATGTGTGTTTGTGTGTGTTCACATTTCAACACTTGAATAGATCACTTCCTGACGTGCGAACAAATGTGACCGGTACACGGCAGCGTACGTGTACGTGCTGGCGTTCGGAAATTGAAGGACCACTGAGGGAAACCTTGGTGCCAAACAAAGTGGACCAAGTTGTTGGAAGAAGTATTCAAGCTACCCAGTTCTTCTGGCAGTTCCATCCACTTGGAACTACGTTTGATTTGAAAAGTTTTTCCATCGACCGAAAGGGATTGACGTGAGTTAGGTTTCGATTATTCTGTAGTTGGAATCGTAAAGGTCTCCGTGCATTTTCTATACAAAAAGCTGTATTAGTAGTCATGGAAGATGTATAGTAACGTCATAATATGCACCGTAACAGATGCCATTGGGAATTGAGCGGATGTAAATTACGTCCACCGTTAATAATGTGCTTCGTTAGCAAAATGAAGAGGTCGGCGGTAATTTATGGGAAGCAATCAATAGTAAACCTACCGGGCGACTCCATTCTGCAGGATGACGTTGCCACTGTGCAGGTGGCCGTGCGAGGGGATGCCGCGCTCGCGAAGGAACAGCAGTGCTTCCAGGATCTGGCGGCCGAGCCTTTGCACCTGGGACAGGGGCAGACAGGTCGACTTTCGCGTGTACTTGCGACTCCACGGTTCATTCCACTGGGACTGGGAGGGAAGGGGGGAGAGAGAGAGAGTGATCGATTAGCGAGCAATTTCCCTAACTCCCGGAGCTCTAGTGTACCTTGTAGATGAGATCTTTAAGACTGCCGCGGGGGTTGAACGGCATCACGAGGCTGGCGTAGTGGTGGGAGTCGGAGGGGAAGAAGCCAAGGTCCAGCACCGGGTAGATGTACGGGTGCTGCAGGGAACCGAGCAGCTCCATCAGCACTCCCTGGGGACACTCCGACGGCGGCAACTCTTCTAAGGCAATGCAATCGGGAGGTAATGGTAGTAAAGTCATCAGCCGATCGGTACGTATCTGTGGGTGAGACGGGGAGGGGAGGGGGTATGTGTTAATCGAGGACAGGCGAGACGAGAAGGTCCCTTGGAGCACCAACCGTGCAGTCGTTAAGTAGGAACCAGTGCTTATTCGAGCGCGACCCAATGTCATCTAGGTGTGCGATGGACTCGTAGCGGCCGCCGGTGTTCTGCAGCCACTCCTGGCACGCGGCGTAAGCACGTTCCCGAGTCGCCCGCTCCCGTGGGCTCCGATCCGGCGCTCCGATGCCACTGTCCAAGGCCGTATACTGGTAGCGTACGCTGTGTCTGCAAAACGCGTCAGAAAGGCGAGAAAAGGGAAAGAAGAACAAAACTTCAACTTAGCTTGGGCCGTTTAAAGGGGTATACTCCCCCCCTCCCCATTTGTACATCCCAACCCCGTTCCCACCCACGTCCCTCCGTTTTCCACCAAAGCAACACATTCCCCAACATTTCCATCTCTCCGGAACACTATTGAATTGAAAATGAAACACTAGTATTTGAGGAAAGAAAGTGAACACTAGAGAAAAATATCGAAAAATCGAACGCAACAACACTGTAATACGTCTATACAAACCTTGGGACTACCTTTTTTTGTTCTTTGTTTGCTTAAGACTAGCAAGCCAGAGGCGCAGCTGACCTTTTCAGCTCTAGAGCAGCTCTAAATCGCACTCTAAGTGTGCGCGCTAGGTTCGCTAGGATCGAAACTGTATCGAGCACCAGTATGTACAGAGTAACAGTGATCATGGGAAGTGGCTAGAGGAAGGAAGGAAAAACGGAGAACACAAACCACGTACGAACGGGCAGACAGGAGAGTTCCACAAGCAACGAACGAACAAACGAGCAAACGATTTGACAATTTTTGTAGCTTTGTATCAGAAAATATTTCACCTCAGTTGTGAGTGATTGTAAGTTCTTTTTGACCCATTTTCGCCGCTAGAATTACGATGGGCCACGTGTGGACGTCGCAATCTGTCGTGGCGTCGCAATGGGGTAGGTTTATGACCGAGTAACTGCGTTGGTTCCGGACCGATGATGAGTACGATGATAATCGATGGACAGAAGCACAGTGTCAACCCACGTGCACGAGCGAGTTCCCCTCTAATCGCATTAGTGTTCGATGGACCGTCGGTCGGCTTCACTCGGTGACAATGACCAGGCGCCTCCATCGGCACCACGTGACGTGGGCACACAGACATACACACCATGAAATCCCCGTTATTAATGGGTTTCTGGTTGCCGCGGTCACCATTCAGCGGTTGAAACAATGTTTGGACAACTTTTATGGACCCCGCTCGGAACGGAGTGGATGGAAGAGTGTGTCACTGTCGACGTCAGTTTGTCGCGGTTTGGTTGCGCAACGGAAGACAATTCCCGGGTTATAGTCGATGCTGATAAATTGTTCTGCAAGGGTTTTGAGCAGACAGCAGAGGATTTTGAGTGGAGACGTAAATTCAATGCGTCGACGAATGAGACTAAATAAATGCTTCACCGAGGAGAGAAAATGTTCATCATGGAAACAGTGAGTCATTCCTTACACCTAAAATATCGTGTCAACACGTGCTAAGTGAAATGTATGATCGATAGCGAAAAAGAGAAAACAGTTTTAAATTAAATGTAACAAAGAATTGTTCCAAAGTTGGTATCATGCTGACGTGCATAAAAATCTAGTAAGGCGAATGTTTTCAGCAGCAAACTGGCTGACAGACAGAGTGAAAGTTTTACACTAAATTTATAATGTGAAACAAATTTTCAAAGGAAGTGTCCCACTCGACTGTGCGTTGTCAGCTGAAGAGTTTAAGGGGTAGGTGTTTGGGAAACATCGCTTGAAGTATAAATAGCTCGAGCGGAAAGATTAGCACGAAAGTTGCTCCATGTGGTAATGTAATATTTACACACAAACACATACGCACCCTCATCATCTTGCCAACGAGTGTGTGCCCTTCTGGCTTCGGGATATTTATCCAACTCGTTTGAGTGTCAGATGCATCTGTAAGGGAAGCTCTGGAAGGTGTAGATGCAACACTCGAAAAGTTCTTTGCAAAGTAAAGTAGATTTGAAGCACAGTGCATGACAGAAATATATTTAATTCCGGGTTTGAAAAGGGGGGAGCATCGACAAAAGGGTGAGACAAGAAGGCGTACAATGTTAGTAGTAAAGAAAAATCACACTCTGTAAAAGAACTGAGACTACAAATTGCATTCCCTTTTTGCCCTAATGTGAAACAAAATAAAAAGATGCATCAGCAATTTATTGCAACAAGTGAAGGGACGATAGGGGAAAGAAAAGTAATGCAGTCTTTTCCAAACTGGACGTGGAATACATTTTGAGGTAGCTACATCGTGTGCGAATAGTGAGAGTAGTAATATAAGACAGAGGGTAGCACAAGTATACGATTTGAGAAAGAATCGCATGAAAGGTTGAAAGAGGAGAAAAAATGGAAAAACAGACTGTACAACAATAGCGAAACTACGGGGGAAAACGTCAATAAAATGTCATTCGAACAGAAAAACTAATGGCACTCCATTATCGAAATACATCTTGCACGGATGCACCACGAGTTCCTTTTTATGCTTGACCGGGTTTTCTCTTTTCCCATCTTCATATCTGATGTGCACGTGAACTGTATGCGTGTGTGTGTTGGAGAGTGTGGGCGTGTACATGTCACGTTGGTTGCATGTAAGTGAAAATAACAAATTCCATCGCTTCCACAGTGACTAGGTGTGTAGGTGCATTTAGGTGTGTGACTCTCTTTTTTAGCTTTTTTGACAACTCAATTGACAATTTGGACGTGACTGTCAAGCATCGGTGACATTCACTCCGTGCCGGGCGTGCTAGAAATTTGGAATCGATTGATTTTGGGCCCGCACGTGGGCTAGTTTATTGTCTTATTATTGTTGGCTGCCTGTTTTACAATGGGTGACTTAAACTATTACTTATTGTTGATTAATCTGACGTTTTTTAAGCAACCGTCGCATCTTGTTAATCGTCGAGTGTTTGTGAGTGTTAGTAGTATGTACTTTGTGAATGTTTTTGCTCAAATTTCATACTTTTGAATGTTGGTTTCAGTTGTTATGTTTTCAATTATGGAGTGTAAGTAATCGATAACATAAACACAAAACAAAGTTAATTTAGAACTGAGAGGGAAACAATGAAAAACAAAAAATGCTGAATTAAAATTCAAACGTAAATGTCATGTAACAAATTTAGAAGGGCCATAGGACAAATAATATTCTATGGGAGAAAAATAACAGTGGCGAATCACAACATTGCGAACAGAAACGTTTCCTATTGAAATGGCAAATGAAATAGAATCCATTGCATGATTTGCAAGGGCCATGTACTGAACTAAGCATTCTCGAGAAGAGAAACTCTACTTGCTACAAGGCCCCAGAGTCTCGACTGAACGTCAGTCGACTGTTGGATTCATTAGTTGCCCGTCAGAAGACTTTACGGTTCGTGCCGGCGTAGTGCAAGTTTTTCCGCGATTTTATAGGTCCTTTCCACAATCGTTGGTAGAAAGAGGCGAGAATGACAGACACGCTGGGAAGATAAATGCGAATCCCAATTAGTAGCAAGTACCAGTTGTTGACCCCTTTCTAGTGCTGATAGCAATGGAAGGAGGACGCTAAAACAAATGCAAAACTCCATCTCCATCAGCTCGTGTATGGAACGAACAAGAACGAATGGTGTACGTTTGCCATTTTTCTTCCATTTCTCATTTACGGAAAAGGTAAATAAAAGTTTTCGTTGTTCTTTCGAGATCCCCTCGAGGCGTGCGGCTTCGGGTTGGATTGGGAAGGTGGTAGGCTCTACGCGATCAGGAAAATCTTATATTTTCCCCTCGAGGGTGGTTTCGAAAGCAGTTTGCAAAAAAACTCGCTTCGTCGGTGTGCAATCAAAAATGAAAGCCTGTACAGTTTAGTAAGCATCGGTGCTCCGGGTTCTCGTTAAGAGTTTTTTTAATGACAAGTGTTTGCTGAATTCTTGCGCAGATGTAGCTTATCGGCTTATTGTGTGGCAAAACTTTGCGAGCAAAGTGCACGATAAAAATAGAAAGATAGTCAACCAGAGCCTTTGAATTAGATCGTATCAGTCTCAGACCTTTGCATGGGTACATAAATCGTAAAACTTTGTGGCAATGTTTTTGTTGAACTTTACACGCTGGTTTGATTTGAATACTTTAAAATATGGTACAGTATGCTCAGGTTGGAGAATCCTCATCCAATGTTCTCTTATTTTAACGTACTAATTGTTTGATATGTACAAACACTAATCTGAACTAGCAGTCAAAAACTATTCGCTCAGCTAATCGAACAAAATGCAAAACGAGTAAAAAGTGGTTGTGAAAAAAGTAATAAAACTCTAAGACTTTAAGCAACTTATTCTAGCATCTAGACTCATGTTAGAAATGAGAAATTGATAAGAAAGAGAAAGAACATGAAGAAAAGAAACGACTGGAAGAAAGTGAAAAATGTGTGAAATAGAGAACGAGTGACAGATAGAGAATGAAATATGAAGATATGTTGGCCACAATGCCACACAATGGTAAACAAACAATCAAATGAATACGAAAACGTACGAAAAACATTACTAAACCACTAAACACAACCCGGATGATCGTTTGCGGTCTTGATTTTCCTCTGCCGGTAGGAAACACGCAAAGAAAGTTCTATCTATGTCACTCGGCAATGTAAAACTCTAGATGAGCATTGATGGGTGTCTGCTTGTGTGTAGGGATAGGAATATAGGGTATTCAATTTCAACTGCAAAACAGAAGCAATAAAAAACATAATGATTCTGTTCAGTGAGACTTGTCAACACCAATTGTACGGGGAATGAAAGGAAACGAAAAACGGGTTTGTAACATTTTAATACAAAAAACGTCAAAGGAATAGGAAAGAGAAAAACACGAGCAACCATTACTCAGACCATTATTAAGCGCTGAGTTTGATTTTGTCTTCTTACCACAAGTGTCGTTGCTCTGTTTTGTACCGAAGGGAGAAGGATAACAACGGATGACAGTTTTGGGTCCTGGGTAAACGTGTACGTGTATGAGTAGACTGTGCATGTTATACATTCAGATGCAGATACGTAACATTAACCAACAATGAAGTAAATTTGATAAAGTGGCTACGATGGTGGAGGGTACAGTTGAACAATTGTTTGTAGCAGTAGTAGTAGCAGTAGTAGTAGTAGTAGAAGTAGTAGTAGTAGTAGTAGGAGTAGTATGAAGGGCATAGAAACCTTGTCGGCGACTCGTTCTCTTTGGCCGCGCTCGTACTGTCCTGCAGCAGGCTCCGGCTGAAGAGGAACTTGGCCAGCGAGTCAAGCTTGGCGCTGACCAGCGGCGACCGTTCGGAATGTTCGGTTTCGGAGTTGTTGTCATGCTCGGAGCTAATGGACCGACCTCTGGAAGATGAAGAAAAGAACGGCGCAGAACGGTCAGAGCCGGTGGAATGGCGGATGGTTCTAGCCTTTCATTAGCATTGTTCACAGTTCCTACCGCAGGAGGCAATTAATTAGAAGTAAACTCAAGAAAAAAGACGAACTTAACCTCATTTCATTCATCATCTGATGATGAAAGGAGCTTATTCAAATGGCAAACTGGTGGAAACTTAAAAAAGAAAACCAAAGAAAGCTAAGAGGATACGCTAGAAAGCATGATGGATGAAAGCAAAACATGACTACGACCGCGGAAAAGGGTCCATTACCTGAATAGCATGCGTTTGTTGGCCGCAGTTAGGGTCACTTCGGCGCGCGGCTCCTGGAACTCGGCCGCCGACTGGGCACGTCGCATTTTTCTTTTCTTGCGCCGGTAGCTCGACCTAGGAGTGGAAGGCAGCATTGCAGATGGTTGCAGAAAAAACAGTGGTAGAGAGCGGAACATTTTTCGAAGGCAATGACGGAGGCAGCGCCATGCAGGTGGCAAAAGTAAGTGAGGAAATTATTTAAAAAACGAAAGGAAAAGGCACATAATTCAGAAGCGTGCAGTCGTGTGAATTAAAACGGAGGAAGAACAAGAAACCAAGGAGTAAAACGGAATGTAATTGAGAGAGAGAGAGAGAGAAAGAGAGAAAAGGAAGAAAGAAGCAAACGCAATTTGAGTGTTAGTAAGCTTGCTTCGTGCGAACGCTCCGGATTCCGGGGAGATGGCACTGAAGGGGCAGCGGAAAGAAGCGGTCAGGAGTCGAGTCCTTCCCGTGTGCAGCAGATGCAGTTTAGTAGAGGCGCATTTTCATGATCGTGCTAAGGGCAGAGAAGGTCAATGGGGAGGAGAGAGAAAAGGAGGGACAAAAAAGTGGTGGTTCTTTTGTTTGGTAATTTACTATGTGTTCCTGCTTTCTTGCCTTCGTTGCGAAAGGTTTTTTCTTGTCGAAAATAAATACAACCTAAAAATTCATTGAATGGAAAGAAGTTCTTTGTGGGCCAATTAAAAACTGCACTTTTGGTACTTTTTTGTTCGATGGTTTGGTTTTGCTTCGTAAAATGACATTTAGCCACAAAAATGTGTTAGTAGTTTAGCTCTAAATATCTATCTTGCAAGCTTCTTGCTTGCAATAGTATCTTGCAAGCTTCTTAAATTAAATAGTCATATTTAATTAAAACTGAACAATGATAGGCGAATTCATATTTTTGTTGAGTAAATTTTAAGTAGAAACATTGTTTAAATTGGGTCATGAAAGCTCCATCTAATTATCTGACAAAAATTAATAAGAAGGATGTGATAAACTGATGAAAATGAAAGGCCTTGAAGTCACAACTCGTCGAATCTCGCATTGTCAGCAAGAGGATCACCAAATCGCTCCTGTACTGGAACTTTCTCCGCTCGTGGTTCCGAATCTATCTGCATCGTGCTGTCCACGGGTTGGAGAGGGACCTCGGTGGGGAGGATTTCCCTTCTGAGTTCCACCCTTCACTTACCTCGACGGTCGCTCCTGGCAGAAGCGATCGTGGCCGGTGGTTTCCACCTCCTTCGCCTCCTTGTCGTCCGCGCCGTTGCGCTTGTTCATCGTCGAGTAGAGATTGAACATCTTGAGCTTGGTCTTCACATTGGTCACCTCACAGACGCGCACTATGATCTTGCGGCCACTTTTGATCACGGTATTGATTGTCTTGTAGAAGGAGAAGGGTACCGGGCCGCCCGTGCCCTCCTTGGGAAGCTTGCCCGGCGTATCGAGTCGCGGTGCCGCCGGTTGGCAATGTATCTGCTGGAGGTGGTCCGCCGGAGGTTTCTCCTGCAAGGCCGGAAGTTGCGTTGGGACCGGCTCCTGCAGGGGCAGTTGCAGCCGTTTTGGTTCCTTTGGTTGCGGCTGCTGCACTTGCGGTTGTTGTTCCCTTTGGTTGCCCTGTAATGGTTGCTGTAGCGATGGTTGCGAAGGCGATGATTCCAGCGGCTGCTGCTGCTGTTCGGGATGTGTTTTCTGATGCTGCGATCTAGCAGCTGATGGCGGCTGTTTGTTCGTTGTATCCTGCACAGTTTTTCACAGGAGGCACCGAGTGCACGGGCGGGAAGGTGGGATGGGTGGTAATTTGTAAAGCGTTAACACACAAACACGTGTTTAATGTTGCTAGTTGCACAGTTCGAACGAGCAGATTACATCAATGCCGGGGATGATGGTGACGGGAAGTTGTGTATCAATACGAATAGCACATGTTCACACTTTTGTTAGCCGTGTGCGTGCGTATGTGTTTGATAAGTTAGTGTAATGTGACGATCAATAAGAAATGTTATCGTAGATTGACAGTATTAACATTAAAAATAACCATATTCTCCTGAAACCAGTTTCTAATATAGTACAAGCTACTTTCGACAATTAAAACAACCATTTAACAAAACACAACCCGAAAGATGCACGTGATTGCGACTGAAGTGAATAAAAAACGTGCAGTTTGAAGTGAACCACCAGGCGTCTCCATCCGGCACCGCGGGGATGGTCGATGGCGTGCTATTAAGCGCATTAAGTCGCCCGGCGACGGTAGGTCCCGCCGTTTGACGGGAAAATTGGCAGCAAAAATTCATCCGTCACGTGCGCTTACAGCTTGTCACGAGACGGCAATTAAGGGCAGCACGCTCGAACGTATGCTCGAGGCATAATCGGTGCAGAAGAATTATGTTCGTGTTATTTAATGAAATTAGAGAATGGAAAATGGTGCGGCTTTGAAACACATCATGTAGCGCACAAAGGCGGTTGAAACGATTTCACTTGGATCAGGATTCGCTCGTGCAGGGTAAATTATTTATGCAACGTTCAGTATCACGTTTGCGTGAAATGTGACTGTGGGAAACCTATAAAATGACACCAACACATATCAATACCGAAACGGGGGCGCTAACAGACGATTTTCTTTTACGGATATTTGCACCGATTGTGTTACTTGATATTGCGTTCATAAGATCGATAAAAACGTGCCGGAAGTTTGTCATTAACTCTAGGGGAAACCCATTTGCAAGCAAGTCTCCTATCCAAGCTTTTGCGGGAACGAGTATCGTCGTTGTATAGATTCCTATTTCAACGGTAAAACTAAGCTGTCCAACCTAAATCCACACTCACTTCACGATAACGCGCATAACGGACGCGATACGTTTTTTCGCGTCAAAACGATTATTTTCGCTGGGATGCGGGAAATGGAAAAAATGGGCAGGAAAATGCATCCACAATGAAAGCGCAAATTTACCATGCACCACCGGAAGCCGTGGATCAAAGTTCGACGTCCGTGGAAAGTTCACTCAGGGGTAAAGTTAACGCACAAACGCATCCGGAAAAAGCGAACGAACACTCGCACATGCACACGGTCACAGTGAGTTGCCGTCAGTTTCCGACATTTTTAAGCGAACAGTTTTGCACTTGCAAACCAGCACCACACCACCGTACCGACGTCGTTTGCCTCGTCATCATCATCGACACCTTTACTTCGGTGCGTTGTGAAGTTTACCGAACGCCCTGCCAAGCGGGCTGGCTTTTCCGCCAGCCAATCAAACCGGAAAGACGTGCACTTTCCACCTGGATACAGCTTATTCCCTTGTTTTTAGTTCCAGCAGCAGGTTTTTGCAACGCGTTAAACAAAATGCCACCTGTCAACGTCGACGGATGGAACGGATATGAAGCCGACGCAACGAAGGTTCGTACGTCGAAGCCGGGCTTCTTCGTAGCCACAGTGCACACGAAATTGTGTGTGTGTGTGATCGAGGTAGAGGGAACGCTGAACAAACAAACGACGTACCATCGTGGCCAGTGTGTAATGAGGACTTTATTCGGTGCGTTGGTGGAAACGAACACGAATACTCATTTCGCCCCCCTAAAAGGGAGCTAAAACCGTACCTTTACCTTTTCCAATGTGTGTGCGTGGTTCTGTTTTTTCACGTGGGAGGCTTTCATCGTTCGCTCGTCATGATCAATTAATCGCCCGTTCGCTCAAAACATTACACACCAAAGCGAAGAATGTAATTTAATCATCTTCTCAAGTGAAGGTAGAATTTTCCTTTTGTTAAAATTTCAGCCTGCACAGACACAAAGGTTCGGGTAGGAACGCTTTGGCTGAGTGATCACTTAAGAGTTGGATGTATTTAAAGTGTGTAAGAAGCCTCCATACTTTCTTCCAATCCTTCAACCTTTGCCATTTGTGCGAACCCGGGCGAACGATTGTCGGAGTTTTGTTGCCCGCCTACGCGTTTTTCCCCGGAGCTTACTGTGGAAAGTTGAACGTGTGTAGGAAGAAGAGGTTGCAGGGAGCGAGAGGGAGATGAGGGCATCGAAATACTACAAGCCACTGAGCAGCAGCAGCAAAAGCAACGAACCTAACCTGTCCAGCCCACACACCAATTTTCGTGACCGGTTTTCCACCGCAGGCGCAACAGTAAAGAGCAAACGGATAACTGAAGACGCCTTTCCTCCGAAGCAGAAGTCTCAGGGAAGGGAAAGGGGCAGGGAAAAGCTACATGACGGGGAGGTACAGTTTCACCAACCTCGAGCCCTGACCGAAGGTAAGAGAATTTCGCAAAGGCCCGGTGGGAAAAATGAACAGCCTATCTTTGCCGGCCGCACCGGTGATTTTCCGGACGGCATGGGAAAACAAACCGTGTAAGCGCTTACAAGCGCTGTCACGGCCAAAGCCAGTTTTGTTACAACGGAACACCCCTGCCTTTCTTGTGTCACATTTCTTTCGCTTACTTTCATTCCGTTGGGGACACTTGTGACGTTTTGGTATCGCACAGAATCGTTCGAGGTTAGAGTTTTCGAGGCCGTGGTTTACGGTCGATAAGAAAAAGTATGACAATATAACAGGAAAGGAAAAGCGAATCTTCCAGATGACCAAAGCGGGTGACGCTTTGATGGAAAACGTTGCACGCGCGTAGGCTTGGGTTATGAATTTTTAAAATTTCATTTCACCAACACCCGGGGAGATTTGGACAGCGGTGTGCTGAAATGTGTCACTAGAAATTGAACCAACCAGCAACTGCTTTTCCAAGAGTGAAAAACAGTCCCGTCGAGTATGTGACAGTGTCACTTTTTATTCTCTTCGGTTGCGTCGGATCTAAATTACTTTTCACTCACTAGAAACATCGGTCCAGTTTGGAAAATGCTCGTTTTGGCCGATGATCAAAAGCTTCAATAACGTGTGCACTCTTCTGTGAACAGAAAATTAAAGTAAATCGGTCCTCTATCGTTCAGTCTGGAACAAAATCATCGAATGGCATCGTGGGGTATCATGGGCCCTTTAAAGAAAAACCGTAACTAATTTTTACAGGTTTTGGTCACAATATTTTAAAAATTTAGTAGCCGAAGCAGTGGTTCATTTTTTTTTTTATAAACTACGCAATAAAAATACATAAATATTTTACAAATTTGGTCAATAAATTTAGCCCCAGATGTGTATAGAGCCCCAACTAACCCTATACTCATCAAGCATGTTGTGACGTGAAATGTCAAAATTAAAATTTCAAAACAGAGAGCAGCAACGCACCGGTTGTTCCATTCCATTTAAAGTGGCCTTTTTTCATCCCGCTCTCCCACTCTTTTCCCTCCTCCTTTTGTCCTGAGGAGGCGTTTCGAAAAGCGGGTGGGCGTTGGTTGGAAATTATCAAACGGGTTTTGCCTTTTGTGGAGCATATTATTTTGCAAATAAATAAGCCGGAAAGTGTAGCGCAACGTAGCGTTTGCGAGTGAGCTGAACGAAGCTGTGGGAACAGGACCTGTAGGAAAATGCGAATATAGGTTACTCTTTGACCTTTGACGATGGCTCCGGGCCAGCAGCCAGGGAACCAAAGCCAGATGGGTTTTGCTGGGTTTCTAACCGACAAAAAGGTCAGCACGTTCGGAAAACGCATCTGTTTCTTTCCGAGCGAGGGCGCATTAGATTTTCTTTTTGTGTTTCTTTCCCAATCAGCTCGAGAGACGATAAAAACGAAAGGAATGCATTCGGATGGAGCAGATTGAGGAGATCTGATAAGTTTTGCTGAAACAATCCGGCATCATCGCAACGTAACCGCATACGATTTGATGAGAGAAACGACCATAAATCTGGTACTCGGATATTCCCTGGAGCTCACAAACTGGGGCTCAAAATGCCGTTTATGAATATCATCACGCTTTCTTTTTCGCTTCCTAACTGACAAATACCCCTTGGGGTTAAAGTTTTCGCCACTTTTCCACAACCGGAACAAACGCCCGGGCAGCGGATATCCGTGCACTTCTTATCCGTACCTTCCAGCAGCCGTCGCATTTTCAGTCGAAAAACCCGAACTGACAAACAATTCCGGTCGTGGTTCCGGGCGGATTTGCTGCCCAGCAGTGACATCCTTTCTAACAATCGGTGCATGAAACTGGTGCACATGAATAATAAATCATGTATGCATGCAAGTGGGTCGCTTTATGCCCGATATGACTGCGTTCGTATGTGTGTGTTTGAGTGTATTTTGGGGGGTTTGGGGTGTCCCAAAACTTCCGCCATGACTGCTAAACATTACGCCGAGCCAAGAAGCGAGTGAAGTGTGCTTGTTCGGCGTTGGATTTTCCGGGGAAAATGCATGATATCGGCGAGATTGGGCGGCGGTTGAGATTGAGAGTCACAGTTCGGGGCGAAACGGAAACGATATGGTTTTACGGTGGGGGATCAGCATTCAAATGCTGATTCGGTCAAACTTGGAGCCGGCTTTGGAAGATGTTGGGTTGTCCGGAGAGTTGGTGGATCATGGTTGGTGAATTTATTACGAACAAAACGAGAAATCATAGTACGAGCGTCAGTATTTTGCGAGTTAAATAGCTCTCAGAAGTGATATGTTTCCCAATATGTTGTGGAAACCAGATTCACCCGAAGAATCCGTCAAACTATTTCCATTCCAATGCAAAGGCTTCTTGCTTTTCGAGAATCTCGCAACACAAAGCCACCATTAAAAAGTCGTTACTGGAAGAGAAGGTCAGCAAAACAATCCCAAGTGGATTCGACAAACAAATAGCCAAATCGACTTACAATGTGACACAAACAAGAAACGGTGGGCCTCTTTTCGGTTCGATGTGGTTCGACTTTGTGGTTCAACTTCTACCGGAGCGAAGGATTGACGTCGATGGACCCGAGAAGAAAAGCTGTGAAAAAGGGAACATGCCGGACGTCGGGATAGTTTATTTCCTTTATAGTAAAGGGTGGAGAAAAGAAAACACAAAACTGAAAGGCTAACTGGAAAATAATATGGGAGAAGAAGGATGGTAGAAGCAAAGGGTAGATAATCTAAAATCAATTTCCATGGGCTACAAAAATAATCAATCATTCGTTTTGCACTCCCGCCACTTTTTCCATCGGGCGTCGGAGAGTTTCCTTCCGGGTGTTATGTGCCTTCCGGTGGAAACAGGCCAGTGGAAGGAAAACACTTTCCTTTGTTTTCCCAGTCAGCGGCTCTTACGGCTACGTTGGAGGTATGTGCATTCTTTTGTAGTCGGAAAAGTGAATTCCAGCGCGATTCATTACCGGATAGGAAGGATTAAAAATAAACATGGAAACATAACCGTTTTGAACAAAGATTCGTCCGCTGATGAAAAGGGAAAAGAATGGAGACAAGAAATGTAAAGAAACAAAAAACATACCACAAATTTTCATTTCTGTGCCTCATTGTTAGCTTATTGTTTCATCAAATAAGTTTTATTTCTCGTGGGAATTCATTTACCATCTACTTTTTAACACATTTTCAGTGGTTTCCACTGGAAAATGGACCACTTGTTTCGACATGGGGTCTCCTCCCTTATTCCTCGTTGCAAATTTAACATGTTTCACACCAATTCCAGGCCTCATCAGAATGCGTTGGCGCTCCAGCACTTTGCCAAACTGGAAAGCATTTCGAACTTCCCTGGCGAAGGGTGGGAAATGTGCCGCTTACCGTCCATTTCCCACCACCAGGAATGTTACATTGTAACGGGGGGTTTGGATGTAAATTTCATTTTGCATTCGTAATGGAACCCCTGGAAATGTGATTTGAATTGGATTACCTCGGCGTGCATTTATTCGATTGAGTAACGAAGGTCTCACCTCTAGGCCTCCTCACCGCCAGACGATAGTTTATTTGTGTGAAAACTTTTGATTGTGTGTGCATCCGTGTATGTATGTTTGCATGTATGTGTGATTTTATGGGCTGTGTTTGATTTGTTGTAACTGGTTTTCCGTTTGCCGTTCGGATCTCGTTCTTTCTTCAGCCGACTGAGTCCATTACTAAACCCCGAAGGAATCGATTGTTACATTTTATGCCACATACCCACACACAGCAGCAACACGCACGCACACGTACTGGCACACAGACAGGCGTTGGAGGATGCTTGTGTCATGGCAACATTTTATGTTGTTTGGTTGCGCTGGCTGAACTCCGCTTGTCTGTTCGTTACAACGAATATAGACGCGGGACCAATTTCCAACCAGAGTATGTGTGTGAGTGTGTGTTTGTGTGGAAGAGTGAAAATGGGAAAAAGGGAAAAAATATCGCGCTCGTGATACGTGAATCTCGGTACTGTTGACACACTGTTTATGGCATTTTTATGCTTTTTTATTTTTTCCACAATTCACCTTTCACTGCATTTCATTACAATGCACTCGAGGCGCACACTTGGCGTGTTCCATCCCTCCCCCAGCCCATCCTTCCACTCGTTTCCTCAACCCCTTAGACCAACATGGGAGCCATCGAGGGGTTTCGATCGAGCAAAGCCTGGCCGGAAAAACCTTCGAAGCGGTGGAAGAATATTCCCCATGTTTGTGTTTGCTTACAACACGCTCCTTTCGAGGGAGGAAATTGCAACGGGAAGGGAACGATGGATGTTTTTTTTTCGTTGTTGCATACTCTTCCTTCCCTGCTACGTACATATAGGTTCACTTAATTTTTTGCCTTCTTCTCGGTTCTTTCAAGGCCCCAACCCTATTTACCTGCATCGTTTTATCCAACATGAAATCACAGCCACAGCGCCGAATATGATGATAGCGATCGTACACCAGAGTGCACCCTGTTTGTGGGGTGGAGAAAAAGAGAGGGAGAGAGAAAGAGAAAAAGAGGGGGTATGAATAAAGACATGCTACGGTCGATGGGCTCCTATTGAGCAACGGTTGTGAAAATAGAACGTAATATGTATGTTCGCTATGCTTGGAGCACCATTTTTGTGCTTCGTAATCCTCATCCTCATTTTCCTCGGCTCGGCGAAAATTACGCTTCAAGCGAGTTTGTGTGACAGTTCGGATAGAATGGACAGTCGAATACGAGACCAGAGCCTGTTGAGAATCGGAATAAGATCGCACTTTCCATCGCTCCCTCTGCAGATTCAAGATTTGCTCCACCAAACCGTCAAGTAATCGAATCGAGAAACTTTCTCCCACCCTGAGCGAAAAAATCAGCCCAGGGAAATTCTGCCCTCCGAGCGATCGTTGTCGAAGGGCCTAGCGAAGCTTAAGCCCTTCCACCATCGACGCGCTCGGTTGACAGTTTTCATTGGGTGAAACTATTTCACAACTCTAACTCATTTAGTTGGCACCTAATTTCGGAAGGCATCCAGGCCGGTTTCGGTCGCGATGAATAGTTACGGAGAAGGATGGAAAGATGACGAAGGGTGTGAAAGTTTTCGGTTTCGAGGATTTGTTGGGGTGTCCTTCCACGCGTCTTGACACGTCGGGGGAGTTGGCCAATAAATTACGGTTACTTTTGCGAAACAAACACACACAACGCCCCGGTTTCAACTGTACTTTGGCAAAGGTCGTCCAGAGTGATGGGAAAAGTTTTCCCACATGGGCAGCAAAGGCCAACCGGAGGCGCTGATAAATTAATGTAGGAGAAACTGCAGTGACATGGTCTTTATTTGTTTCGACGTTCTATGGTTGAGAGGACAATGAACGTGGGAGAAAAATGCGATGAAATGAGTCGAATACTTACAATCCAAAAATGCGGCGTTGAGCTGTAGCTATTGTTGTGATGTAAATCTACTTTCATTTCCCTTCAGGCGCAAAGTCACGTTGACCTGTAGCGGAGAGAAAACAGAGAGAGAGAGAGAAAGGGAAAAGATGAAGCAAAGATGAAAGAATACGGCACGTCATGGTTTTGATGAACATGTTTCTCATGCTCCACTCGGGCGTGTAATCTTTTCTTTTTAATCATGAACCCCGCTTCGGTTCCCATGACTCAATTATTCAACCCAACCCAAACCATTAATGAAGCTACTCATGCGTCCCCTTATTTATTGTGCTTTCTAATTCACAACCCAGGCGACCCCCGGTTTCGCATTCACGAGGCACGGGACGAAGCTTCTAAGCGCATCACACGCGTGACCAGGCGTCTCCATCGGAAGGGTTCATCTTCGGTCCGGGCGTTTTCCGGTTCGGGGTTAACACCGGTGACAGTTAAGGGACGCTGAGGTTGGATCTGATTACCGACAACCACCCTCTTCAGACGTCCGTCCGAGTAAGGGAGCGTGCTACGAGTTTCCATCAAACTGGAGCTTAGACCCCTACGCACAGTGGGCTAAGAAAGGGATCCAAAGAGCTTTCTAGCATTAAGAAATGTTTTCTGTTGTTTAAATTGTACTTAATGATATTACAAAATTGTAAAACTTTCTTGTCTAATATTTATTTTGCCATTTTGAACAAATCTTTTGAAAAAAAAATCTATCAAAATGACTAATTTTTAGACCACAAAATGTTCACTGTGCGACGTTGTGGTTAAAGACAAACACACGCACTTCTATAGTGTGTTACACCTTCCTTTGCATATGTCTCAGCTGGTGAAGAGTTCGTAGAGAGGGTGATTATCCTATCCATTAAACATCTTCCCCCAAGAGCACGCTCCTAGAGAAGATGTGACACTCAAGATTTACGTGCGTTAAGGAAACGGATGGAAAACGTCAAATGGTAAAACCTCCGCACCCTTTGTTACTGACGGTCTTCGGCTTCGATTAGGTAATAGGCCAGGTGTAGCACGCTATCTGTCAGTGATTGGTGAAGTAGGTGCTCTTCTACAACGTACAACGAACGGAAAAGCCTCCAGCGAAGGGCGTCACATTCAAGGATTGTTATGTTTTGGGCGGAAACAGCGGCGGCCTGTGGTGGTCAAAGCAGGGAGGGTAGTGCGAGGTGGGCCGCATTACCATTGATGCGTTCAACCGTCTCTGTACGATGCGGTGTCCATCGGGAAATTGAAGATTTTTCAGAACTCCATGGTTCACCGGTTTACTTACGTAAGAGCTTACTTTTTCGAGCCCATCCGATGTCGGGAGTGGTGGTTTTATTATTCCTTCTTGGTCGAATCGGCTTTCAGAGTGGTTTCTCGGCTTCGCTCGTCCAGGTCTAGCGGGCTGTACGTGTCCGCTTTTGGGGTCGTCCGTTACGGACTCGCTCCGTCGTTCGGCGCTACCGGGCATTAACGGATTTATGCGACTTAAAATGTGATCGAGCGAGTGTTCTCACTTAATGGGATTGGTTGGGCTGCAGACGCGCAAGAGGAAGCCGGAAACGATGGCGTAAACAAGACGAGTGGTGTGAAAATCTCTGTCATTGCCATTGAAACGAGACAATCGGAAAAGCGCCATCCTGGAGGCGAAAAAGTCACCAGAAACGTATCCGGCTGGTTGGTAACAGCAGGGCTTTGAAAGCGTTTAATGCTTGTGAAACGCAACATTCCGTGACGACAAATGTACGGCTTCTATTGTTCAGTGGCGTAACAAATCGAAATTAAATTTAAAACCAGGTAAGTATCACTGACACTTTGTGTGTCATGCAAAACTGAACGCTCTGCAGGTAAAATCACAAAGTAGGCTTCTTTAGGGCCGTCATGGTACGCAGTGAAGATTCCATTAACAAGGAAAAGCCGGTTGAAAGTGCTTAGGTTAGTTCTTCTATATAACCATTCTAGTTTGATTTTGGTCAAATGCTTGGTACAAAAGTTACAATTGTATTTCTTTTTCGTCCAGAACATACTAATTTACCTTATTTTTATCCATTTCCTAGAACACAGTTTAAAAGATTAATACATTTTTAATATTTTATTTTCTACCTGTGTATGTTCTTTAATTTTGGGCTTAGTAGTAAATTATTAATAATTCTTGACGACACTATTAATATTGATTCAGAACCTCCTTTTTTCTTCTTTCTTTTTCTGCTTCGATCGACGTCTTGCAATTTCTTAGCTAATTTATCGCCATTCAATGACCCATCGACCATCCAATTAAATCGCTGCAACTGCAAGCGTTCCGTTCGAGCCGAACAAAAGCGCAGCCCACCGACCGACGCATTGTATATCATGTCGTTTAATTCGTTGCGGATTGGGTTTGGACGATAACGGCGATTGATTCGATTGCTTCCGGTCGGTCGGTCAGACAACCGGTCGGTTGCGAAACTAATCGCCGCTTTGACCCGTTCGTTCGATTTGCTACACGCACCGGAAATCGATCGGTCGGAAAAGCAGGACACACGGCGTAGTCCGACAGCGTATCGGCTCGGTCCGAGGGTAATTTAGAAGATTTATATTCCATCCCGTCGCTTTCGTCCTTTTTCCATTCCGGCTCGTTCGAGGAAGGGAGTCACTGAACTGAAGCTGTGTGGTGCCCGTTGAGGTTGAACGATTTGTTTTGAGCAACAAACACACACACACAAATACAAACAAGAAGGACAAAGAAAAGCGGTTTGTCATAACAGTGAAATAGGATCGGGAAAATGGGAAGCGTGCGCATAAATTGGGTCAACAGTCCTAGGATCAAAACCTCCCTCGTTTCTTTTGTCGGAGCTTTCGGTAATCGGAAGCAGTGGGCCACGCACACAAATCCACCCACACCGAACCAACATCAATTTTTCCTGGTGGGAGGGTGGGGGTGTTGTGAAATGAACGTGGGAAAGGAAAATCCAAGCACGCCTTGCAAATGCACGCCAATGAAAAATAACAAAGCGATCCCATTCGTTTTCTCCCAAAACGAAGGCTTGCTGTGCCTGTCTTGTTTTCCTCTTCTTCATCGCGAAAATACACGCATCTACAAACAAAAACACACACACACACGCAGGACAGAGTCAATAAATAGTGGCGGCTCGTTCGGAAGCGAAAACACGGTCCGGGCGTCACGTTGGCGCGGGTGTCGCTGCAAATATCTCCCTGCCAAAAACGTGGCGTGGTAAATTTTCCGGTACGCGCCGGGATTCGGCCATAAGTTTCCTCCCCGGCCCTTCCAAATCGACTCCAAACGGAAGCACCCGTCGGAAGACTCGGGAATGAGCGTCGTTTTAACCGTTATAAGGCATTCCATTTTCCCCGGGAGCATGTTGTTGGTTGTTCGCCTTTTGCTCGATTTTCCCTTTTTTTCCGGAACGATCGGGCGTAAATGTGTATTTATATCCGAACCGTCAATCCCGACGACTCCCCGGCATCCCGGCAGGGAGTTTATGTGCCGAGCGGCCATTGCATAAATACGCCGTACAATAAAGGTTGCTTTTTATGCGCCTCATTTCGACGCCGGACAGCACCCCGCCCTTCGCCGCCGTATCGTGTACATCGTCCCTTCCTGTTGTCCCTTCAGCTTTTCCGCGTGGCATTCGCGGACGACGGAAGGAAGCTTTGTTCGCACGGACGGCCAAATGAACAGCGCGAACGGAGGCGAATGAGCGTGTTGATTCGTTTCTACTTATCATTATCGACTGGAATGAAGACCCTGTTATTTTTATCCTTCCTCGAGGCGCCTCGACGACGACGGAACCGAAAGGCCCATCCACGCTTGACTTCACGCAAAAGGGCGCTCGTGCGGCTCGAAGGGAGAGAGACGGTGGCATAAATTATTGACAAAAGCTACGGCTTTGGCCGCCGGTAAAAGAAGTTTCCTCGCCGACCGGGCGTCTGCAACAATGTGGTAAAACATGGTGGACGGAGCACATACAATATGCATGAGTGCGCCCGTCCGGTGGAACGATCCGGAGGCGCACGAGGCCTGATCAATCATTACACATCAATCGAGTCGGTTAATAATGCACATGATGGTTCGATGGCGTTCGCGAAGGGAAGGATATTTTTATGTTCGAGCCTTTAAACTTTGCACCACTTTAGAGGGTAAAAGCAGGTTAAAGTTGGTTTAATGTTGTTTTGGGATAAATCATGGAAATTCATGCTGTGGATGTTCATCAGCGTTTTTTTTTGAGAACCCAAAATAAAGCACGAAACGTAATTACGACCCGCCAAACCGGTGATCTGGCCATCCTTTGACCCGTGAATAATCATAAATCATAAATTTGTTAAGCAGATCAACCGGGCCGAACCCCCAACCAGTGAAACGTAACGAATCGATCCGTCGGGGTCAAAGCAAACACAAACACACACACACACACATACACACATACAAAAAAAGGATACCCGTCCAGAATAACCCCGAGTCGACGAAGCCAAAACAAACAAGAAAAGTATTATCAAAACATTGGAAATAATTAACCCGCGCAACCGGCACATTTCTCGACGAGGCGAAACATTGAACTCTTCTTCGTTCTCGTCCTCGCCGGGGACCAATTAAGGATTGCAAGGGCGTATGTTGTTTTTTGTTTTTTAAATTATTTTAGAACTGAATGTTTTCCTCTTTCCTTTTGCCCATCGTTGGTGAATAATGGTTTCGGGTAGCAAGATCTAGTTTTTAAACGGCAGATGAACTCGCGAGGTAAAAGGAGAGGAAAACCTCAACCCCCACCAGAGGCGCAGGGGAGGGAGGAGGGGGTAGGAAAACAAAAGCTTCTGAAACCCTTCCATCCGGTTGGGGGGGTTGGGCGATAATTAAAAACCGAAACCGGTTTGACTTTTGGCCCGCTAGGCGCACGTTTTTCGCGAGCATCGATCGTGGAAAAGTTTTTCCCTAGAGGGAAAACGATGAGCTTTTGGGATGCAAAACATTATCAGCTCGAGATGGCTCGAAAGGGAACAAAACTGTCGTTTCATTAATAGAGTCGTGAAAATTGATTTCAACCAGATTGAATTTTTCCGCGCATTTCCCAACACGGTAGAGAAAGGGCTTCATTTTCTTTTCGCAACCAACCGCGTGCACCGTGTTTTAAAGCTCGCGCAATCGTTTATTTTCCCATCAGCGAGGATGGAAATTGAAATGGGAATTATTAGATTATCTTCTCTTTCCCCACGAGGCTCGTCCTCGCCTGTCGTTGACGATGATTCATTCAAGTTTATGTGGTTTTGTGTGCCTTTGTGTGTGTGTGTGTGTTTGGACGTTTCTCTTGTTATTGAAATAAATGTGTCAACATTGCCACAACGGTAATTGTCTCTTCCCATCCAAAGGGCCGGCTGGCGCACGTCCTGGCACGAAACGAAGGCACGAAACGAAAGACAATCAGCAATCAGTTCGGCGAGAAAACTGACAACTCGTGGGAAATGAGGAAAAGTATGTGGGTGGAAAACTCACCGAGCGACCGATTCTCGCTCGGCGCTCGATGCTTCAACGAATGAGATGCAAATTAAAAATCAATGCAACCCATTTTTCGGCAGCTTCTGAGGCTTTGGGGTTTTTGTTTCTGTTGACATCGATGTTGGCTAGAAGAGATTGTATTCGTTGTTTTTCGCTTTTCATCTTTTGTTTTTGGAATAAAAACTTCCCCCTATTGCTGGCTCGCTTCATATCAATCCAATTTCCTATTCCTTTTTTCTCCGTGAAAACCTCCTTTAGAAAACAACTACTTTTTGCTTTCATTTCATTTGATGAGTTTGAAATGATCTGCTCCCCTTTTGGCAGCGCTCGTCCGGGAAACTTTTTCCGCTATGCATTTCCATCGTGCGACGACCTAAATGCGAGGCTGGTTTTTCTTTTTTCCTCGTTTTTTTTCCTATACGGGTGCCATTTTCGTTCCGAACGGAAGCACCTTCTGGGGACCGAACCGTTGGTCGTTCGGTTGAAAACGCAAGTGACATTTAATTTCTAATCTAATACTTCGACTCGGTGCCAAATGTGTCACGTCGAATTCCGTGGCGTCCTCGCGGGAAGCACACGACCGTGGTGGCTCAACGACTTTTATTTTCCTCCATTCAAACTCCGGGGCGATGTTTCCGCGAACGATTCGATCTTGATTCGCGAGCAGTGCCTTGATCTCTTTTCCACGAGCTCACGATTGGCTTTAGTCTAGCATTCATAGGAATCACAGCGGGGAAAGAAATGGAAAATTGGATTCAATTGGGTAAACTTTTCATTCGCTCAATCCGTTTGTAGTAGGCCGTGTTTTCCTTCATTCTTGGAAAAGCCGTACACGGGTAAAGGTAATCGCATGGAAGATATTCCTCGTGAAATGAGCCAAAGGAAAAACAACTTTACCAGCCAGAAAAAAACAACGAGCGGATCATCTGCAACGGTTGATGAGCATCCCCCCAGAATTGCCTTCTGACATTTCGGGATTAAACTAAATGGGTGGTAGGGAAAAATGGCTTCCGTTTCTGTGGAGTTCAAACATTTCCATTTCGGTGGCCTTTTTCTTGAAAGGGTTTCCCTTTCAGCAAAACCCGTTCTATATCAAGTTACGCTCATCGGAACTGTTTCGCCGGGTTTGGGCGGGGTTGGAAAAACCTACCGGGCTGGAAAACTGCTCGATGCCAACAGGTATAAATGCCAGGGAAATGAGTTCACCATATTGTAATATTACTTCCACCGCAGGAAACAGATACTAATGTGGATTTTGGATAGGAAGCGTATCGTTTTTCTTAAATAAAATATCATCGTTACTACTATATGATTTCTAAAGTCCATTCCCTTCAGAGGTGTTCTGAGTGGATACGACGAAGAAACCCTTCCCTTACCTCCTTATTTAAACATTTTATTAGGTTCTGTACACATTTCGGCAGCCTTCTTCTACAGCTTCAGTGCAATTCAATTCAATAACAGTCCCACATTGTGAAGCCGACGACTCTCGCTTGAAAGACATCTGCAATGGTTAACCGAATATTACAATGCGACATTTTGCCGAAATTTCTTTACGGAATGTGCTCCGCTCCGTGCGCGTCCTCGAGGCACCGCATAATCGCACATCTCTCGTTCTCTCCTCTGCACCGTCTCTCTTCCCTACCAACCTTTTGAGAAAACTGCCATCCCAAAGATTTTCAGATACGTTTGGCCACCAGCAGGCGACTTCTTATGAGGCCATCAACAGCGCCAGCAACAGCTTGCCTCGAAGTGGCCGTTAAAATGCAAATGCCCATGCGTGTGGGTGCGTGTTGTAAGTGAGTGTTTGGTGCGTACCTGGCTATCCTCCCCAAGACCATCAAGATAACGCACCGCATAGGAGTCCTTTCAGGCCGACGACTCGCGCGAAGCACGTGCAAACGACAGTTTCTTTCCACGAACTGCAGAATGAACGCTTTCATGACGTTTTCGGGAAATGAAAAGAGTGTGGATAGAGGAGGAAAACCCCGATGAAGCTAGTGTAGGTTAGTTTTCCTCCCATTTTTGCGACCCGACGCTCGCGATGGTGTCGACGAAAGCACCGGAAGTTGAATGGCGAAAGATAACGGCCTGAATGGGATCGTGGGAAAATGTCATCTCCTTTGTGTGTATGTGTGTGCTTTTTTCCATTTTCTCCGTTTTCCGGAAGGATAAGAAGACGTTGAAATGAAAATATAATTCAATTGCAAAAGACTTGGCTTTTCCTTTCAGTGTAAGTTAACAGAGGGACGCAGGTTCAGTTTTATTTTTCCTTTCTCCTTACCTTGGCATCATTTCCTCCCGTTGGAACGATGGTTAGGGGTGGGGTAGGTCGGTGGTGGTGACGAAGGTGTCCAAGGGGGAGAAGAGGGAGCCCGAAGAAATGTGAAACTTCCGCTGCGATTAACGAACTGACTGCCCTTTTTTCCCTCTGTTCGAAGGTGGCAGATCTAATTTCTTTTTCCTTTAACACTTCTTCTCGTTCACTCGCACACACACGTTTACGCTCTAACACTGACTCTGTATCTTTCCCACACCGACACGCACGGGCTTTGGCCGCAGGGCCAGCAAGTAATGACGTAGCAAATGAGGGAAAACGGCGGAAAGCAACGATGACAACACACGAGCGGGCGTTGATGACGTGAACGCTTTTCCGACCGGTCCCGAACAACACTACCACGACGCCAAGCGACAATAAAACACCATCACAGCGTCACGCATACACTCGCACACAGACACACTTACTAGTACACGCCCCAATGCACCCCAAAATGCGAACCGCGGACTTCGTACACAATCGTACGCAATGGAAAACCCACGCGATTTTCCTTCCTTGATGGGCTTTGTTCTCTTTCCTTTTCTTATCCTCTTTCTCTCTTTCTCTCTCTGGTACGTGCTGTGATTATCGGTTTGCTTTTGGTTTTACTAGCTTTAGGCAGTAGTTAAGGTTTTTCCTATTTTGTTTGCTTGTTTTCTTACGCACGGAAATTGCAACCAATTTTCCTCGCGTCTGTTTCACTCCCTTCTTTTGGTTCCTTCAAGTAGGGGTTTCCCAGCTTCCTTCTTGACCCGGAAATTCTATCACTAGTTTGAGCAATGGGTTATTTGTTTTTCTTGCTTCCTTTTTCACCACCGTTTGGACGACAGGAAGATTTTCCACGTTTCCTTTCGAAGGGCCACTTTTTGTGTGCTTTGGACTGGATCTTTCCTCGTAATCCTTTCTAGCAGTAGTATTGTCCGGCTCAATTAGCCCAAACGCACTCTTTTCGACATCTCCTTCTCACCTTCACACCGACACACTTTTACACTGCTTAACTCACTCGCTCTCTCCCTCTCTCTCTCTCTCCTTTGCACTGTTCAACCCTTGACGGAATCTGGGACTGGCGCTCGGTTCGGTTCACCGTGGCCTGGTTTGTCCTTATTTTTCGTCTGGAGCTTCCTGCTTCACGCTTCTTTTCTGCACGGATGGGCATGTGTTGATCGTTAGTGCATGCGTGCGTGCGTGTTACGACAGTCCTGCCTCTGACCCAGGAGCATCCTAGAGGGTGTATTTTCTTACTGGACCGAATGTCGGTGGCTGGAAAAGGCCCAGGAAGGAAACATTGTTGGCGAACCCTTGGCACACACCACTT
Organism: Anopheles sinensis; assembly: GCA_000441895.2. Lineage (NCBI taxonomy): Eukaryota > Metazoa > Arthropoda > Insecta > Diptera > Culicidae > Anopheles > Anopheles sinensis. Next base: position 599,532 of record KE524975.1, read on the forward strand.
CCGCGTGAGCTTGACTGAAGGCGCACGTGCACTCCGAAATAGCTTCTCCGTTCGACTGACGACGGGAAAACCGAATTTTCCCAACCGATGCTCGCGTGCCGTGGCGACCGTCGGGAGAGCACACGCACCACGAAGAGGCCGCCCGTTTTCCCCGTTTTCTTTCGGGGTGGTTTTTTTTTATGCGATTTCATAACTTTGCCTCTCGCAGATCGGAAAATGTGCGCTCACCTCTCCGGATGGGATTACGGCGTTTTCCGAGCACTATCCTCGCATCGAGAAACAAGCGTGGCCCAGCACATGGACTCTGCAATCCCGTGCACTTATTTTCCCCTTTCGAGTTTCGACGATTTAAACCAACATCCGCGTGGTTAACTCTCGCTTCGATTCCTTTTCTGCTGCTTCTCTCGCTCTCTTTGTTTTGGGCCGATTCTCTTTATCTCTGTGTTAACTTTATCTCGATTGCCCGACGGCACGCGGTATCGTCTCTTATCTCGTCGATGTTAATACGATCTTGGACCATGCGACTGCGAAACCACGATCCCCTAGAATGGATGAACCTCATGAACTCGGAGGGTTCTCACAGTGACACACATTCGCCCCTTCATTGTCCACGAAGAAACCAGCGACCAACAGTTGGAAGACGCCTGTACAGTAAAAGCGATGTTTGAGAGATGCTTCGAAGTGGTTTGGGTTTTTTATTCAAGGGGGAAAGCGAAAGCCGAGATATTTTCCGGGGTCGTACCGTGCCATTATGCACCTGTCGTTCGATGAATAATATTTAAATACTAACCCTTAAAGGGAACACGTTGTTTTAAAACTAATTTATTTTGCAATTTTATGCTTTGCTGTTTTTATATAAAACTGACTATTGGATATTCTTTTGATATTTTGAGAAAAATACTGATCGATGATTGCTGGACACACGGGAAAGATAAAACACTGGGTTCCTTTTACTCGGTTTAGTTTGCTCGAGAATGCCTCAAACGTTCGATACATGTTTTAAGATAAAATTTGAAAAATCTTGGAGAGTGAAGTAAAATTATGAAAGCACTTTTCCTTGTTTCTATTCTTTGGAAGAAATAGTAAATATGTTCCAGTAAGTCAAAACTTATTTTCAAACAATCAGGTTTAAATGCACGGAAACCGGAAAAAGCAAAAGATGAAAAATGTGAATGAAAAATGAGATTTTCCGATTTAAAAACACTCTTTCGGAAAGTTAGCTTCTTCCGAATGGGTAACGAGATAAAACGTGGAGAACGAGAAAGCGAGCATAACCGAAAAAAATAAGGAAGCAACAGCACGCGTGTGTACCGTCTCGAGGAAACTCTTCACGAGGAAAACTCTCCGCGGCGACAAAAAGAAAAGGAAACAAAGAAAGCCAAAGCGAAACGGAAAGAGTGAAGGTGGTGATGGTGTGCGAAGGGTGCGGGGAACGTAATGGCCACGATGCTAATGACTAGGAAATAGGTGGATTAGGCGACGTAACAAAAAGAAAAACATGTTATGAATGGAACACTTTGCAACCTTCCCTGGAGGAGGGAAAAGGAAAAGGAAAGCGCTGGAATATGGTTGTTCGAGATATGGAAACTTCCATGCATGGTGGGAAATGGTGATTATGGGAGTGAAACATTGGCGTGCATGCATTTTCCAAGCGCACGACCGAAGGAAACTGCTCTGTTGCGGTGCACGCTTCCTTTCTTTGCATAATTTCTTCGGCACTATGAAAATGTTGTTTGAACCTGGTTTCTTCGATGAGCAAGTGAAACTGTAATTAATGTCGGATTAAGCACCACAAAGTGTTGAACAAAATGATTTATTTGCTCGTAGTATATGATTTGAAATGTAATTATATCTAGCAATAATTGCTTGTCGATTGACGTGATTTGGAGCAGACAATAGAGCTCTTACTGAGAAGTTCTGCATCTCTTGAGCCTTGATGACGTTTGAGATCAGTTGTTCGACACGTGTAGATGAAATTAGCCGATACAATCGGTGATAAAATACCCACCGGATTTAGATCACTTAAACGTACAACGACCCAAGATGGCGGGATGAAGAGCCGGTGGTTAAGGGGAGACCAACTCAACTCAAGAACCATTCCACAGACGCTGACGTCAGCAGCGAGGAGTGGTAAGCATTGAACTTCACGATCACGAAGAATCGCGCTTGCATAATCAAGAAAGGAAATGCTTTGCGTCGTACGTCCTTTTGCAGGAGCACATGCAAGGACACAAGCAGGACCTTACGTAACGTTTGAGTGGAGTGTTTGTGTGTGCCCTGGTCGTGTCCCTGTTGCGGCTTTTTATGGTCGATGTAGCGATTTCCCGCCTCCCGACCCGTGTCCGAAACCAACCAAAGTATCATGTGCTCCAATGTATCGCTGGTTCTATTGGGCATTATAATTTTGGCGTTCCTCTCCCTAGCCCCTGCTCCATGCTTCACAGTCCACGGATATGTTGTACCCGGTGAATGTTTTATCTAGCACTTTATTTTCCTCTTACGAGCCAGCTTTTTTCCTCAACGCACCGGACCGGAGGGAAACTTTTGCCAGCACTTGTGTGTTACGGTTCGGAGTTGCTTTCCACAACAGTCTCTCTTTTGGTTTATTTTCACTGTTTCCACCTTTGAGCACTGCTGCCCTCTTCTACTTGTGTGAGGGCAAGTTCAGCGGTTCATTTACCGAACCACCTTTACCACCACCATCTCCACCGAATCGAAACGAAGGAAAAATCTTTGAATCGCAGTTGTCCCGAGAAAGCTCGGGATGCTCCTGATTACGTGTTCCCTTGGCGCAGTGAAAGTTTTCCCTCCCGGTTTCATTTTCCGATCGAGATGGGCAACGGCACGTACATGACGAATGAAAATTGGGAACGAACTCAATTTGTCTGGCGAAAGCAATCGGGGGTGACTTTCCTTTCCGCTGGCCAAACCGTTCGGATCGCCGAAGGCGGAAAAAGTATTTACTTCCAGTTTGTTCGCAAATAGATATCGCTCCACATTCGAGTACTCGGTTAGATAACAGGGTTTCGTTCGGCGTGGCTAATGATGGGCTTTTAAGATCTTACGCACCGTATCCGCATAGCCCGTGGCATGGAAAAGAATTTGAAGATAAAATGAAAAAGAACCGTACATTGTTTCTCCTTTATAAAACACTTGGAGTTTGCAAGAATATCTAAGGCCTCGGCGGAGCTCGAGGCGTCATCCTGATAAGCTCTTTCTTCACCTTCCGCAATTGAATAGCAAAGCGGAAGGGAAACCTCTTCCACCCAAAACCATCTACTCTTTGTCTTGCTAAACGACCAACTTTTTTATTACCATGTCCTGCTTGCGTGGAGTGAGTTGTAAAAGGATTTTCACCTTCTCGAATACCTCAATTGCGGCTCACTCTCCGAGTTTCTCCGGAAATACCCTGCGGGATTAAACAGGGGTCCCGGGCAGCAGCATCCGACCAGGGCACAAGTTTTTATGTGGTTCCGGAGATAAAAACCGCCCGCTGGAAGGTGTAAGAAATGAGCTTATGTTTATCTCGTCCGATGCATTCCCGGAGCTCGGCTAGGTTTGGCGTCGTGCTGACTCCTGCGTACCAAACGCGTACCTTCTTCTTTCGATTTTACGACCGGTTGTTAAAACTAAACAGTAGTGAACAGTGTGCCTTCGCTGCGGTCAAACTGCCGGTTCACGCCGGCTATGCGAACGTTAGTCTGCCAGACCGGAAAAAGACACAATCATTGCGCCTCGGTTTGGCGTAGCGTGGCTTCACTCAATGAAAATGAGCAACCGAGCGACGCCAAAAATAATGTTGAATAATGTAAATTGTCTCTTTCCTTATGCTGTTCCCCGGTTTCGTCCGCACTGTGTCATGTCCTCGGTGGTGCGTTGTTTTACGCAAAGGTCAACACTGGGTGCCACGCTGGGCGGGGAGTGGGAGGGGAGGCAGGGCGGAGGAGGGAAACTGATTTTTTGAAGCACGCTTCCTTGCTTAGCGGGGCTTTTGCTTCGGCAACGCCCTTACACTGCGGAGTCGTTCGTCGTTGGATAAGTATGATTAATTGGTGGCTTATAAAATATTAATTAAAGTGATGCTTTATTACACAAGATGCAAACATGTCAAGGGTGCCGTTACCACGGCAACGGAAGCGCTCGCGATGGCGGTCTCCAAAAAAAAGCACGGGAAAGAGAATCATGAAAGGATACTGTTTAAATTATGGATGAGTATGTCATTTTTCACGAGGAAATTAAACGGATCATGAATCTTCCGTAGTAAAGGCTCCATCGTAAATGGAAAAGCCGTTCTGGTACTTTACTAGATTAGAGTTAAGTTAACGGCAGCGAAAAACGATTGAACTTTATTTGACAGTTTATTTTTAGTACAATTTCAGTATGTTTAGCTGTGCGACTGTGTGTTGCATAGTTTCAGGCGTAATGTTTGAATTAACGATCAAAATAACGAAAACATCGATATAGTAAGAAAGGTTTTTCTTTCCTGCGTGAGTACAATGCGGCAAGTACACCTCACCAATCTCGCAACTAAACGATACAATTTTACAATAATTAACCACCACTACAGCTGGTTTCGCTCATTCAAATGCCCATGCTTTAATAGGGACCCGCTATTAGCAGACCATAACTATAATTATTTTTGTTATCTGTTTTTTTACCACCGATTCCTCGGCAGTTTCGAAAAGTATAATTGATTCCGCTATCATTAATTTCCATCAGTAACGACGCTCCTTTTCTCCCGCTTTCCACAGGGGAATACAATTTGTCGGAAATGGCGCAAAGTTGTGCTCACCGGATTACGCTTGGACAGGATATTGAAAAACATACAAAAAAAGTGAAAGTTTGCATGTGGTGGAGAACAGAAACATCGGACGTCGTAATGAAGGAAACAGAACAAAGCAGGTGGAAAATATCGTCACTTTATTTATATTAAAATTAAATCGTATAAATCTCATTACATCTACGGAGAACAGAATCTACGGCACAAACAAAAAGAATATAGAAAAACGAAACACAAACGATGCAGCAGAGAGTGTACAAGTAGCCGTGATTGTGAACGTGTGTGACGGAAAAAGGAAACACGGCTTGAAAGAAACACAGACTGGGAACATAAATCGGGCGGCGGTGAAAGGAAACGGAAATGGAGGAAAGCGATGGAAAGGTAAGGACAATTTCCTTCCCGTGGACAAACCGAGAGGGACGCTTTTGTATCTCAACTGCAGCAACAATATAGAAAGAATCAACGAAAAACCGTTGCATCGTTTATCGCTAGACTATTTGCGATTTGGTTGATGGCTTTTTTTCTTATGTGTTACTTCCTGTTAGCTGCAATAAAGGTGATAATGCTTGCAAATGAAATTTAAATTGAAATCCTCACCGCAAACACTTCGGTTTTACAGAAGACACACGCAAACAAACGGTAAACATAGTGGAAGAAGGGAGAATGAAAAAAAGGGATAGAGACACGAACATGGTGGCGCAAAATAGTGAGAAACCACGCGTGGGGGAAAAAAGTAGATTGATATGGAAATAAATATTCACGAGTTTGGATAGGAACACAATACAATTATGGAACCACGCGAAGGGAGCTGACAACCACGAGAAAGGATAGTAGGGCTCACGGAAAGAAAAAAACCAAAAACACACTCACAAACAGATACCGGGAAGCTCCGGAAGCGGATTGTTTTTAAAATGCTTTTTGATTGGGCATTGCCTTCTCCCATTGCTTATTTTTGTTTTTGCTCGTGAACAGTTGGCCAGTTCGGTTGAAGCCTGTTCCGTGTCGAGAATTGTTTCCGGTAGTTGGTTTTTTGTTTTCCTCCTCGATCGCATGGAGTTATTCATGCAGCCCGTTGCATATATTGAATGAAGAAAAAGGCAGTGAAAAAGGCTGAACAGCGAAACATGGAGGACCAATGAAGGGAGGACACAATCATTTCACCGAGTAAACACATTTTCGCGATGATGCTTGATAGAATGAATTTCGCTTAAAAAAGAAGAGACACTATACAGAGAGAGAGTACATGGCCGATAGTCGGAATATTTAAAAAGAATCGTTTGTTTATCGTTTATAGATAGGAAAACATGGTGCTGCACAAGAAACATTCGGATGAAACAAATGGTGCATAGTACAGAGAGTAGTTCTATAGTGTTCTATAAAATAGAAGAAACAATTGTCCTGCGCCGGTTGTCGATGGAACGATGGCACCCTGCTTGTTGCGTCCGTCGATGATCGTGCCCTTGGCTTTGCTTGTATGTGTGTGTGTGTGTTTGTGCGGGTGGCCCTCAACCATCCTCCGAGATTGCTTGGCTCCGATTTCGTTGGCAGGAAAACACGTTGGATGTGAACGATGGTTGGCGATCCTCGGGATCGGCTAAGGCTTATTCTCCGGTCATCATTTCCATGAACTCTGCGGTAGGAAGAAGAAAAGCGGAAAGAGAGTTGTTATCAGAGCCGTTCCAAGTGCTTCATTGTGCCGGAGGGGTTTCCCCGTTGTGTTTTTCTTACCGTCGAAGTCGACCGTTCCGGAACCGTCGGTATCGATTTCCCCGATGATGCCGTCCAGGTCCTCGTTGGATAGTTTATCATCGAGCGCCTTCAGAATTTCCTTCAGTGTGCTGAGTGTGTGTTTGTGCGTGTGGAGAAAAGACGAGAAGTTTTTCTTTAACTCAATTGTACGTACAGATGAAACCCAGAAAAGAAATACGATCCAGAATGTTCGCATTCCCGTCGCAAAAGGGACGCAATCTTGAGAAGGACGTTCAGCATGTGCGCTTCTTTTTCTTCAGCATCCCTGTTGACCTGCTCGCCGGTTGCAAAGATGTTCTCGTATGAAGCGTAACATCGATTCATCTTGCTCCGAGAAGCGATCCCGGGAGTTGGTCGGCTACGGCACATAACTTATAACATCCAGAGCATTTATAATTTAGCAACGTCTGAAAAGCGATGACTTTTCTCTTTTTCGGTTTTGCGGACCGAACGCGCGTCCGTAGTCGGGAAACGGGCCGGTTTTTCCGAAATCAAGGGCCATTATGTTGGCTGCTGCTCCGGTGAAGTAGTTTTCCGCGGTTGTGAGCCGAGAAAGCAGACCGAAAAAAACCAACCGGGCCGAACCGGCTGTTGCCCTCCTGTTTCGCATGACGATGTTGCGCATCACCGACGATGATGATATTTATGTGATCCGTGCCGGTGTTTTTTTTTCGGAGCGTTGTGTGTTTTTGTTTTTCCTGGGCCGGTGTTATTCGGAATTTTCTTTTCTTTTTTTCACCGTTACAGAACGTAGGTAACCCTTGGGGCAAGTGGCAGGTATAATAAGTGGAAAAGTAACACGCGACGGAAGCGGGAATGGGCACCGAACGCGAGTTTTCCCTGAAGCACCCTTCATTCGATGGAGGCGCCTGGTCGCTCACAGTATGAAACTGGCTGCGTACTGTGGTGGGGGGGAAAGTGTGCGGGGAGGCGGCGGCAAGTCATCCTTACACCCACGCTAGTCCTCTTCCCTTTCCCCTCGTCCCACCCAGTTGGTTTATTCGCGCACGCAAACGGAAGAGCTCGTTCCAGGTGACGCGTGGATTAAGTGGATTTCCGTAGATGAAAAGCAGAAAACTCGAAACTTCTGGGCCCTCGCTCATCGCGTGCTTCCTCCCTCCACCCACCCCCACCCTTGGTGTTATGACTCTGGGTGTGCGTGGGTATCTGAAACACCGCGGAGGAATTTCTGTCCGCAGATTCCATTCCCCATCCGAAACCATTCTTTTTTCCTCTGTTTTCCATTCGTCCGCGTCGTTTCGAAATATTTTGTCAGCGATGCAAAATTAACTTCCCCTCCCTCCTCTGCTCGTCACGCAATCATAATCTACCGCTGATGTTTGAGACGAGAAAAATATGATCACCCATCGTCCAGGATCGCCCAACGGAAGGAAAACCAGGGGCCGAGGAGGGATTATTTATTGCATGTTTTCCACTCTCCACTCGCTTTCCGCGTGCAACTGCTGTCTAGTTGTTTTTGTTGTTGTTGTTGTTGTTGTCGAATCGGACAGTTTATTGAGCTCGTTGGTTTTTTGAAACATTTCCGGTCCCGGTGAGCCGTGGCCCACGAAAACATATGGTGGTCATAAATCTAGGCAACGCCGCGTCCGAAAACATAATTTCCCAAAATGTGTTGCGGTTGGTTTCGCTGTGTGTGAACGTTCGGCTGTGAGTGCGAGTGTCTGCGCCTACTTTGCACCGTAATTAGCGTTTTGCTTGTCGGAAAGTGCATTTTATGGTGCGATCGTTTTTCACAGTCAGTCATAAATTTTGCTCTACGAACGCGAAAAATCCTATCGATCGCTTCATCGACTCCGACATTCGATTCGATGAAAACCAAATCGTGTCTTATTCCAAAAGTCCATCTCAAAGAAAAAGTTATCTTCCAAATCGAAACTCTACCACCATGTTCTGTGCGACTTTTACATTCCAAAACTGTTCACCACAAACACGTAAAGGTACGTTTTAAAGATTGACAGTCTTTCAACCCTCGCGCTAAAGGACCCGTTACTATTAACTTTTCGTAGCTCGACACAGTTTGGCCTTCGCACAAGGACGTGAATAAAAACAAAGAGTCGCAGGGTGAGACTTCTTGGAATGTTGACCGCCAAGTTTGCCACCTAAAAGTGGTCCGTTTGTCTGGTGTTTTCTGGTCTTTCCTCGTGCGCTGTGGTGAAACGGGAGGCAAGGTTGGTACTTCCGGCAACATTCTCCGGTGCGCCTTATCTTTCCACCTCGCAGTAACAGACGTAAATTTAAACGTTTTCATTTATGGGACGTAGAGGTTTTTTACATCGTTTTTACCCTTGTTCGAAAGAGAAAAAGAAGTAGTTTTTCCTTTAGCCACAAAAGTAAGAACTATGTAGTAGCTACTCCGTTTACTAACTTTCAGTTCGGTCACTCCGGAAGACTGAAATTCGTACCAAAAACCGAAGGAACTACCAGAACATCAACATTCAGGGTGAGGTGGAAAAATAAATAAAAATAATGACACCATCGTATCGCCACAAATGGCGATAAATCAAGAAAGCGGCTGGTTGGAGTCTACGCGATAGTTGCGTCTTTTCCAAAGGGAGAAAAGAAAATGTGTACGATTACATAGCGGGACCGTGCATAGAAAGTACCGGACGCAAGTAAGTGTGTTTTTTGTTCCTTCCTACATGAGCTGGCTATAAATTAGAGGGCAGTTTGACGTCTGGACTAACCACTGATACTGCCGACAAGTACGAAGAAAGGCTATCAGACGTCGCTTGGCGAGGGGAAAGTCCTGCCGTAAGCGCGAGAGAACGGCGAAACGGCTGTTGTCACGCTATCGACATGTGTTCTATGCCTTCCTCAAGAAGCTCTGAGTTCTTCACCCTTGTTCACACAAACACACGGACGATGACGACGACGATGGAAAGGGTGGAAAGGATTTATGGTCACCAACCTGGTCGTGATGTAGCCGTTGCCCTCGCGGTCGTACAATCGGAAGGCCTCCTTCAGCTCCTGCTGCATCGCCTCGGCGTCCTCCTCCTCCTGCAGGAAGTTGGAAGCGATGTTGGCGAAGCCGTCGAAGTTGACCTTGCCCGTGCTCTCCGGGTCCTCCTCGTCGATCAGATCCTGCAGCTCGCCCTCGTCGAACAGCTGGCCCATCGTGTTCAGGATGGTCGAGATCTTGATCGTCTCGATGAAGCCCGTCTTGGCCGTGTCGAACATCTGGAACGCCTTGCGCATGATCAGCATTCTCTGCTCCTCATCATCCTGCAACAAGTGAAACAGAAGCGAATAGTTTAAAACAGTTCCTTAAATACGTTTCCTTTATTCTATGTAAGATTTGTCTTCATTAATCCTTCATTTAATTCATTGTGTTATTCATCTTAATATTAAATCTTTTCTGATGTTGATGACCAACTTTACACAAACATTTTTATGCGGCATATATTAAATGAATTTTCCATCCCTCTACTTTGTAGTCAAGTTTCCTCTTCATCGTTGTAGTGAACTATCCAAAAACATCGAACATGTTTGTATGACATTTCCGATCGATGAATAAATTACAGTCCCCCTACCTTTTTCCTCCCTCCATCCCATCCACCGCCACTTTTCAAATCGACTAAGAATAAACAGGTGTCGATCATGCTGTCCGCCATACTCCGGGTGAGAATTACCATACTCGTGGGAGTGGGGAAAAGTGACGGAAGAACCATGGTCACACGTGAAGGAAAACTCATTTTCGCCCCTTTTCACCCTCTCGCTGCTCGTAACCATTTCCCATGGCTGGGGATTTTTGTTTTGGGAACGGAAACATTCGTCCACCGAAATGGACTGTGAAATCGAAACCCTCGTGGCAAAGGCCAGTAATGGCATCCCGCGGTTTTCCCCGACCTCCAGCGGCAGCCCCCCCCCCCCCTCC
>KE524975.1:609975-622376 GCA_000441895.2 Anopheles sinensis
CATCGTTAGCCTTCGTTTTCGCGTTTTCCTTTCCTTGGCCAGTTTTTTGTCGTTGCGCCGTTCTGTCAAGATACACTTCACATCTTCGATTTCGTTATAAATATTAATGGAGAGGAATTTTTAGTGTCCCCATCCCACCTCCCTAGCTTCAGTTTTCTGACTCCTGGCAGCATTAATCATCTTCGTTTCTCCATTTCCGCGACTTTCGGCAGCGGTCGGAAAAACCGTTGCCAAACCGTGGTCGGCACACGGGGCAGCCCATTTGGCAGTCGCTTGTTGAAGTCGGAATGCTGGCCGCTGGCTGACGGCCAGAGATGAACTTCTCTGCCGCGGCCGGCGACTGATGTAATTATTAACGATTGATTCATGATCATCACGCGGTGACACGATCGTCGCGGTGGCTTTTATTGCTTTCCCCTCCCCGGTTGTGGTTTCAATGGTTCCTTCCCTTCCCTGTCCTGGAACCCCGAACATGCCTGGCCACTCGAGGGAAGATGAACTTAAAAATAATCCCCCCAAAATCGCCTTCATCGTGGGAAATGATCCGTTACAAACGGCTCAAACGGCTGCTTCGTCGTTTTTTCAACGCTCCTCCGGCGAACTCGTGGCCCTTCTCGAGATGGCCAACCTCTCGAAAGGCAGGTTCACCGTACCGCGCGAGACCGAATTTTGATTGACACTTCACCCCACCATCACCACCCACAAATCTTCCCATCTTTCGGGACGGGATTTTCGTGCTCAATGACCGCGAAATTCTTTTATCCCAGCGCCCACCCAGTGGCACATGATTTATCGGTTTCTTCGAAGGGCCCCGTGTGGATCATTCTGGGCGAGAATCAACCGTCGGGGTGGTCTCGGTGCGTCGTGGATATCGTGCCATCCTTGGACGAGCGTCTCCGATAAACAATCAAACAAGATGGCGAGTGCGTGCCAGTGTTTTCCAACAGTAGTACTAGACAAACAACTATGGTGTGTCAGGAACATGATGGGGACATGCATTCCAAGCAAATGGACAAATAGTCGTAATGAATTGTTTTTCCTTCGCATTGGCAAAACACCACTATTTACTCAAGCCTACGTAAGCTTGGAATCTCTCAGATAGAGAAAAATGCAAAGCGGGGAAATACGCTTTCATGTTAATGTAAAAGGCTAGGAAATTAGTTTCCATCCTCATTACCAATGAATCGATTCGAATCGGGATCCCTTTTAAGGCTGCATGGTTGTAATTTAAATTGGAAATGTATTAATGACCATAACCATTTCCGCACCAACATTGGAAAATGGTCCCGTTTCAGTGTGGATTTTAATTAGAAATGCATCCACGCGTTCCGGTGCCTTTCAGCAGTAAATTTCTCGAAACAAACCCTACGTGGAAACCCCGTGTTGGCCTAGATTTGAAACTCATTCGACCACTCTCTACTTCTCTCTCTTTCTCTCTCTCTACCACTGGAGGCAATCACTTCTGCTTCGAAAATCCGGTCTGGCAGTCGCTGGGAAATAGTTCCGCTCATCATCGGGTCACTAATTGAGTGGTTCGAGGTGTCGAAAAGAGGGTCGCTTTCGAACTTTTCCCGGGGAAAAAGTCACCTCTTTCGACACTTTCGTCGGACAAACTAACAAGCTAATCGAATCCCGGTCCGCGGGACACTAATTAGTGTTGGCTCCGTTAGATTCGTTAGCCCCTAATTCGATCCTTCCTTTTCGCAAAAAAGAAACTCACAAATTCAAAGTCCGACATCTTGGGTACGTGTCTGGGGTTTGCGGGAGTGGATTCCAGATGCGCGCGAACGAGCGAACGAACGAACGAAAGATTCTCCGATGAGATCTTAATCGAACGCGACAATTAAATGCCGAACACTGTTCACTCGCGGTTGGACGAAAAGGTGGATTAATCCTTCCTGTCGCACGAACGTTCGGCTTCCGACTGGCCTGGTTAAGGGCTCGCCACGATCGACAGGCTTGACCGTGAAACTCAGGCGACCTGCGGTGGACGACGGGCCCGAAAGAAAAAGAAAACTCCCCACAACAGCACAACACCTTGCAGACGCGAGAAGGAGAAAACGAGAACAAAGATGCGTGCCAAATCATCTGCAAAAAGTGCATCTCGATTGATTGCATTCACTCGCTCTTGGTCGCTTCTTGTCCTGCTCGCACCCTTTTTGAAAAGTGACAAACGAATCGATCGCAGGCAGGAAAGATCGAAACGATCAACAACATTATTCAGCCCTCCGCAAATCCGTTCTCCTTTGGCTTGGAGTTTGCTCCTCCGATCGAACTGCGAGAAACCTGAAACGTCGCAGATCAAGTAACCATCGGAAAGCGGAAGAAAGGTTCGTTGCCGGGCACGAGATGCGGTTAATTTTATTTATTTACACCTGCACCTGGGCGTACAGTGACGGCCACCTTCCGAACGTCGAGGAAGGACAGGGCGTATGCGATGTCGAAATTTACCAACTCTTCCCTCCAATTTTGCGCAATTAAGGAGCGTAGAATTATGAACTTGGGATCTTCGGAGCAGGGAATCCCGAAGGAAGGGAAAAACCTTCGACCAACACCTTTTGAAATGGTGGAAAAGTGTTTCGTAAACTGCTGAATAAGCCGGACGAAGATCTATTGGAAGGATCGGGGAAGGAACTGCACGATGGATTGGTGGAAATATTTCATCTCCCTTTAAGGGGGGTATTTCATCCCTAGGGAGGAGTGTTGTTTTTCTTTTCACTCGACCATCCATCTCGGGCGAGCAACATAACCTCACTCTTGTAACCACTGCTGCACTCGGTTGGGAAGGGGATGAAGGATGGCGAGGAGAGGGTAAGCTAAATAAAACCTGAAAGATGAATTTAAAATAACGACTAATTAATTAATCCAAAAGCACTCGACTCGACCGCCCAAGAAAAAAAAGAGAAAAGAAAAACTGTGTAGGAAGCATACTTAGGCAATGAGTTATGGGAAAAAAGCGGGAGTCTTATAGGAAGGTGGGAAAACGTGGGAAAATGTGATGTGAGGGGTAAGAGAAAGAAAAATGTTATAAAGCCCTGAAACATCCCATCGCCATCGTTCCGTTTGATTTCGCGTAGTTATTTTCAATATGAGTGCATCATGTTTCCCGACCCCGAGCTTGTCTTTTCCCCCAGCACATCGGTGGTTTTTAATAAAAATAAACATTTATTTACACATTCTCCCATCCCGCGGGTGGGAATACTTTTCGGGAAGCTGGTTTCCTTCCTTCCCGCGATGCACTCAAATCGGCTGCAAGAACAACAAATCGCTATTTTCGCACGGTTCATCCGCCAATCGATCGAAGCTGATCCGACTCGGCTGGAATGTGGCCATGGGGTCGGGCGTCCGCTGCAGATGCGAACGGAATAATTACATTTAAGTACACTTCAAAGATGTTTACTGGTTTATTTTTGCTACCGATGTCTGCTTGATCTTCCAGCTCGGCTAGTAAAGCTCGAAGAGGAAACATGATCTGGAATTTCAGAATGCGGAGAAATTACTCCAAAACACGCCCAGAAATAGGTTCATACCGGAAAAGGGAAGGGTGATTTATACGAGGGTGAATCAAACCATCAATTCAGATTGATTGCGCTGGTTGTTAATAAACGTAAAACATCGATCGGTGGGAAGTGAAATATCGGTTTCTTCCGGAAGTTCAAGCTTCACAGGAATGTAAGCATTAATTTTATACCCTGGCTGGGTTTGTTGCGTGAGTTGCGAACTAAAATTGAGCAGTACCAAAAATAGTTTGAATGATAAAATATAAGCTAGAGAAAATAATTGACATAATTTCACGATTTTGAAATTCTCTCATATATTTTAGATTCTTGATTCAAAGCAAAGATTCTACGTTTTGATATGCCTACCTGTATAAAAATAAATAATTTAATTTTATCTAATATAAGTTTAGTGAATCAGACGTTCAATATTCCCCCAACAAACTGTGTGTCACCCTATGTTACATCGAACGATGACGAAACACAAAGCCGGAGTTCCTTTCGATTCGAACACAACCTATTCCTTCCTATTCCAACCGTTAATGAATCGTTTGCAAATCCCATCACTCAAACAGAGACATAGCTGATGATTAATAACCGTGGAATGAGTTGAGATTTATTAATAAAATCGTGTCAACAAAGAGCCCCCTATCGCCCCCCCCCCCAAGACACCTCAGCACTGGTTCGAGAGAGCTTGTTTTACACCAAGGGAAGAGCTGGCGCGGCGGAAGTTCGTAATTTCACGCCCTTTTTCCTTCCACCACGTACTGCTTATCGCTCGAATCGGGTTTGTGGTTGAAGAACAACTGGGACAAGGGTGCGCAAAAAACCCTAGATGAGATCCCGTGATTGATTCGTTCGGTTGGTTAATTAATACGTGCCCAGCCGATGTTGATGATCAGCGTCAACACGGTCTTCTTTTCCTACGGTATGCAAGGAAATGGTTCACTGAGAACGTAGGTGCGATCCGTTGCACAATCACTTTCTTCGCTTCCGTGGATTGCGGTTCCGCAATTTCTTGGCATAACTACCGAAGCGTGACGCGCATTTTCCCCACCCCCACCTGGTCGGGGAAAACCCCTTTATTCACTCCGCACGAGGGGACTTTGATTGAGTGCATCTTTAACTGGCCTTAATGAACTCACAGTTGGCACACAATCGGTTCAATTTCGGCCATGATTGGCGTTTGGATGCCGCAAGGATTGTGGACCAGGTGTGCGCGAATTCCTTTTCGCCTCCCCCTTGGGAAATGGAGACGCCTGGTCACTCGTTCGTTCAGTGAAATTCCTTCTGCCAAATATATTACCATTTTGGGCGCTGGGTTTTCTGGCGGGTTTTTACAGGTAGAAAAACGGGTTGCTTAAGCCAACGGTCGACCTCGGACGAACGCACTGGACACACTGACGGACGGACGGAGCACAATCTCACACTATCGGTCTCCGGCGACGGACTGATCCGACTTTCCTCCCGGGGGCGCGCGTGAAACAGTTAATTAACCGAACGCGGTTCAATAGACAACTAGAGGCGAAAAATATCATTCAACATCATTTATATTTAAAAACTCCTCCACACAATATTCCTCCCCCTGGTGGGGGTGGTGGAAAGCGAGGTCGGGGGGAGGGGAATTATGAGTAGTAGCATGCGTGAGGAGTCTCGCGCCGTCGGAAAGGAAAAGCGCAGCGCAAGCAGCTATCGGTCCAGAGCACGAAAACGCGAAACGGCTGGATGCTGAGGCGTGTGGCGATGGCGTGTGTGTGAGTGAGAAACGTTAGCCTCCCCTCTCTCTGGCGAGCAATAGGGGGGAACCGCAATGGGCAGGAAAAATCGCTATAAGTAGCACTGGCAAGCAAGTGTGTACTGCTGTGCGAGTTTCGTTTTTTCCATTTCCCAGCGAACGTTCCGCAAACTCGGGACGAGGAAAAACCGCGCCTTTGGAAACGCGCTATGACTGACCCGAAGGAGTGTTAAGAAAGCGAAGGAGTGAGGGAGAAGGAACGAGTGATCATTAGACGAAGCGAGAAAGGAAGGAAATGAAGTTGAGAAAAAGAAATGTAGATGACTTCACGACGTGTATTCGCTTCGCTTTGCAGAGCGTGGCATCCTTCGATCCGTCATTCCAAAGGGAAATCCGCTCTTTGACACCAGCGAACATACACAGACACACACACAGACACGTGCAGGGTGAAGGCCTACCACCCTCTTCAATCCGTTGTGGAAATGTTAGAGAGGTTTTCATGCCTTTTTTTTCCCGAAATCGCGAGTGATACGATAGCGTTTTGGCGACGAACGACTCGGTGTGCGAAGTCGGTGCCAAGCGTCCAGGTGTCGGAGGGAGGGACAGGACGCCGTCATAAGTGGCATTCCTTTCGACTCGCGAGAAACCGCTGTGAAATGGTGGATGAAAAAGGAAAAAAAAACGTGGTGAAGGAAAACCATGAAAAACCAATGTCTGCCACTTGCAGCAACAGCAGGAAGCTCACAGTTCGTTTGTTTGGTGATAATCCACTATAAATACAGGTGTGTTCCTCCCCCTCTCACTCTCTCTCTCTGTATTTCTTTGGCCTCGTCCTCCCAACGTTCGGTTTACGTTTTCGAGCTGAAGCTGGAAACCGGAAGCTCGGAGCCAAAGCCGAACCGGTGCCAAAGGGGGAAAGGTCTCTTTTCCATTCAGTTTTCGCTCTGGGATAGGATTTTCTTTTGGCAACCGTCGCCACCGGTTGAGGACGCACGTACGATGTTTCGATGATTTATTAATCATGAGTTGTGCTTTAATTAAATGAGACACTATTTTTCTACCGCCCCTCTCCATTAAAACCTGATCAACAACATTCAAGGGGGGTATAAATAGTAAACGTATGTAAAAGAATGCAAAAGAAAATAAAGAAGGAATTATTTTAACAGGAAAATACATCGATTGCCGAACTGGGAAAATTGCATAGATGATGCGAGTTTATCAACGAAAATTGTTACAACGGATAATTCCTTCGATTCTTTGTATACGAATTCATTCACGTTTAAAGCATTCAACTCGTAATAAACGATATTTATTTGTTAATTTTTATCTTTCATATTTATCTGTAAAAGAAAGGAACTTTGAACTAAAAACTGTTTATAGAAGAATAACGCTTGTCACGTAATCTTAAAAAAAAACCGGGAAAGAGGAAAAAGTATTCAAGATTCGATCTAAGACGACGCAAAGAGAAATGATTAAGTACCTCCTCCTGGCGGTTTGGTATGTTCGAAGGCAGGATAATGTTAATCCCAATCCTCCCTCGCAGCACGGAGGTACATTAGCGCTTGGCCTCTGCTGAGTATGTGTGTGTGTGTCGGATCAAAAAACGCCAGGTGGTCAGTTCTCGAGTTTTTCCTCTTCGTTTTGCGCCCGGTAACGCCTCATAACCATTTTCCCAGCGTTCGAGGCAGGTCACTTTCCGAGAATTTCCACTACACAAGTGTGGCATTAGAAGGGACATGGGAAAATAATGGTAGGACGGGCGCGAGGTGGGCTAATGATTTGCTCTTAAATTAGTGAATAAATTCAGCTAATTTATTGTGTGCCTTGGCTCGCCATTGGCCATTGGCATTTGCGTGATGGAATATGGCGGTGGACTAAATTGCCTCTCTTTGCAAATAGAAAAACACAGAGGGGCAGCAGGGAAACAACAAACACGACGCGTAGAGAATTCTTCCCGCGCGGATGATGCAGCCCTGGTTTAGATATCTGTTTTTCCTCCATCGAGCAACATTGTTCGGAGAAGCAGTCGCTAATTGATCATCAAAGGCATGCGACCCGGGAACGCAAGAACGGACTGCGTTTCGCTGGGAAAATCAATGCGCTTCCGGGAAAACGGGCGAACAAAGTTGGTGGCTAAAAATAAAATACTTCGTCCGATGTAAAACTGTGTTTATGTGGCAAGTTATGGAAAGCAGTACCACATTATGGGGTTTTCTTCCTTTATGGACCAATCTCATCATTCACCCAAAGTTGCGGTACGTTCCGTTAACGACCGTTTTTCTCGCGTTATGGCGAGTGACATCAAAATCAGGTTAATCGGGCTTTTTTCCGAGTCTTCTGGTTTCGATTGAATCTTTTAATGTCCCTCCGGGCTGCAAGTGGATCGAAATTCAGCGTGCATTTTATGTTGCAGTTTTACTACGGCCACCCGAATCGTTTGGATCGCAGAACCAGAAACAGAAGACACAGAGCGAACCGAAAACATAAAACAAACAAACCAATCGTTTTAAAAAGACCCATCCTTCGGGGGAAAACTCCACTCGAAATTCAATCCGCTTGCAAACCCGTTAATGTGGCGTCAATTAAATTGCTCGCTCTGGCACGTTCCCTCGGGCCGGGTTTTCCAAGCCGTTTTCTTTTTTGCCAGCTGCACAAATGTGCATTGTGTGCGCGGGAAAAGCCTCCTCGATGCAGTTGGAAACGATCTGGCGCCAAACACCCGGCGTCGGATGCAATATGGTTGCAGTTTGCCTTTCATGCACCAACGAACGTACAAACGAATGGATGGATGGATGGGTGGATAGGCATAGTTTCCTGCACACACAAACAAACACACCCACACACACGCAAATGGTCATTCATAGAGTTTTTCTTTTTTACGAGTGGCAGTAAAATTTTCACGAGTTTCCAAGTTTATTCACTCTGGGCTTCTGCAAACGGAAAAGCATTGAATGGAAAAGCGGACCAAAAAGGCCGTTTGTGTGTGCGTGTGTGTTTGTATGAAAGGGGTTTTCCTTTCCGCCGTTTTCGACGACTCATAAATTTGCAACCAACCAACTGATTGATTGAGTTTGCATTGTGCGGACATATTTTATGGCAACTTTACACTTCCAAATTCCCTTCCGCTCGGCACTCTTCCGGACGAGTTTTTCTCCATTTCCTCCGCGTGTTTCAAGGGTAAGATAAATATCCTTTGATGGTGCAATGGAAGCATCGAAGCGGGAAGTAATTTCTGTTCAATCGTGAGCTCCTTTTTCCTTTTGCTCGGAATGAGAAAAGTGTTTGCCTATGACATCTTTTTGGCGTACCGTTTTTAGTTTTCGTGTGGGACGTTGGCGCTGACGTACCTCAATTAGCTTGCAATGACATTCCGAGGGGAAGGAAAAAGAAAGATTGCCCCGTCAACCTGGTCCGTGGGACGTTGCTGATGACGATGATGATGATCGGCTCCGTCAACGTGTTGCTATTCTGTGCGCTGAAGTCCTCCGGTGAGATAGAGACGATAGCGCAACGGCTTGATTGACAGCTTTCCGTTACAAAACGGCACCATTTTCAAAGGACTGACCGAAATCCGGTCAAACGCAGTCGTATAGCCGATCCCAGCAGTGCTTCTCCTTGGAGGTGGCGTTTCGGTAATCGGGTTCCATTTCTGTTCGCCGTTTTGTTTCGTACTACTTTTTTCCTGTGGTAGAGGCGATGACGTTACGACATCACGGTTCCCTCCCCGGCGTTGACACTCGTCGACACTCGAACTGACCGTTTCGGTGGTTATAGCTTATTCCTAATGGTTAAAATTATACCTCTAGTTACCCGCCCGATGGTAGTAGGCTGATGTTTTAACTTTATTCCACACAGGGGAAGTTCGCACTCATCAACAGACGAAGCAGGCATCGGCGTTCCTTCGGCAAGGAGTGACAGTTCCTAAAATAAACAACACTCCTCCTGGTTTGTCTGTACTGTAATATAGGCCAGATATAGCCAACGAAAACAAACCTATAAGTGCGACTTCGCTCCTGTCCCGCCTTTTGCAACTGTTGCAAGCCTTGTTTTGAGTAATTACAGCTGTTTTAAAGGCAACAAGCTGCATGAAGATGTTTTTGTCCGTCCTTGTCATAAGAAGCGCCATGAAGAGGACTTCCACACCTTTGGCTGGGAGTTGGTAGAAGGGCAATAATGGTAATTTGGAAGTGTTGGAACCTCGGTCCGTTTGATTTTACGCCAACACGCGGGAAATTAGCCTTCATTTGCTGAGCCGTTTAGAGGACACCTAGGACTATAAGGACTTTTTCCTTCCTGGAACTCGGCCACGTTTAGCTGTACGCTTCGACTGGAGACAATAGCTTCGGAAACTAATTAACTCCATGGATCCAACGAGCTGAGCCAGCATCGAGGTACGCTCGTTCGTTGATGTGATGTGAAAGTAATTAAAATTCTTCAGCTCACCCTCACTCCGGGACTCGTTTTCCCGGATCGGATCGATCCGGATGGGGAGTGTAATAAATCCCGATACATGCCACGATGGCGCAGGCTGCTCTTTCTGTGGAATTGCAATTATCCATGGTCAGGGTGGGGTAGAGAGAGGTGTGGACCCTGGGAAGGGGTGTGTGGGGACATACAATTACAAACTTGTTCCATCATAAGCCGAGGCGCAGTTCCCGGGAACGGGGATGTTTGGTTGTCTGTCACAACGCTGCGTGAGAGTCGATGGACGGTTGATGAAATTTTCTAGATTTTTCCCTGGAGAATCTATAGATAAAGCCCCAGTGGGAGGAAACTGTGGAATGTGTTACAAAGACAACAATGTTGCCCCGAACATGATCTAATTTCTCTGGCCTGGATTTTCCCGGACATCATCGAACTGGTGGTTGCTGCTTGCTGGTGGAAGAAATCTCGTTGGAAATTAAACTGGACACGTGAAATGCGAAGAATGTTGCCTTTCGCCTAAGAGAGTGAAAGTGGTTTTGAGATCGCGAAAAGATCACCTTCAGACACAGACACAGAACTCTCCACAGTGTTTTCCTTTCTCCCCTCCCAGTGTCGTCGTTCTCAAATTTTAGGGAATGCAAACGTTCTTGAAATTCTATTTCTTCGTTTGTCATAAACACGGACCGTCAAAACAAGGCTCAAAATAAATGCTCCAAAAATCACCCCAAACAGTGGCGGTGGAAAACCACTTGGCCGGTCTGGCTTGGCATGCAGGTTGTTGACTTTACGAGACACTCGGAGCACGGTGCTTTTCCGAACTGATCTCCCCCATGTGCTCCCTGAGCAGTCCATCGAAAGCGAAATCGCGGAAATTCCAACCATCGTTCGGAAGGGGGGAGTTTGAGTTTTTCCTTTCCGTTGTTTTTTTTGCCGATGATTTTCCCAACCATTTTCCATCGCCTTGCAGCGCGCGTTGTCACATTCCTGTTGGAAATTCCAATCCAAGTACGCACTTCGAGCGATAGGTGAAAAGCGAGGGGCTGTTTGCGAAAGGTGGAAGAGAACCACCCCCTGGCGTTAGATAAAATTATTTAAAAGAAAACAAAGAGAAATAGGGAAATCTGCTCGGACGCTCCCTCCAAACTCCAGCGCGCTGCAGGGCAAACAAGGGTGCGGGGACGGTCTGGTCTGTTAAACGGATTCCTTTCCTTTCGCTGGGGCGCACTTAAACATCGCGAATCGAACGCCACTCGTCTGGGGTGGCTAAAAATAAACCCACCACCATCGAGGAATCCTCCGTCGCTTTTCCACTATTATCATCAGCGTCACTTTATAACTCAATCTGTGGATGGAGCGAAGGGAAGCTGGGAAGGAAGGGTGGGGGTTTTTTGTCCCTCCCTCTCTCACACACCTTCACCCTCTTCAATGCAACGCGTGGAAAGTAGCGACGATGAATGTTTTGCCAAACAAACTCATTTCGGGGTTTGGTCACGGTTCGCCGTTTATCGGCGAGTTGGAAAAGCGTGCTGGCGAGGGAATGGTGTGGATTGATCGGTTTAAGTGTTGAAAAGCCACCGAAATGGAAATGGAATTTCCATACTTTGCACAGTGACCGTCGATGCTCGTTTTTGCAGCGATTTGCTTGTGACCGGAATGAAAACAACCGAAGTGAATGGACGTTCATAAATGCTGTGCGTTCGGTTGTTTTTCATGTAGAAAATGTTTCGGAAAGAAGCTTGAGAATTTGTACCATGCATTAACATAAGTTTATTGGCCAGTGTGGATATAAAGCGGAGAGTCGTGGTGTGGAACTGAGAAGTGTATCTTGAAGTGATACACTTTCTACCACCTTTCAGCGCCATGCCCAAGGCTTTAAGCGGTTCTATCCAACCTATTAAGCAAATCGCCGGAGTTTTTAAAAAACTGGGGGCACGCTTAGCGGAATAGGTGATAGGTAATGCTGGCAACAGGGTAATGTACCTTGTACAATTTATATCTCGGGCTGTACGAGTCTGATCGGAGAAAATAGCATACCAATCGAAAGATCTTGAATTGATCAAGCTACATACAAAGTTTCACGGCTCTAATGTAAGCCGTCTGGACGCTATAAGGAAAAGATGGGACGAAAAATGGGGAAAACTCCAGCCGGCAACAGGGTAATGTACCTTGTACAAGTAATATCTCGGGCTGTACAAGTCCGATCGGAGAAAATAGTATACCAATAGAAAGATCTTGAGTGGATCTATCTAGGTAAAAAGTTTCACGGCTCTAAAGTTGCTTATAGACGGATGCAATATTTCATTGCAATGAAATAAAATTTGACAGTTTATTGCATTGCTTTCGTCTACCGAGTTGAAAACATGCAATAATTTTATTTCACTGCAATATTTCAGTGATCCAAATTGGATGGGTTTGAAAGAAACTTTCATTGCAATATTGTGATGACATTTCTTAATCTGACCGATGTCAACAATGTAGATTGTCAGAAGGATTGTTGAAACAGCCGTTAATTTTACTTGTAGAAATTTTACTCTGTTAGTTTTGTTTATGATGAAAAAGAACAGAGTGTATTTTTGAAAAAAAGTCGAAATGTGTGTTCCATTGACGTGATTTTTATGGTGAACCAACGTTTTAAACAGTCTGTTATTATCTATATTTTATAGCACGCTATCGATAATCGATTCGATTTTGCTCTTCATAGAATTCGATTTCTCAGAAACATGGGAAATCTACCACGGACATTT
>KE524975.1:622396-736097 GCA_000441895.2 Anopheles sinensis
TAATAGTAATAAATTAAACCAATATTTTTCGTAATAAATTATCGCTCACAAGCCCCACATGCAAGTCTCGCTTAGCAAGTCTCACGTGCAAGTCCCGCTTGCAAGTCCCACATGGAAATCTTGCATACAAGTCGAATGCATGAGCATACAAGTTTTTGACTTGCATGCAAGTTTCCGATTTTTCGCGAGAAAAAACCAGTCCGACGACTTGCATGCAAGTTGCATGCAAGTTTTCCGTAGTAGAATTTCCGAGTAAAAAGCCCGGAAAAACTTGCTATACAAGTTTTACTGAGTGAATTTTCCGAGTAACAAGCCCGAAAAAACTTGCATGCAAGTTTTTCCGAGTAGAATTTTCCGAGTAAAAATCCCGGAAAAACTTGCATGCAACTTGCATGCAAGTCGTCGGACTGGTTTTTTCTCGCCAAAAAATCGGAAAACTTGCATGCAAGTCAAAAACTTGTATGCTCATGCATTCGACTTGTATGCAAGACTTGCACGTGCGATTTGTAAGCGAGACTTGCACGGGAGACTTGTAAGCGAGACTTGCATGTGGGGCTTGTGAGCGATAATTATTCGAAAAATATGGGTAATTATTACATTTTAACGGTTTTTATTTATTTTTTATTGGAGGCAAGGATTTTGGCTCAGTTTTTGTCCCATCTTTTTTCAATAGCGTCCAAACGGCTTGCATTAGAGCCGTGAAATTTTTAACGTAGCTAGATCTACTCAAGATCTTTTGATTGGTATGCTATTATTTCCGATCGGACTTGTACAGCTCGAGATATAAATTGTACAAGGTTCATTGCCCTGTTGGTGGCATGGGTTTTATCCCATCTTTTTTTAATAGCGTTCAAACGGCTTGCATTAGAGCCGTGAAACTTTTTACCTAGATAGATCCACTCAAGATCTTTCTATTGGTATACTATTTTCTGCGATCGGACTTGTACAGCCCGAGATATTACTTGTACAAGGTACATTACCCTGTTGCCGGCTGGAGTTTTCCCCATTTTTTCGTCCCATCTTTTCCTTATAGCGTCCAGACGGCTTACATTAGAGCCGTGAAACTTTGTATGTAGCTTGATCAATTCAAGATCTTTCGATTGGTATGCTATTTTCTCCGATCAGACTCGTACAGCCCGAGATATAAATTGTACAAGGTACATTACCCTGTTGCCAGCATTACCTATCACCTATTCCGCTAAGCGTGCCCCCAGTTTCTTAAAAGCTCCGGCGATTTGCTTAATAGGTTGGATAGAACCGCTTAAAGCCTTGGGCATGGCGCTGAAAGGTGGTAAAAGGTGTAAAGTGAATTCAATACCCAGTAGAAGTATTCAACAGAAATATAAAAATTTTATGTATATTTTACTTGCCTATAGAAACTGTATGTGGTGGAGAGTGGTTCATGTCGCTCAAAAAATTACATTGTTCAATTAACAAAAACACATATCCATGTAACTGTCTGTCGAAATGAGCGGCAGGTAAGATAAAACTTTTTAAATTATTTGAATTCAAATTCAAATTACAACCGCCACTGGGAACATCGATTTGACATCTACGGTCACTTTGGGCATGCTGTAAGTTTTGCTGTGAGATTAATTTTTCAAAATGACCGTTTGAAATGCTTGTAGAATTGCCTGTGAAACAATCGGTTCTCCATCGTAGCATGTTTGGAAGATAATTGAACGGTTTTCGTTTGAAATGTCCAACCCGTTAAAAGACAAAACAAAGTAATAAGTTTCATGATGTTTTTTCTTTCTTTTTATTTCTTTTATTACACAACTGTCGTACAGGGTAACACATTGATTTACGCTCGTCAATTCGCTAGAATTGGAAATAAACTAAACAGACAATATCCTTATGGGTCGATTTTCGAATTTTTATGTACTAATTTTCAATCGCTTATGGGAAACAAATTTTGCTAAACGTTCCTCAACATCCGTAGGTTTATGTTATTCTGGCTTAATTTATTTTTTAAACATTTGCAACTAAAATGGAAGGAAATGAAGATGTCTCAGCCAATGAGAGTCAAGAGCGCATTTGTGGAAGGCATCTGGTTGTTTTATTTTCACCTCTAGACGTTATATTCAATATGTTAAACCTACACAACATTATCGAAACCAGCGCGCGCTAACCAAAACTAACTTAACTAAACTATATTTTATCATACATCGATTTTGTTGTCGTTTTTATTTTGTTTCTCAAAGAAAGGGGAGCAGGCACGTTGATTTACTGAAACATTACTTCCGATTACACACAAACACACTCTTCTACTTATCGCAAACCAACCTTAGCGGTGGAGGCCCTTCTAAAAACCGAAGAGCCACTTTCGTCTCTACGTCACATTACGTGTTGTATGCAGTCATCTTTATTTTCATTAACAAACTATTTACATGTAAGAGAATCTCTTTGAACGCTCAATAATGGGTATGTTTTCTTGTACACCAAGAAAAGCTAAACGCTTTCTACACTCTTCGGTACGATTGAAAAGTGAACATAAAAACAAATTTATAAAAAAAGAAAAACTGAAATCAAGTCCATGGACAAGCTTCTCTCTTCGGTTGGAGAAAACTTTAAATCAGGTCCATGAAATGTGGTGCCTCTTTGTATTAACAATTGTGTCTCGCTGTAGCGCGCATATTTGTATACTCCATTACAAGCTAATTCTACCCTACCATGTCTAAAAAACCTAGAGAAAAAGGCGTGCAGAGAAAATGACCATTACACCGCTTTGCTACTTACGCCTTCATGCACTGAATAAAGCACTGAGTTGTCAAAGGCGCCGGTTGTATGTTTCCGATCGTTTCGTCCTAACAGTCCTTTTTCGCGGTGTGAACCTTGCCACTTTGCTAATCTGCTTAGATGTCTACATGCTTCTTACACGATTTATATATGGCAAATACAAAAACACAGAGAGTCCACACCATGCCCAAGGCGCCGGGTGAACATGAACGTTTCGAAGGAAGAAGAAGCTTGTCCAACAGAAGCAGGATATGAGAAGATGAAAGAAAACGGTACCAGAGAGAAGAGAATAGATAGAGAGAGAGAGTTGGAAAGAGAGATGTGAAAACGAACCGCATGGGGGTGATTATTTACAAACGAAACCTGCAGACTGTTGCCATTTTTGCCAAAAAAAACACTACTTTTCTTGTTCCTTCGAATAACGCGTTCACATCCGGCGTTGGATGCGGCAGGGAAATAAATAAGGCTCCAGTTGAAAGGAACGTTTCATTTGACCACCACCGCCCAACCGTCCAAAGATGGGGGAGGGAGGGGCGGTAATGTGTTGGCCCTTTCTGTCTGCTTCTTGCTGTGTGCGCCTTCTTAAACTATCTTAATCGTACAGTCCGTCTCGAGCTTGACGAGCGTCTTCTTGACCCGGAGTGCCGTTAACCGGACGGCCGGGCTCGGGTGCCAGCATTCCTGCATGATCTTGGATAATACTACCAAAATGTCCTCATCCTGCCACCGCAGCGGTATTGGCGGACGGACGCCCTTCACGCACACCACCGCGTACATGTCCTCGAAGCTCGGATCCGAAGGGACCACATCCTGGTACGGGAGGGCGTAGTCTTCGCACGTGGTCGTATTCTTCGCCCCGCGCACAGTCGTTATGCAACGGCGAGCCATCTCCCAGAACACCAGTCCGACCGAGTACATGTCCGCCATCTTGAAAGCGTCGAACGACTTGAGGTCCAGCGTTTCGCTCAGCACCTCCGGCGCCATATAGCGGCGCGTTCCGACGCGCGTGTTCGGTGCGATCTGGATCTCGTTCGATTCGCTGGTGTACTTCACCGCCAGCCCAAAGTCGGCGATCGCGCACTGTCCGTTGCGTTTGACCAGGATGTTCTTGCTCTTGATGTCGCGGTGAGCGATCGAGGGTTTGCCCGGGGTTCCGAAAATTTCCGTGTGCAGATGCGCCACGCCGGAGGACAGCGAGTGGGCCAACGTTTTCAGCATGTGCGGGTTGAGGACGCGCTTCTGTAGGTAATCGTGCAGCGAGCCGAGCTCGTGGTAGTCCGTGATCAGCAGCATTTGCGTCCACGAGCCCGTTCCCTTGATGTCGGCGGCGATAAATCCGAGAATGTTTTCGTTGCGCATCAGCACCGTCTGATAGATCTCCGTCTCCCGGAACCAGGACGCTTCCTCGGTGGTGAAGAAGATCTTCACCGCCACCTTCTCGTCGCGCCACTTTGCCAGCCACACCTCACCGTATCGACCCTTGCCCACCGAGTGCACCATCTGGATCTGTTTGGCAATGGTTCGCTGCACGAGCAGCGGCAATCCGGATCCACTGCCACTGCTCTGCTCGACGAGGTCCGCGATCGGTAGGTGTCCGTTGGTCGTGTTGTACAGTGAGTTCATCAGGTAGGCCGGCTTCCGCTTCTCACGCCTCCGGTACACGCAGTACACGACGCACACAACCACCAGGAACACGGTCGAGCAGATGATGACGGACGTGAGGAGGGCAATCTGGTGTGCACTGTTGGCGTCCAGCTTGGGCGGGTCCGGTGTCGTCGTCGTGCGCGGGTTGTACTCGAGATGCAGGTCGCGGTTGCACATGTCCTTGTTGTCACAGCAGACGATACTCTTCCCGTGTATCTGTGGTGACATCGTTCCGACTTTACACTACAAAGAAATGAAAACGGGATTAGGAAAACGTTCGAGAGCGGAAAAGTTCGTTGCCTCTACTAACCTGTAGCAAACCGCCGCCCTGTTCCGGTGACATGCATCCGTGGCTCCACTCGGGAACCAACTGTTTCGTCTCCTCGTCCATCACCTCCTCCACCGAGGCAAAGCAGGATCCGCCTGGCCGCGTTTCGCACGTTCCGTTCTGTACATTTCCTGGGCAGTGGTTTTCGCAGTAACATTGAAGTACGCGCGCTGTAAAGAGAAGAGAAACAAATTCAGGTTAGAATTTAGGTCTACAGCATGTTTTTTTTGTTATACAATGAAATTGAATTTTAAAATAAAAGGCTGCATGAACTTTTTCCAACTCATCGCGCTTCTGCTTAATCAGCCTACTTGATCTTAAAAGTGAATGTGTTTTGGTTATGCGTAATTGTCATCAAAGTAGGCTGCACAAAACAAATCAACGAAACATTTAGAACTGTACTGTATCAGGCTTAATCGAAGCAAAGGTATCGACTGTTCGATATCGTAATGTTTGCGATCGTTTCGTGATTTATCGGCCCGATAATGTTGCGGCAAAATCAACCCATTAGAATCGGCCAATTCCCCGGCGTAATAGGAACGCACAATGAAGGGATTGATTCGGCAGTAGGGCTGGCTGTCAAAAAAAAGGGAACTGAAACTGCGAACGATGGATCGAATTTTAATCCCTTTCGTCGAGAACACGCCACAAATACACACACAACGTGAAGGTACATTACATTGGAGAATAGTTTTCCAGGTGGGTCTTCGCTTCAAAGTCGCGTCGGAAAAGAGTCGTCTGATGTGATTCGGGGGTGCAATAAATCTTGTCCGACTTAGCTCGTCTCCCCGATGTGTCGCACCCAGGATGTGTGTTTGTGTTTGCCGGGATTCGGGTAAAACTCTTCCTTTCGTGAGCAAAAGATTAAGGTCAGGTACAGTTGAGCTTTGTCCTGGAGTAGAACCCTCTTCGGTGGCGACATAACAAACGGCACGTACTTATACTCCTCCTCGAATTGAACTCCAAAACAAGGGGCTCGTAGCTTGTCTGGCTTAATCAACGCAACAACAACTCAGAGGCTTTTTTTCCCCGCTGGTTGGTTGCTTCTTGCAAGTTCATTACCGACCAGTTAGTTGCGAGATAAGAACACTCTGCCTTTAGCGTTATCATTATCAAACCCCGGTACTCCCATGCGCCGGTGGCCATGCGCTAAGCCGTTTTGTGCTGATATCAAGCGGATCTTCTCCCGCTTAAGACCCCGAAGAAGAGTGCATGATATATCCCTCGAGAGGGCACGTGCAAAATGCATCGAAATTTTCCATTCGAGCCCCCCTTGTTTTGCGGACGACGAGCGAAGGTTTATAGCAAAACAAACGCCACATTAATCCTTTGCTCAGGTGATCATTGCGCACGTACGCGATGCGAAGGAAGTCGTGACCAGATGATTCGCGCCACGGAGGAAAACACAAAGCGGATACGGTAGCTCTTCGTCCGGCGTGTTCAACACGCCGGTTTCGCGAATTTAAGCAGCACCGGTGAGTGTTGCGTGCTTTAGTTCCTTTTTCTCTTGCTCAAGCGTACGGTCGTCTTTCAACAGGCATGTTCGAAGGGGGCAAACATGTAAATTATACCGTCCCGACAACGAACAACAACAGGGAGAAAATATGACACTTTTTTGTGGCGGGATGGATTCATGGAAGGCCGGCGAGGATCCGCGTGTTCGCGAAGATCATCTTGAAGGTGCGAAACGCACCGTAGGGAACACATGGATGACGCAACGTAGTAGCAGTGTGGGGACCGGTCCAATGGCAAGACCATGTCCTACATTAATTTCCATGACCAAAACAAGCCCCGGTTCTTACCTCCTTGCCCTCCACAGATGAAGATGTTCGTTCGTTTACCCCGAGAATAAGTATGAGATGGATAACGTGGTTCGGAGCAGGAAGAAGTCCATTTCACGACGGGATCGACCGTGGCCAGCTTTGACTGATCGGTAGGCAGTGGTGAGCCCTACCGATCCTATTTATTGCTCTATCTGTACCTCGCGCTGAGGAGCGACTTTGCGATTCGTACCTCCATTGAACGACCCGGTCCCGGATGAAATCTGTCGGGGAGTACCCGATCGATCATCCGGTGACAAGTGGCGGGGTACTGACGCCAGCCAGCCGGCCGGGGTCTTTCTTGCCAAACCGATCTCCACGCTCCGACAGATAGGCGACATTTTACGGGCGTGTCTTATTGTTGATGTCGCCAAATCTGTGCCTTCGATTGGCGCCCGAAAGATAGTTTGTTTGTTCGCTTTATAGAGGGCCCTATTTTCACAAACTTTCCTGCAGGTGTCCAAAACCAAACCTAGCCTCGCCTAGCATCTATATCACATTCGACCATCTACCAACAATAAGGGGCGATCAATCACGGCGAATAATCACCTTGGAGGAAAGGTGCGTAGGGTTTTTCGGGCGGCCCTCCAAAGCTGGTCATCGGCATTGGTTCCCGGTGTTTGGGTTCGTAATGAAGCGCATCCAGCGAGTGTCATTTCGCAGCTACTCGGTGGAATCGTTCTCAGAAATCTGGTACAACGTTGTCACACGTTTGTGTGTGACAAGTGATAAGTTTATCAGCGATGGGAAGAGTGTGTTGTACAAAATGAACACTCCACTCCAACACCAGGGGCCACCAGCGGCCCTTCCAGCCTTGGTCGGCTTGGTTTATCATCGAGAGAGTACACACCTGGACACCTAGAAACCCTCCATCGAAAAGGGCCCTCCTATCGGAGGCCTCCTAGCTAGGTCTGCCAGTTGTCATGTGTGTTTGTGTACCGATGTCCACCAGCGGTGGCATACTGAGCGATGGCCCAGATAAGAACCACCGGGCATGGAAAACATGACTATAAAAACGATAATGAACTCCTCGAGTATCGGTTTATAGTTGATATTGTACCTCAATTCGTTGCCGGCTACTTTTGGACGCTGTTCTAAATTTGGGGAACAACTAACTAAACGACGGCAATCGAAGGCGGATTCCGTATGGATTTCCATCGGATGCTCCGTGCTGGGGATCTGGATTGCCTCACTAACACATTCCACCATTTCCGCACGGGCTGCACTTTCCAGTTCCCTCGACCTTTTTTTCTCCTGGACCTGGGACGTTACCTCATCGCCCAGAAAGAAATTCCCTTGCCCAGTGAGGAAGCTAGCTGGAGTACGGGGTAGGAAATGCCGGCGCAGAGGGAAGAAGATAAACAAAAATATTATTTATATATTCTTCTCCATTCTCCCTTACGTCACACACGGGACGCGCGCGTTGTTTTGGATAGAGCAACGCCTCGCACACGAGCACGCGGGAGCATAAATGCAACATCTAAACGCATTCTACCAACACTATCGACCATCGGGTTCTATCGGGCAAACAAATAAACGATCCCAACGGGTAGTTTTATAGAGAGTTAAAAAGACGGAACGTTCGGGAGCGTGCATCATCAGATGAAACTCGGGACAAATAAAATTGTTTGGAGGAGAAGGCAAAAATAACACGATGGAATCACAATGCAAATTGAAATTGATGTTATTACTGCCCGGCTGTGCCATGATAAGGCCAGGGAGCATTACGTATCTTGCCCCCCGTGACAAACTTACTTACGTCAATGCTAAGCTGACATTAAACGAAAGATGCTGCCTTCCCCAACGATTACTCACAGTTGAGTTCGCTAAACGACGATCATTGTTTTGATTTGACGTCGATGGGATTGTGCAAATGATTTCTAAAATCGGGTTTGATTCGATTGACAGGAAAAAATGGAAGCACACAAAAAAGGTCGTAGCATCTGGAACATCGAGGAGGAAGGGAACTTTGTACATCATCTCCCGTGGCCCACTTTGGGATGGGAGTTAATCCCCTACAGCCTCCTAAGCATGCAACCTAATCAGAACGACTCTTCTCCATCGTCCGTCACCTGCGCGCGCTTGTTGTTTGACAGCCGAGATGTCAAGAGATCAGTGCGGAGGAGGCTGCGCGTTTGCCGAGCTCAGCAAGCCGTACGTCAAACAAGACACCGGGCAGCTTAATTGTTGACACACGTAGAAGACACAGAGAAGAAAAAAAAACATGGAAGGAAAGAAAACACCCCGATAGAAACGGCCAAACAAACCTCGCCTTCGCTTACATTTGGGTACGATTGAAGATGTTGTAAAGAATAAATAAATACACACGTACGTAAAAAGCAGAAACCGGGATCCGGCAGTATTTGTTCGTGAGTGACGTTTGCGCTTGTCATTCCAGCGTCCGAGGACAATATCCATCCGAGCTGCGGGCAAACAATTTTAGAGAACCCGAGGCCCTATTACTGCCACCTTCACATTCTACCAGAATCCCGAGGGTGGACTGGTTTCCCGACGCAGCCACCGGAGAGAACGAATGTGAGAAGAGCCGGCCAGGGATTGTGTTACCATGGAGAAGGAGGATACTGTTTTATACCACTCCTGCTTCCCTAACCCGTATGGCCGGGTGTGGCACGATGGTCGGAGTGTTGGCGAAAGAAATCTTATCTACCATAAATTATCTACATGGCTTCGGCTATAACCCAGCCCCGCGGGGGAAAAGGGCCCTTCATCCGTGTTCGTCGCACCCCCAAGGTTCATTTTTATTTTTTAATGGGATTCTGGCATCGGCCAGTGTCTGTCTGGGTTTAAGTTTGGTGGTTCAACGTTTCCGTTGGTTCGTGCTGGATGGATGACAAACAGTGTGTCCACCCGTCCATCAGAATTTGCATAACAAAATAAACGTGAACACACACAGACACACAGTATGGCTTGATTTCCTTCCTCTTCTGTTGTCCTCCCCGCAGGCGGACACGGGATGAACGTCGGAGCGTTGAAGCAAAAGAACACACAAGGGAAGCAGAAGGGAAAAATAACAGCGTCAACAGCATCATCGTCATCTCGCTTTTAAACTTACCATGAAGCAGAACAAATGTCATGGAAGATGGAAAAACGGCCGGCTACGACCGAGCGAACGAACCATTTGTTGTTTGCGTTTATCGTTTCGAATCTTTCCCCCAAAAAACATGAAACCATAACGAACGACGATGATGCATCAGTTTTCAAACTTTTCGAAGAATAATAATAGTTCTGATATTCACCCCATGTGCATCCATGGGGAGGGGCGGAAAGGGATTACAGTTTTTTCCTTCAAAGGCTCGTTAATTTTCTTGTCGATGATCACAGATGATTCCTAAGGGGCGTAACAATGTTCCTTATTGTTGTTGTGATGCACCGAGAAAAGTGCTACTTCTTGGACGGACTAAGTTAGATTTAAAATAAATACGACATTTTATGTTGATGTTTTCCTTGCATACGAAAAATATATGAAAATTTTTAACATCAACAAGAACCTTGCTGAAGAAGCACAAATTTTCTTCGAGACGTCAAGACAGAGGCATCAACGACGCATCGATCCGTTTCCGTTTGTCACTTCAATGCTGCCGAGGGTGATTTGTTGGACCGTATTTTCTACTACATTGTGACACTTTGTAGTTTGCCAGACACATCATCATCGTCGTCGCTGTCTGTTCTTGTCCTCCGTTTTATTTTTCTCGCTCGAGGGGCGTCGTTTTCCGCAGCAGCATCCGACAACGACAACGACGACAACGTCGGCATCCAAAACCGTCCTCTATTAATATATCCTGCAGCCAGCGGGCGGTTCGGTTCTTCTTCGCTCGGTGCACGCGCACGGCACAGACAGCAGGGCGCAACAAATGACACGCGAGGACACGAGAGCACCGTGTGACGTGCATCACGTCACGGGCGAGTGGACATGCACCCCCCCGGCCTCACTCTCCCCCTCCTCGCAAAACTCCCACGTACGCAGAAAAGTCGCTGCGCATAACTCAGCGCAAACGATGACAACGAAGACGACGGCGTTGGGGAGATGAAATGCCGCTGCTACCGCTGGATGACATTTGTCGAGCCAACAGCCCGAACCGAGTACTCTGACTGTTCGGTGTTTGGCGAGCGCAGGGCAAAAGATCAATATTTGCCTCGCTTGCGAAGCTGCGGCGGAACTTGCTTGTCATGCTTTGGCCACCCCCTCCGTTCTTGTGCACTTCCATCTCTGACAGCGCATTTCCCTTTCCTGTTCCTGTGTGTGTCTGGGTTGCACTCTCGTGCATCATTGAGATTTTATGACCGATGTGAGGAGTTGATGAATGTTACGGGGAAGGAAAAGAAAAATCCAATCATTTGAATGTGTTTTGATTTCTCGCGCGATGAGATATATTCAATCCAATATGATTTCCGGCAGACCATATTTCTATTTATTAGCTGAATGGTAGTAAAACTTGAAACCAGAGAAAAAAAAACGAGGCAGAAAATACTGCCGAGGACGTGGACATCGATCCCTCGAGCATTCGGGGCTTGTATCCCACCCGCTGCGTCGAGTCGACACGATGTGAACAACAAACCGTCAAGATTGAAGTTTTTCGATCAATCACACTCGGACACGGGAATGGGAAGGTGGAAAGACCGTATGGGGAGGGGCTCAAGATTGAGTGAGAGGAAGACCCCCCGCCGAAGAACTCTGTCTGCTTGGAAGTGTTGTTTTCCCCCGCATTCCTCCATCCATCTTTCCGGCTGTCCGTCCAAATATCCATTAAAATCGATTCTCGCGAATGTCGAAATTCGCCTTTGAGCCACCATTTCGATCACCTCCACCCGATCGGACGACTTCAGCTTGACACCGACACTGTCTCTATCGTCGCCGGGGATCGATATTAGCATATTTATTCCGTATATCCGTATCGCCCCCTGACTCATCGGGATCGACGGGGAAACGCAACCGAACTCCGTCGTTGTCGGTTTTTCGGAATGAATGAATCAGTCTTCGCGGAGTTCCGAAAACTTCTGCCCGGCGAGGCAAACAACACGCAGTGTCACCGATCTTTTTATAGCAAATCAAAACATTACCATAAAAGTCCATTTTTACGACTACATGACTAAAACGCAGAAGGAACGGTATGCCACGAGATCGCAGGAGATTTTTGGCGAAACGTTCTGGGAGTAATCGACAGTCTTAACCATCCAGCAGCAGAATGGACTATCTAGCATCATCGGATCGGAAAAGGTCAAGCACGGAATCGATTTCAAAACAAACATGAATCATTCCCATTAAACTCTTCAATTAATTTAAACCAATTTTCTTGCTTCATTTGTTCCTTATCTTTAAATCCGATGCTTCATCAAAACAACTCCACAAGCCTGCATGAAACCGTCGACGAGTTCAACATACTCCGGTAGCGACACTTCGTGTTACATCTTGACCGCGTGAGTGTTTGCAAAAAATTAAGGTCGACGTTTCATAACCCGATGAGCACACGCAAATGCAAAGCGGACGAGAAAGACACACTCAATGAACATGCTAATTTTACAAGACATATGGTAGCTAAGAAACGGTTCTCCTGTTCTGCTTTACTTGTACTTCCTGCCACTGCTGACATCCAACATCGACATGTCCAGAGACAATACGAATGGCGAACCAACACAGAGATCCGCGAAACAGCGAATGGCCGTCCTCTTTCTTGTCCACTTGGAGCTCTGATTGTCAGCTCCGGTTTTCATATGTACGCGCTAACGTAGTTAACGAAATCCAATTTGTACGGACCGAGTACTAGAGCGAACTGTATGTAGTACGTAGTAGCCGCCCCGGCAAGTTTGTGACAGATTACGGTACACTCCACCGGTCCCACAGGGTCCGGGTTGCTGTCGTAAGATTCGGAAGCTTTGACGTCAGCT
The DNA here is from genome assembly GCA_000441895.2 of Anopheles sinensis. Taxonomy (NCBI): domain Eukaryota; kingdom Metazoa; phylum Arthropoda; class Insecta; order Diptera; family Culicidae; genus Anopheles; species Anopheles sinensis. Next base: position 634,832 of record KE524975.1, read on the forward strand.
ATGAGCCGCACGAAGATTGGCCTAGAGAGTAGGCCACATGACTAAAACAAACGTCACGTGTGTGTGTGTCTGTTTTTGCTGACGTAGGAAAGATGTAGTTCGAAGGAACTCCAAGCAATCGGAGAGTTGAACGAGCCAATGTGGCCTCCCGCCGCACGCTTAACGGCTTTCAGAGGCACGTGCGCCGCAGGACACGGACCTTCTATAATGCAACTTCCTTTCAGAGACACAAACTTTGTGTTACTATTTTAAACGATGTTTTCTTTCCCTCTCTCTCGTTCCAAAATATCCGTCATCAGCAGCAGGCCCGTTATGGAAAGTTGTTCCATGCTGTGCGCTCCAAAGCGAACCAAATACCTTAAAAACCAGAAGCCCTTGGAAGAGGGCTCCCCCTCTTGGACACCAGACAAAATCTAACCCAGGGAGTTCGGACTCCCCCACCGGGTTCCGGGCGTATGGCCACCGGTTTCCACCACATCACATCTGTGCTTCGGGAAAATGCTGATTGATACCACGGCGGAACAGCCGGATGTGCTCGTGTGGGTGATTAGTGAGTGATAAATCAAAACCATATGGTCCTTCTTCTTGTGTTGTGTTTCGACCTTAACAAAAACACATGTTCACCGGCTCGAATGTGTGTACAGCAAACAGACATCCGAGTGTGCGGTATTACACATAAAATGTTGATCGATTACTGGCAACAGCATGGCGCGCAACTGCAGAAGGCACAAACTGCCCCTTTTTCCCTCCTTCAGAGAGACCTCCTACAATCCGGCAGCGTCCGTGCGTCCATCGTGTCCGTGATCTCATCTCTGTAACGGTTCATTTTATTTCAGATCGTTTTTTTTGCCCACTATCCCGCTGCTCCTTTCCTCACACCTACACACGCCCCCCTCCCCACCACCTCATTACGGCGATCAAGATCCATAAGAGCGCGGGGTGACTTCCAGCTCGAAAATCGACCCAGCATCCGGGCGCACACCAAAGGCGTCGATCCGATCGTTGATCGATCTCGCGAAGGAAGAAAACAGAAAAAATCCCTCCCAGGCCAGACTGTACGGCATTATGGAGGTCGCGAGTGGGAGGAAAAAGATAATTTGAATAAAACATTTCCCCCCTGCCCCCGCCGTCCCACTGCGGCAAGGAACCGAGGCTAATGGTTATGCGCGCAATATGGTGCTGCGTTGTGGTGTGCTGTTATGGCGCACGAATCGATCATTCGATACGGGAAGGAAAAGATCATAGTAGGCGCAAGAAAAGCACGATCGATCTAGCGAGGGTAGTATATTTGCGCCAGTTTTTTTTTCCCGGTGCAATATTTATGTAGGCAGCATTATTATAATTGTTCCGCCGCATTAGAGATACCACACCACCTCCTCCTCGGGCTTTGTGCCTTTGGTCGTAGGTCTTTTATTTCCTATCCTATCTTGCCGAGATGAAATATTCAACATCACGAAGCACATGCCGGGCGTGTGCTCGTTATTATGCACGCCAATTTGGGAGGTTTAGATGAGGAAGAACCAAAAGAAACAGAACCGACGCAAATGGACCACCCTATATTCTCGGGGTTTGATTTTATACGCTTTGCTTCTACACTTGAGTTGATATAATTACAGTTGTACAGTTCATTCCAATCGAGGAATATAAGTTGGGAATCTTTTTCGCAAACGAAAAAGCCTACAATTCGATCAAAGAGAAATAAGTTTGCCCCCATAAAGATTGAAAAGAATGCCAGTTTAAAGGTCTTTAGGCACAAACACGTCACAGATCATCCAATCCCGACCAATTGGCGACTTATTTTACAAACGCACACGTCCCATATCAAAAGCTTCATCGCAACTGAACGCCTTATTTAGTGCAGACATGGTAATTGTTACGGCAAACACTCGAACCTATTGATATATCGCTCAAATTGAAGTGATAAATGGGAGCACAACATGTTTTTTGCCGTATCGGTGAAAGGCCAAGCGAACATAAACTGGAACATTTGGAGCAAGCGTCACTTTATTTACTTTCCCGACTACGCGCCACATCGAAGAAGGATGAATTTTCATGGGGGGTTTTGCTGACGGAAATGATCTTGTTAAATGTTGGCTTTTGAGACGAGAGCTAACAACTTGCAACAACATGATTTAAAAAAGGGATCGCTTGTTTGGTTAAATCATTATTTTCCCACAACCATCAAAGTTTCATCTTCATTAGTGAGGACGTCGCTGTGGATTGGTTGCCATAATGTGAAGGAAAGTTTTCATGGAATGAATCTGACCTTTTGTCATCCATGAAAAGGGATAACTCTCTTGAAAAGAGCTAAGACATATGCGTGTACTTTGAGAGATCCTAACAGAATACGCCATCTGCTTGTCTACCCCAAGCCGGAACCGGTCTTATCTTCAGTGTCCTCCGCACCGCTGAAAAAGCAGCCACTCCCTCGCACCAGAAGCGTCGGAAATATGTTGCGAATGCACACCATACCAGACACACTCCGCGGGCTACCGGGACTCATAAATTTCAATCAATTTCAAACGGCACCCGACGGGTTCCTTCCTTCCCTCCTCTCACTGGCCACAGACTAGCCCATGCTGCTGCTGCTGCTCTCGGTCGTGTCCCAAAACGGGCTCCGCAACGGCCAGCAACAATTGGTGTCAATTAATCATTTCGATCAACCGAAAATGAATACTATAAATGATACATTTGCCGGGGAGGGCGAGGAAAGCCAGGCGGGAGGAAACAAATGCTCGCGGTCCACAAAACTTAAAGCGGAAAAAAAACAACGGTCGCCAGGAACCGGTTCGAAACGATCTCGCAAAGCATTTTTATCATCGCCACTCAACCACTGATTCATAAAACTGTTGCGCGCGAACGTTGGGCTTCGGGATCGCTGTTTACCCCGACCCGGACAGGGGTTGGCCTTCATCCTGTAGGGGGTTGAAGAAAAAAACCCACTGATAAACAGACACTCCTCGAATGTCAAGGAGAAATATGCCGATTAAATTCTACATGCCTTCTATTTCTAATGGACGCTTTGCTTCCAGAAGGAATCTATCGAATGTATCTTCTTGTGTTCAGGAAGTTTCAAAACCTCCCTACAATAGAAGGGATCCGGAATTAAACAGCTATTAATATCTTATTAACACTATTAAGCTAAATGTAGCCGAAAACGCGAATGGCGGAGAATCCATCCACCGTATCCTGGATTACGCCTGGAACCATGAAGCAGACCAAATTAAACACACAATCAAGCGAACGACGAGGAAATATAATAGCAGGAAGTAAATCTATCGACCCTGGGGCGTAAACCGACGCGTGCTCGGAGGGATTCCGACGGAGAGCAAAAGCAAATGAAAAGAAAAAATAAAGCCCAAAACCTCACATTCGCGCGATCGTGATCTTGGCTCGCGGGTCGATCGCGAAAACAGAGGAGGGAACGATCGTTCCAACGGCCAACGATACTACTACCGTCTCCGCGAGATGGCCGCACCACTACCAACGGCCAAGAGGGAACTCCAACCCGTCGGGGGCAACACACAAACGGTAGCAATGCCATTGCCAGTGAAACAAAACGAAAAAATAAAATAATCCACGGACCAAACGAACCAATTGATTATAATCTATAATTTCCACACCCTGCGCGACACCCTTCCGCGGGCGCCCTTCCGGATCCCGCAACCCGTTTTTCCATTAGCGTGCACGTCGTACAAGCCCTCAACGTCAGACGGTTGTGCACTGCTGTGTGCGTTTTCTTCCCGGCTTGTCTTTCGCTGTTTGCGTGAGGAGATTCCCGCGAGAAAAGATCGCGAACGCAACAGACCCGCCGGCGGTTCATTTATCTCCAGCCATTGGAAGTGATCTTGAAATAGGGAAGAAAAACGTTCCTAACCAGAACAGGATATCAATCATAACATCCATTGGGGGGTGAACGAGAGAGAGAGAGAAGGACAGGCCAGAAGAGAGAGTCTTGAAATTAATCGCGTTCCAGTTGTGGAGCTTCATTAGACTAGATCAATCTCAACGTTCCACTCCGCGAGCATCGTTGTGTTGAGATCGTTTTCGCTCGACAGCATTGCTTCACATCCTCCGACTCCGAACACGCAAAAGGAAAGATGCTGACGATCAACATAAACGCACACAAAGCCATTTTTATGCTCGCTCCACGTACTCAAGACGACCTTCTCAAAACACCAACAACAGAGACAGAGAGTCGGAGAGAACGAGAGGCTTCTCATTTGAAAGCCAAACATCGGCCCCATATGTTTATAATTGTCTTAAGAACCCTTCGCTTCCTTCTTTCTCGCTTCACAATCCATCATTCATCTTCACACCCGGGGGGTTTTTTTTGGTTTTTGATTGTCCCATCATTCCCTCTCCCTCGCGCACTATCTCGCGGTTTTGGCCTGTCTTTGTCTTTTCCCGCCGACGATCGCGATCTTCAACCGCGTGCAGTTCGTCCGATTCCTACCAGGCAAGATTGTTGGTCGCGCGCCCGGTTTTCGACTGTAGGAAAACCGCCCTCTCCGTTCCTTTTGCTACACGTGTGTTTCCCGCGTTTTTATGGCCACCAACTCGCACAAACAGTGGCACAGATGGGAGGGAAAATCGTGCATCATATGATCGTCGGCAGTTATAAAGGCAGATCCATTCGAATGTACAAATGGAAGATTAAAAGCCAGCGTTTTCGACGAATCTGATATGTGATCTTTCCCTGAAATTCAGTTGCATGAAAAAGAATTCATTAACTTAGGGTTTACAAAGCATATAATTCCTCTAAAGAATTGTTACAATGCGTTTCGCAAACCAGATTCCGATGGATCCCAAACTGGATGGTATTTCCTGTCTCCAACCTGTTAATAGCTTCAGTGAAACGAACTAACTGTACTAATTTACACACCAAACCACCAGCATCGATACCAACACTTGTCCGGAAATCACCAGATGGGCGAAGCATTACAAACAATGTGCGGCCATCATCCAACACCGTAATCATTCGGTCTTCATCTTTGGCAAAGCGACGAGCGGATGCAGGGCAGGGGGCTGGTGTGCAGTGGGTTAAAACTAATATAAATAAACCTTCCCCTGTGCCTCCCTTACACCAGCTAACATGCGTCAACTCCATTGGAACTAGAATGCACTCAAACGCCAAGAGCGATGGCGTTGCATGCGCATGCGAGTCGATGATTGATGCGAAAACGCGCGAACCATCGAACGGGATAAGAGAAGAAAGCATCATCCAACGGCTGTGGCTGGTGCACTGCTGCATTCGTCAAACGGCATAAATCGGCTAGCAGTGCAGAAGAGTGCCGTGGTCTTGTGCAGAAGGAAAAAGCGGAGCGCGGGTCCATAATTAGCGGCAGCGAAACATGATCGCACTTTTGCCGGCATTAATTTGCCATCGCGGGACCATCGGGAAAGGAAGTGGGTGTGGATGGACCTAGATTGAACGACAGCAATTCATTCTGCGTTCTTCTTCTTCCTTCGTCCGCACGATCGTGAGCTAAAACGACAGGATAGGAGAAGTAAATGGTTCGAATGCACTCGACAAGCTCCGCACGCCACTACTACCCGCTTTCAAGCACGTGCAATTAAATGAGCAGTGGATGAATTATTTAATTAAAAGCACGACCGGTCAGGTAACTCGATCCGTGGTTCGTTAAACCTGTGCCGTTGGATGGTATGACGGGTTGGATGAGGTTATTGGATCCCCAGTTTGTAACCGAAATTAAAATAAAAATTACAAAAAGAGTCTACTAAACATACCAACAACCGTTCGGCAAGTGCCTAAGACAAACACTTCTCAGCTAAAAACCATCCCTTCCATTATGGCATCCTTTATGAATACTTAAAAATGTCCACCACATCATTATTCTCCCCCCGGATGGACGCGTCTTTTGCGTTCCTTTTGAGGCGTCGGAGGTTTCCTCCCTTTTAAAAAGCATTCAAACACGTTTCGTGCCACCACTAAAAGGTCCATCCTAAGGTAAAGAGGAAGGCAAAGAGTCAAGCGGGCTAGCCTTGCTCGAGTTTTATCACTTTATGGGCTCATAATAATCTACCGACCGGTAATTTATGGGACAGTGTTATTGAAATTGAAATCAAACGCGCAAAAGACGCGAAGATACGACGGCGACACACACGCACGATGTTGTGGCCAGATCATTCGGTCCGCTTCTGGTCGCGTGTTCGACGACGTTCCGAAAGGCTGGCGGTTGCGGCTGAAAATAAACTTTCGATGAATTTGAATACGCGTCTCGACGGAGCTCCGACGAGTCCGTTGAAGCGCTAGCTAATAAATTGAGTCTGATTTGAGAGTGCACCAGTTTAATCAACCGTTTGGATGTCATGAAGAATGTGAAGGTCTTGCGCAGAATTGCTTCAATCGTCGGTTCGGTTTAGCTAATTCAAATTAGAAAACGCGACGGACCAAGAATGTGACGATCTTCTTTCGATCGAGCACGAGCTGAGGGAAAGTTGAAATGCCAACTTGAAGAACGAGAAACCATCCTTCGAGAGCGCGCGCGTGTGTGTGTGTACGTGTTGAGCATGCAGGCAAAACCGGATGGCGGCGCACAAAGCCACATGTACGGATGCAAATCAGAAGAAAACTCCCTCCACGGCCTCGCCTCGTCCTCTGCAGGCAACGCGAGCGCAACGATATGATGGCTTTCGCGTATCGGAGCGATTTCATTCATAAAATTTCCTCCGCTCGAGCTCGAGCTCGGATTCGCGTGTCTTGGCAACCAACACACGAGTGGAGTTTCTTCTCCTCTTCGGCGGTTTCGTTTAGTCACCGGTCGTAAAATGCATCGGAAGGACGGAGGGGGCATTGAGGCACCGAAGTGCATTACATTTTGCCGACTAAGTGCGACGACTACATCGAGTCATCGTTCGCGCACGATCATCCGACGGAAGGAGGAACTCTCGGGCGGTGACAAAATAAAAACAGCTGCAAATGAGGACGGAGCGAGGCTGCGAGCAAGATGATGCACTATTTTTGAAAGCAAACCTCCCCAACCACCCCGTGTTGCGCAACGTTCAGCTTGAAAGACGTCTTCGTTGCGGCAGAGGACGTACACCACGACGACGATCGCAAAACGTTGTGAATAATTGCGTGGGTGTGTGTTGATCAACATTGCAATAGGTATTTCAAAAACATCTGACTTCCTCGAGAGATCTAATCTTTGCTTTAGTCGCACGAGGGTATTTTTACGTTCTTTTCACGAGAATTTGTAAGAATCAGAGGCGAGCTACTGTTAGGTAATCGGTGGGATTCACTACTGAATCATTAAATTGAATCAACAAACATTCGTCAACGGGTGAACGATTTAGATTGGAATGTTCATCCATTACCGAATGGAAGAACTGATGTTTCGTCCGAGAGGGTTTTGTCTGTTTTGCTCAGCCATGTTCCCTAGACCGAAAGTCGGAAATGATAACAGCGCAGCTCTCTTTAATCGGAGCTACGACGATTGACGATGATGTCATGATGCCAACGGCAAAGGCTCGCCTTCTTGTACCCTCAACGCTCTCGCGCGTCGGAAAGGGTTGTCCCCGTGCTCGTGTCACTTCCGGTTTGTTTAAATGGTTGACTGGCGGAATATGCCTCAATTGATTCGATTCAAGCCCGCGTTTCGCGAACAGCAAGCAAGAGTTTACATGTTCTTCGTGATGGATTTGTGGTCTTCCGTTCCGTTACTCCAACGCTACCCATTCCCTTTTAGAATGCTTGTCACCTTTCTTATCGTAATTGACGAGCAAACCTATGCGGAGGTGTTTTGTTGCGCCAAACCCTTCCTTGTTGTCTGAGAGCTGTCCTTAATAACAAATCGTGTCAACATACCTGAAATGAAAGAAAAAAAAGGAGAGAAGAAAACACAAACCATTAGTCGATGAAGTCGGGCGGTATTTGCTTTCGATGGGAAAAGAGTGCGTTCATTGGACACAGCTGTGAGTAATTTAGTTTTATGTTGCCTAATGATGTTGGGTGCTTGTGTTGAGTGAAAAACGTCTCGAAAGGTTCCCCTTTTGATTTCGTTTCCCATGGTGGAGGACGAGGTTTTCCCGTCCGAATCGTACGTAGGTGCTAATGGATGCATCAAATAGATAAAAGTCAACCACTCAACCCAAAAGTCAAACACACGAACAAACCCGATGATCGGTTGTTGATCCACGGAAAGAGCTCCTCCGAATGGAGGGAATAATCGCGAGACGCAAAAGGCCCTTGAGTAGGTAGTGGATATGGTATATTAGTGCATGTTCGGTTGGTGCTTCCGACATAGCTAGAGCTGAGTGTACCCACTCATAATTTAAATCCTCTGCACCTTCTCACCCAGCAAAGCATAATTCTCGTTGAATTTACTCATTTATTTAGCACGCCAGTGGATGTTGCGGTCTTCAACACGAAAAGCCCGATGACGCCTACGTAGAAGTAATAGTGTGGAGGAGGCTCATCACCGGAGTCCTACGGGACATGGGACGGCCAACGCACTCCTAACGAAGTGACGACCGTATCGACAACACCGTTAAGCTGACACGGACGAAGGAGAGAAAGACTTCGTGCGGATCGAATCGGTTCCAAACCGGAAATGCACCGCTGCCACTACTGGATCTTGGTCGCGGGGGCGTTTCCCAATCGGTACGGATCCACGACACGCAAAAGCGGGTAGGCGCTCGTGCCAAAAACGGATCATGCCCGGAGGGTCGACCATGAGCATGAATAAATGATGCCCCCACGTTGGATCGTTGATCATCGGATTGGGGAAAGGGTGGAGCCTCACAAGCAACGTCCCTCCCCCGAAGCAACGGTTGAGCTGACATTTCCACCGTTGATTTACCCTCGGCATACACCGGAGGAGTTGCTTGCCGCTCCATTCGCGATATTAATAATAGCTGCAGGAGTAGTAATAATAATCCTTGCGCGGGAGTCGCGGAGGCGATCAACATAAAACATGAGGATGATGAAGAAGATAAACGGTTTGCAGCCTCGAGCACAGATAGAAGAAAAGAGCAGGAAGAGAGACAGGCACATGGCGTGAGCTATGAATAATCGTATGCAGCTGCATCCCGGAGCTGAAGGAAAACGGGTTTGAGGCCAGGGATAGAAAGCATAATAATTTTCGATCTCGAAACCAACGGGTTTCGCTTCTGGTAAAGACCGGGGATCGGTCTGCGAGCTGATTATGGAAATCGAAGTCAGCTTATAGAAATAGTTGTGGAGGTAGGAAGGCACGCCCACGATCATTTGTTCGATCGTCTATTTATGTTGACAACGGAGTCTTTCCCGGTCCCAGGAAATGCTTCTTGCAATGTAGAAGCTGTGGTATTGCTTATTGCAACAGTCCGGAAGTGAGTCTCCAACTGCGACCGAATTCTTCGTCGAACCCTTCTTAAAACGAGGTCGCTGTTCAGGTCGATCTTTTTTTCCTTTCGAACTCTCTACTCCGCTTCGAAAACTGAACATTGCCTCCATCCTACGATCATGGTTTTGAAACGCACAGTAAATCATTGCAGCCAGTCGGCTCCTAGCCGAGCGAACTACTAGACTACAGAATTCGATACATTTCGTAACACATCGTAAAACAACACACACACACAAGATGTCTCGTCGACCAGCTCCGACTTCCTCTGCGTTGGATTTTCCCTTCAGAATCGGTGCTCCTCCGGATCCGAAAACCATAAACAATTTTTCGAACCCGGCACACGATTGTACGCGTTTTCATTTTCCTTTTCGAACAAATAGACGGCTGTGGTAAAGGATAATTAAGTTTACTTGACTCTTTTCTATAACTGTGCGTTGAAGAAGAATTTAATAAAACGTGTATTTTTGTTCGCATCTCCCTGGGGGGCGTTTTCTTCGGTATCAAATGTATACGACTTTTTCTTTGACGAAACTTTGCTCCCACTGATTAGGAGACCGTCGTCTGCGAGGAATCCTCCTGTAAGAAGGTTGCGATCGCACGTCTGAAAGAAGTCACCGATAAGCAAACCAAACCATTGCACGAAAAAGGGGGTTGGGAATCGTTGCCGGATCCACCAGATTAGTGCACGGGTAGAAAGAAAAAATATAAACATTGATAGCGCCCAGAAGGCTTATTGTTCATTTTATTAACTTATTTTATTATTGTTTTCATTGGCATCATCTTTTTTTTTCGCCGTTTTCGGCGCACAAGTTCCGCGGGAGTCGGTCGACAAGACAAAACGCCCGATTGCACGGCCGATGCGTTTCAAAGGATTTCTGGACTCGCGTTGATACTCTACCTCTCTCTCGCATCCTAATCAGGAGCTGTCTGTCACAGATTTGCGCAAATTAGCTGATGAAGCGTAGTCGCGGCGTAACCGTTTTTCTCGCGGATTTGTCTTCCGTCTATCTAGCTGGAGTTTTATTTTTATTTTTGTCTAAACCATACACGTTTGTTTTGTTTTGTGTTTACGCATGAAGGAGGTTGGACTGGACCATTTATGAATTATTTGACAACTGACAAATGAAAAGGAATAAGAAACGCGTATAAGCAGACCGAATTATTAACATCGCTTCTTAGTCTGATGCAATCCGCTCGAACTATTGTTACTGAGTGGTTTTAAAAGATCACATTAAGCTTATTGTATGATTTAAAGCTCGTGATCTGAACCTGCAATTTTATTGCACAGACTAGCGAGTGCATTTATTCATTAAAATAATCCACCCACACTATGTTAACGCTCGATTTAATAAACTAATAAACCACATTATATCCTGAACCAGAAGATAATGAATGTAACTACTCATTTTCAACGCAGGCTAAATAGAATTCACTCAAATGATCCACAAAATCTCGCACAAGAGTTATGATGATTGCACCAAATTACTCATTTATAGCATCGATAAATTATTCATCGTTCGTACGAGAGGTGGCAAAGTGAACCAACCAAAACCGAACTAAGAAATTTGGTGATCGAGAAACCCACCACCAGAACCCACGAATTTTCGCCCCCAAGAAGCCTTTCACCTCGAGTTATTTTTCGGGCTTTTTTTTTTGTTCGTCCATATCCCACCAACGCACCGAGAAGTTGCTTGAATTTCGGAATTAATCCAAATAATAATTTACCATTCCGTTACCACACCGGGGGAACCATATGGTCGCCGGCCACGTTCCTTCCAATGATACGATCAACAGCGGGTTGTTGAAAACATGATCGTGCCGTACCCTCCGACGCGCGCCATGTACGGCCAAAAAGTGAAGCACACTTTTTTTGTTGGTGATTTTAATCCATTTTGATGGTGACTTGTGCCAAAACCCATTCCGTCGTCAATAAAGCGTTTTTTTATTCGTGTATCAATTTTTGCAATGACAAAACAAGACAAGCCAATTTTTAAAAATGAAAACGCAGATATGACCTTTTTACTTTTTCTCGTACGATTACATTTCATCAACAAGGAGAGAGTGCTAATATGGAAGTGTAAACAGCAGACGACGTGGTTTGTTTGTACTTTCCAGAGGGAATTTATAAACTTTTTTGTTTTTTCCTTTGCCCGAAATGGAAGGAAACCCCCTGCGATGATCCCCGTTCGACATCCGGTGACAACGCAAATACACGATCGTTTTGTGATCGACCGTTCGTTCTGAACCGGGATTGTTTTTTCACGTGAAATTAAATTTACGTACATGTTTATCTTGTCAAAAAACGGTGCACATTCCGGAGCCGGACATTTGGCACCGCCAAAGACGCAACTTTCGTGCAAAACCTATTGCTTCAAATTTTGCTCCGGTTGCGAAGCGTGCGATACGTTTCTTGTTTTTTCGCCATTCCAGCTGGATGCCAGATGTGTCCCGGGAAAATCAAACAACACGGCAAAAACGGTAAAAGGCACGATTCTGGGAGTTCATATTTACTTCGAGATGAAAGTAAGGTTTATCCAAGGAAAATATTTGTATGCCTCCCAGGGACAGGAAGTTCAACAGGTGGCTGTGGGATGAATGCTAACTTTTCCTAGTCGAAACGAATAAGAAGATAAACTTATAAGTCATACTGGGGAGCTCGAAGATAATTGAAGTGATTGCAGGAGAAACGAAAAAGAAATAAATGTTGAAATAAGGCATGCAACATCGACCGTTAATTGTAGCAATTAGCTGCTGGCAGCATTGCACGCAAATCGGTGGGTGAATTAGCTTTAGCTGCACGTTCCTTTCCGTCGAGTCATTGCCACGTGTCTAAAATCCGGTTCTCCGACCGCGATGAGCAATTTATTACCGGAGGAAACTTTTTACACCTCTTCGAAAATCTTACCGCGGTAGCCCTTCGACGCGAAACAGACGTAGGTAACTAATGATTCGTATTTCATCCCAGAAATAAAAAGCCCAGCGAAGGATTTTTCTGACTGACACTATCAAATTCGATTGATTTGAATTGCAAATCAACTTTAGTATGCTCGAACAAGTAACTTTTTGTCCTTCACAGAACGTCAAACGAAGGCCGAAAATAGAAGAAGTCTGCTGATCCGCAAGTGATAACCACTTTACGCCATGGCAATCTTGAACATGGTGTTTCGTTACAGAACAGTAACTTGAAGCTAGGATGGACGGAAAAGCAACGAAAACCGAGAAATATCTTCCTGAAACCGACTCGAGGGCTTGATGCATAAATCTTCCTAAGCTCCACCATTCTCGTGCTAACTTTAAGAAGCACCCGTCGGATACCAAGGTTTGAACATCGCTTCGGGTTCTATTTGGTACATCTTGGCCAAAGTCGTCCGCAGAAGGACTTCCCTCTAAAGTCCCTTGTTCTTTTTTCCAATTGACTTTATTCCAGGGTTCGGGATCGATTCCTTTCCGATCCGGCGGAGGAAAGACGATGCGGACGAGAAATTTAACACCCGTAACACAAGAAAACCGGCCCGAACAAAAAAGGACGACTTGTAACGGGAGGAGGATCCATCCGTTTTTCTAATTTATTAGGAAACGCATCCTTATAATTGGAACTGGAAGAGAGCAAGTAATTCAAGGCATTCGGAGAGGGACAACACCAACACCACCATGGCACGTTGGTTTGTGTTCGTTTACAGGTTTCCCAATTGCGCTTCCTCGAGGCCCGAGGCTTTAAGGATGAATAATTTTTGCACCGACCACATTGCGCACAAGAAGGAAAAAAGGCATAGACACGAAAAACGAACGCGTAGAGTTATTTCAAAATGCATTCCCTCGCGCAGGAAAGTCGAAAGAAGTGAACAATTTTACAACTAGCAGTGTGTGCAGAGCCATTTTTTGGGTTTTGAAACGATCGAATTTCGAACGCCGAAGGAGGACAAGGCGCGTCTTCAGGAATTTGAGACGGATTCGCCTGGCAATGCCGAGGCGTTTCTGTCGTCGCGCACTTCGTGGGACAAACGGAACGAGAAATAACTTCTTGCTCGAAGAGTCGCTTTTTCCTGGGCGTCATTTGTATTTATTTTTTCACCCGCTGCAAGAGCATTCATCTGTTTTCGCACCATTTCTGGTGCAGGCCACAATTGGAAAAGGCTGCTACAGGCAAAGCAGAGGCCAAGCTGCCAATTTCTCTATCCGTCCTTCCTTTTTCCTTCGTTTGCGTTTATTCTTTACTCGCAGTATTCTTCTTCAATTTTGCCTGCCGGGTCCAAGGAACCGAAAGCATCGACTTATGCGCTCGACTGCATGCAGCATCGGCGTCGTCGCCGTCGTCTTCATGCACATTTGTCTTTCTTCGCACCATCGTTTTATGTGCTCTCCGTCGGCAGTTTTTCTGCACACGGCGGGACACAGAAGAAACGGTTTTCTCTTGGACAGATTTTCAAGGCCGAAACCGAGCAGGAAACCTGAGCCACCGAAGGGCAATGAATTTCTGCATTGGTTTTGCTCGTTTTTCGTTCTTCGGTCGCAAACTACAGAAATACACAGTTCCAAAGGATTGTCAATAGGAACGGAAAAGATGCTCGATTGTGTGAGCAAAAAAGGTGCCATTCGAAATATTGAGAATATTAAATTTGGCAGCTACTGGAGTTTCATCTTTTTCCCTTTGACGATTTTCAAGGATGAAGTTCTCTTTTGTCGCCATTAATCGGTCGAAAAGTAATCTACTATTGATTGAACTTAGAAAACCAAGATAAATAATATTATCTTCAAATATTATTTTCATTCTCAAACCATCAATCAGAATTGTTTTCGGTCAAATTATGCTGCAAATGCTTTCCTTTTCCATTGACGCCCAGGGAGAAGGAAAAGCTCGTTGTCGCGATCTGCGTGACAAACTTGTTCTACCGAAACTTTCGATGAATTATTCGCTTTCATTTCCCCGTTCCCGGCGAACGCTTTCGACTTCCGGAAGCGGCAAAAGGAAACGACCAGCCAGCAATGCACCTCCTCCTTGCCGGAATAATTTTCCCTCATTCATCATATCTTTACTGGATTCCAATCGATCATGCACTTCCTTCGATCCAGCGAGTCTTTCGTGGTTCGTGGGTAGTAAGAGAAACGACGACGAACGACGAGAAGAGAAGGTGTAATGAATTCGACTTCACTTTTCGGGTTTATTGTCCTCTGCGGTGCTGCTTTTCTACGGCTTCCCAAAAAAAACCTTAGAAACCCTGGCGACACATTTTCTCCCCCTTTCCAAGTCCCCCACACCCTTGAGGAATCTTCCTTAAGAACCGCTTTCCTGACTCCACAACAAAACCCGGCCCGGAATAAATAATCACTTTCCTTATCTTTTTCCGGCGATGGAGAGAGTTGGCTCGCGTTGCACGAAAATGCTAAACCTTGAAGAAGTATTGCTTCCTCGAGAAAACGGTAGGATTGAAAACGGCTGGCTCGAGAGGAGGATCGTTCCTTCAGCCTAATTAACAACATTCTCACGTGCACGCGGCGACAACAGTCCTGTCCCAATAGTTTGGGGAAAGAAAATAATTATATTTAAAAGAACAAATGAAAATAATTTCCTTTAGACAAGATTTATTAATACATCTTTGAAGCAGCTTTCAAAGATAAAAACTTCTTTAGCTCAACGCAGAAAAGTAAAAAAATATCGCTCAAATTAGTTACACGCCTTTCTTTGATCATCTTCTTAAACGGCAAAGTTTCACACCTTTTGCCTCTGATAATTAGCTCTTTTTGGAAAAGGGCGGTGCTGCAGCGTTTAAAGCATTCTTTAGCCGTCGCACCATTGGAGGGAATGATTTTCTAATTCCCGGTGTTTCGACCAGTGTTGCTGAAATGCAGGTCACCAGAGCAAACTGCAACATAAAACTCTTGAAAACAGATCGGTTTTCATGTGGCAAAGCTGTTCAAAACGGAAAAGGAAACCGAATATGAAACCAGCGACAAAACAACAATATGAACGACCCGATGCCGATCGGGATCGTCCTTCCCCGGTTCTTGCAGGATGCCATACAAAAAGACAAAAACCCAACTAAAATGAAACGAAATGAACCAAGGAATCGGATAGCGCGTTGAGAAGTTGCAGCGTTAAAAAACAGGTACGTGGAGCACGAGCTCTGCAGCGTAATCATAACATCGCGGTTTTAAAATATGATTCTTTCCATTCAATGCAACCGAATGCTCACGACTTTCCTCGACGGCTCTGGCGCGTCGCCAGACGATCATGAAGAATGATAACTGGCCGCAAATATCGTCTTCGCTCGCCAGCCATTCGCCAGCCTTGGTTTCCGTGGATGGTGGCTGTGCGAATGCAATTTTCCTCTTATTTCTTACCGATGCCGTCGGGGGAAAAACAATGCAGCCCAACCTGACAGGTCGGTTTAAACTGCCGGTCGGCGGAGATGGCGCAGAGGGCCATAACGAGTGCCCGAGCGATCCAGAACAAACGACTTCACGGGCGAGGTCGACTTCTTCGGGCAACTGCGGGATGCCTTTGGGGTGGAAAATCCAAAACCGTGCGCGCGAGAATCATATGTGCTCCCGGGTGCGGAGGAAAGCAGGGAGGCGAAAAAGTATATTTTTCTAATTTATTATTTACCGTTTGCCTTCTTTTTCCTCGACTTCGGCGCCATGTCTGTGCTGCTGCTGCTGCTCTGCTGGATGGTTTTTCTCCGTCGATGCGCGCCGCCGTTTACTTCTGCCTTAGATCAAAAGTGGAATTGTTGATCTGCCTGCTCTGCTTTCCCGTTCCACAGCGTCCCTTTTTACTCAAAGGGCGTTTCGTATTTTTTCCTTTATTTTGTTTTTTTTTCTTCTCCTCCCTCACTGCCTGTGTGCTTGTGTGTTGCACTTCGGGAACACCTTTGGAATCGATCCAGAAAACGTATGGCTCTCGATGAGATTGACCTTGATTTTTTTTCGCAGTGTGCACAAACAAAATATTGGAAAATTCTATTTGTTTCACTAGTTGAACAAATATTTCAAACACGCACTGCTGCAATATGGCACTTTCGGGGAATAATTCACCGGATACTAGATGCGTTTATCACTAAATCCACTCGTAAGGGGTTTTCTTTCGCATCTATTATTGCTCCACCCGGATGGAGAACATTAAACGATTTTTCTCGTGGGCATCTAAAATTGTACTCACACACCACTACTCTTCTGCCCACCTATCTCACTTGCGCTTATCAATTGGGGTTTACGGGCAAACAAAAAATGGGAAAATTAAACGCACCAGCTATAGCTTAGATGCCGCTTATTCTTGCCACCATCTTGCGCTTATCAATCACCTCGGCCACAACACGATTAACCTCCACCGAGACGGAAGGGGATGATGTGCGCGAGCGTGTGTGTGTGTGTATGCTCAATGCGACAGCATAGGAGCATCGAACAAACGCGCAATACAAGATGATTGTTTTTGTTTAGGGTTAGTGCGCTGTGTATCCAATCATTCCAAATGGCACGGGAGCAATTACCCGAACGAATCAATGCGCAACTGCGACTGCCAGATGTGTGGAGTTTGGTCGGTTGGTGGTTTTTCACCCAGAACTTTTCCACTGCAACAACCACTGGGCGATTGTTTTTCTCGCCCAACGCGCTTAGGTGGTACCTTTTATATCGACCACAAGCAGGCGATTTGTAAACAAACCACTTTCTGCGAGCTGTCAAACCGCGCTTGCCGTCACTCGCGCTGGCAGCAGCTGTCAGAATTCGCAACAAAACTGAGCGAGTTTTCTTCGCTTTTTGTATGCCTCCTCAAGTGTCCGACGAAGATTGCCTTGTTTTGGTATTTTTTTGCAGCCTCCACACTCGACCACTCAGCTGTTGATTAATCTCAATCGTTTCTCGGTAGCTTTTTTTGCTTCTGTCGCAGACGAGGATCCCCACGATGAACTCCGCCAACCCGTATAAGTGACGTAATTTAGCGACTAGACTCCTATAGAATCCACCATACAGAACACACGCTTCACTGGCTCCGCACACGTTTGCCCCGTTTTTAAATGGTTGATTGTTCTGGATCAATCGAATTGATTCCAGCCTCCGGCGAGATAGAACTTTCTGCGTCGTATTCGAGCACGCCGTGGTAGATTTGTATATCGTTTCCGCTGCGGAATTGCTTCCAACTGTCCCGGGACTGGTTGAAAAATCGATTTGACGGTACGAGCGAACGCAAAACCACCTTCCACCGACAACGTTCAATCGATACTAAAATCTCAACCTGCGGGTTCAAGTATACAAACCACCGTCAAATGGGAGAATCAACGGAAAACAAAGAGAGCAAAAGGGCTTTTTACTCTCTCGCATGTGGGTTGATTGGTGTGTCTCTGTTTCGCAGTCATTCGTTTTCTCTTTCTTACACGCAGGTAGTAAAAACTATAAACTGAGATTAAACGAACTGAGAGAGTTTACAGGGTTTAACAGTGTGGTCCAACAAGTCCCGGTGCTTGTAGCATCGTTTGGCAGAAACTCTGTATCCTTTGAATGCAGAGAACGAATGAAAAACGGGAGAACTCTCTCGCGGCATAATAAACGCTCCCCGCGCGGCCCTCGCTTTCCACGCCCTTCGTGACAAGCATCCCTTGACCACTTCCTACGCTTCCCCAGCGCCCACGTCTCACCCAAGATCGCTGTGGCGCGATAAAACATAAACATTCGTACGCCATCCTTTTCACGTCGTGGTTTCGATCTCCGTCTTCGCGCGTCTTCCATTTCGCTCGCAGATGATCGATACGCAGCAAACACGGGGAAGACGATCAAAAGATGGTAAGACGGGACACTGCTGTTGCTGCTGCTGATCGTAAAAAGTGGCCGGATGGCCTGGAGTGTGAAGCCGCCCGATGATACCGCCGTGGCGACGGACTCTACTCCCGAAATGTTGGAACCAGATCCTACTAGAATTTAAATTTTGACCCCCACCTTCGACATAAAGCTCTGCGGCCGTCGGATTCTTTGGCTTTGCCTTGCCCTTTTTCTCGCCCGGGTTTCCTTTTTTTGGTTTTGGGAAACCCGTGCGCATAAAATTAACGTGTCGGGAACGCAAACCGCAGGAAGCGAAGAGATGGCGGGCCCGGGTGAGAAATGCAATCAATCTGTCAAACGGAATTCCCTCATTCTGGGGGTTTATCTTCTGGATGCGTTCGTCTGTCTTCTTGATTTGATGACGTTAAAGCTGGACGTCAGTCCAGTACGATCAACTTACATTTGCTTATGCTCTTCTTCCTGATTTTTCGCCAAAGCCATCTTTCCAACAACTGTACTAGAAAACCTGAAACATTCCTTCTTGCTGTATAAAATGAAACAAAAGTACATTTAAACACCGAATGAAGATCGCACACACGCCAACAGACACCTCGTCGATCACACCGTTTTCGAGTGACCGAAATTGTCACGAGCTGAGATCAAATTTACGTCGTTTATCTTCCACTTACTGGCAACCAACTTCCTGTGGCAACTTCGAAAATAGAAATTAATCTTACCGCGTAGGCATGGCAGACGAACGACTCCGTCGGCCAGACGTCGTCGTATCCCGAACATAAGTTTTCCCGATGCTACTAATGGGAAGCGCGTAAGTGCGCCCAACTAATAGCGACGGAAATCGACTGGGAAGAAACGAATTTTTCGTCCGTCTTCTCGAGAACGAAATTCCGATTCCGCTGGTGGAAAACGGAGCTGGCTGCTGCCGCTGCAGCGGGTAATATTGTTGTGTATTTTGCAAAAATAGATTACCGACAGACGACACAGATTACGCCGCTTCGAATCGACGTTGGCGATTCGTCTTCGAACGGCTTTTCTTTCTCAGACAGCGTGTTTGTGTGGATGTGCGTGGCCACGACACGGTCCGATATCCGTGCCAGACCGAGTGTCGTATGCCTAAAAATAGCTATTTCCCTCTGTCATCGGTCGTCGTCTTCGTGCGGAAAATGCGACGATGGTTCCGTACGCCGTCCGTGTCTACTTTGTCCGCGTACTCTAGGCGCGTGTTTTCCACACCACACCAACTCCAAGGGCTGTGTCGAAATACAGTCTGTGCGGACCCCAGTGTTTATGGGGGTTTGTTTTGATTTAAGGTCCTCAAAACGAATCATCCCGTCTGGGTTGGCTCATTCGCGACATTCCCCGCCTTTCCCAAAACCCATTCGCTCTTCTTCAGGCCAACAGTCTGCGGATGTTATTAACTGATTTATCCGTCTGGCATTACAACACTTGCTTGAAAGTGGGGAGATCCAAGGATTTCGTCGACGAAAACTTGGCCACCCAAGGGAAGAACAAGCAGGAGCTCCTTCCGAGCACAATTCATTAAACTTTCGACTTTATGCTTCTTGTTTGGGTGGCGTGAGATGGCGAAAGTAGAATTTCGCGACATTCCAACACTCGCACAATGCGCGACGCGCACTTCGTTCGACGGTCGAGGTAACCGAAGGACGTTGGCATGGCATAGATTTTGTTTTTGGTTCTTCATGCTACGAAGAATTCACCGATCTACTTTGAGAGAAATTTGATTATTTAACCAGTCCGTCAGTCGTTGCGGTGAAGATGGCATCCCAGATGATAAATTTCGTCACCTCGTTTTGCGTGTTGACAATAACATCTGGGGCAGCTGAGAAATACCAATCGCCCCAGACATAACAAAACTAGAGTAGCGAAAAAATAAAGTATGGTCATTTTTAGACCTTTACAACAGAGGTAACAAAACAAATCTTCAAGGGCACAGGTATACGGGGGCATCGGGAGAGCACAATACTTTCTACCGTTGCCGAAAGGTAAGCGATCAGATCTCATTACACTTGAAAAACGCATATCAAGCCACTTGAGAAAAATGGTATTTTACACCCCTGGCTAAAGGGACAGAAGGGAGACCCGGTCAGAAAAGAATACCTGTTCGAGAAGACCAAAACTGCTGGTGGTGGTGGTGGTCGAGCGTTTTCGTGCTGATCGTACGAAATTAACGATCAAAACACAATAGAAAAACTGTCAGATTTGAAAGGGAAGAAGCTGAGAAGCTGCGATACTAAGAAACCGTCAGGGATTCCTCGATCCTGCCTGGCTGTAATATTTATCTCATTTCAATACCAACCATCATCAATTTTTACTTCTCCCTTTTTCTATACAAAATAATATGAAAACCGAATGTGGCAGTGTGGTACGATCGTACGATAGTACCAAAGAAAATCATCTTCTTCATTGTTCGAGTTTCTGTCCCATTTTTCACTGTTTAGTCTTCTATAAGATCGTCTCTCTTTTAGCTTCTTCTTGCCTTTGGTTATGGTGTTATTTTAAGTTCTTTTTCTTTTACTTTTACAATTCTTTAGCCTTTGAATACACGATGGATGACGTCTTGACTGTTT
This sequence comes from Anopheles sinensis, assembly GCA_000441895.2. NCBI lineage: Eukaryota > Metazoa > Arthropoda > Insecta > Diptera > Culicidae > Anopheles > Anopheles sinensis. The sequence continues at coordinate 655,536 of KE524975.1, forward strand.
TTGTTCGTACTCGTATTTCTCTATACTCTCTTCATCTTCTGACCATTTTTCGTACGATCACCACACCAAGGGCCTCTGCTCGTCCTCTTCTTTGGGTCTACTTCATCAACCGTTCTTTCATTCCTGCCTTTTTGTACAAAAACGCTTTTCTTCTCTTTCAATTGCTTTCGCCTGGAAAAAGGTTCTGACTTTTGGGAGCGTGAAGTCAGAATCCCGAGGCACAAAAGCGTGGTTTGGAAGTTGAAGTCGCTGCTGCGAAAGGAGCGAAACGTTCTTTTCAAGTGTTAAGAAACCAGATTTTATTATTACACTCGTTTCTTTTCATTTTACGAGTAACAACCCCCCGCCAGGCCTGGCCGAGCCCTGCAGCAGCTAAGGGCAGCAGAAGGTAGGAAGTGTACACAGGGTCCGCAGGACAAAGGTTTGAACAAGTGAATAAGGGAAACGCCAACGGACGTGGGCAAGACTTTCGGGGCAACAAACGCTGATCGAGCAGATGAAATGAAATGGATAATGCGTAAGGCAACGTGAAGGAGATGGACACGAAAAGGCAGAGGAAGGTTCTGTTTTTTCTCCCAACGCGAGATTGTAAGCCATCACCGTTTGCTGTCTGTCAGGATCTAATCGATTCGGACTAGAACGTTCCTTTACCTTACACCATAAGCATCGGAGGTGTTTTTGAAGAATAACACGAATGAAAGATGGTAAAGGAGAAAAAACCGATCATGATCTTTATATTTACCGTAACCGAAAAATATATGATTTAAAATTATTCTTACATACTTTTAGAATGTAATTAAATGAAGCCAACGATAATTGTTATTTCAATATCGTGTATTACAATTTTAGTAACATTTAAACAGCACGCAACGAACATACAATTGTGCAGTTCAAAATAAAAAGAAATTGGCGAGAAAATCATCATATTCTCTAATAAAAATAGAACGTTTTGTCTTTATAAATAGTAAGAGCATATTTATACACAGTTGAAGCAGTTCATTGCATTGGTCTCAACTAGGTAAATTACATTTCCATTTATTCTCAAATCATAAATGTCATTTATTTGCCTTCAACGTCATCTAACAATCCGACAATACACTCATCTACAGGGATGCAAGCAAAGGGTTATTGGTCAGATTGGGGTCAGAAAATGTAATAAAATTGGCCGTTTTATACGACAGTGGCAAAATACACGTCCACCTAAAATTACCCAAGAAACTTTACCATTTCTTCGCCACTTTTCAACACCTTCGCACCAAAGGGCGGCGACACCACATACCTTGCGGGGTGGAACGTGCGCCAAACGAGATTGCAGATCAAAATCGCAACGTTTTGCATCGTAAAATGGCCTTCATTTCAGGGTTTCTGTTACTTTTTCCCCCTTCTTTTGATACGAATTAAACACGTCAACACCGAAAACGATTGCGGAGGCGACACTCGAGACGCGATGGTTGAAAATTTGCATTTTAATTAAAATTTCTCCATCACCTTTGGCCGGGAGAAAATGCTGACGCCAGTGGGACCGACCTAGTACGCCACCACACTACACTGATGGTATTCCATGCTGCGCCAACTGCATTGTGCAATAATGGGTGTACTGAAATGTTCCAGAATTTTGGCCATAAACTTGCCCAACTTATCTGACGTGAGATAATTGGTGGGCTGTTTTGGTGCTATGTCAATGGAAATGGATGCATATTTTTAATACTTTAGTGAAACAGAAAGTTTCCTTCTAAAATTAGTAGCTCAATAAATTGGGGGAAAATATACTTGGGATGAATTAAAAACCAACAGAAAATAATATGATTACTTTAATTATAAACCAACAGAAACTGTCACCTTACAAGCCAAGGATCAAAGGTCCAAGATCACACCTTCATAATTTGTCGCTTTAATCCCGGCGAGCGAAAAAATTGGCCAGCTGCAGCTACCGCTTCTCCAATCTGTGGCTTTGAAGTAACGGTAAGCTTCACGCTGGGTGTCACATTAAGCCAGCGGAGGAGTTATCTACGGCCATTTTTAATGTTTTATTTAATTTGCATTTAACTGCAGTTCACCTTTCCCCTTAGATGCTGTTTGTCTTTCTACTTGCTCGGAAAAGTGTGCCCAAACAAACCAACCGTGGAAGTTTGCAGCTCTTCTCTCCAGAATCCGTCGTGGGTTAATCTGGTGTCACCTCCATCATCGCACGCCACCAACACCATCCCTCGCGGCGGAAGACTAAGACGCGTGCATTATCTTAAGTAGCGACGGTTTTCGGGACCTTCTGGGGGGGACGAGGTTAGCTTTCGACCAGCTTAAGCCCCTCCATAATCGAGGATAATCCAATTAAGTAAACGAGATTCATCCGGATGTCGGGTTGTAATGCACCTCAATGCCGGAGTATGGCATTACAAAGCGATATGCCGACACACATCGGTGCGAAGTTTTTCGCGTGTGCGGTTCCGATTTCCCGTTTGGGATTTGTGGAACAAACTAAAGGTGACGGTGCGCTACCGGAGAATTTGCATAAAAATATTGGCAAAAGAAACTGAAAAAACAAACTTTTGAGGTTTTTTTTATTTTAAAACATCACCTAAAAGATTTGCCAACAGCAATCCTCCTTTCCATGTGGTGTTCCAATAAATTTAACGTAAAAAATTACTTCCTTTAACACCTTCACCTCTCAGCGACTAAATAAGCCGACTATTAAAAGCAGTCATTGAAGAGAAGCCTTAAAGAGATCCGCATCACACATACAGACACACGTTCCCCAGACGAATCGTTGTTAAAATGTCGCACTTAATAAATACGGACTCTGGAGTTGCGATAGAATAAGAACCGGCGTATGATTTGCATATAATTTCCTTTGAACTTTCCGTTGCTTGCCGCAGGAAGAAGACTGACGCATGAACGCCGAGTGTATCCACGTCCAGGGTTCCACCAGCGAGGTATTCGCCAAGTAATATTCCGATCGTCGGCGAGCGGTGAAGGTGTGGCGCGAGAAAAACGTCGCGCGCGCGGCTTATGCTTAAAAGCATAACAGTGTTTCCGTGTCTGCGCGTAAATTTGTGCGACCACCCCGATTGCCTCCACTGGGCCGCCCGCCGAGGCAGAGGGATCCGATCCTGTTGTCGGATTACGATCCTCTTTTTTCATTCTTCTGCGATTCTCTTGCCACGCCGTGCTTCCAGCAAGGGGGAAGAAGGATGACCAGAACGATCTCCACGGCAGGGTTCCTTAGGAGGCCGACGCAACAAGCGAACGAGAGTAAAATCGCGTACGAACAGCATCCGCGAAACGTATGCCCGACTATATTCTCCGCAACCAACGCAAGCCAGCAGCAACAGAGCGTTTTCTGCTCCAAGCCTGCCTACGTTTGGGACCTCTGATCGTGTATTCCACCGGGGAACACAAGGAACCGCTTCGGAAGGATGGAATATGTAACGGCTCCAACGCCACGCTGATAGCACTTTAGCTACCGTTTCCCGGACGGACGACGGAAAAGTCAAGAAGGCATTGGCATGGGCAGAAACACATTCGCACCATATTCGCAGCTGTCAGACATTTGTTTCCCTCGTTCCTGTTTTGAGTGGTACTTCAGCTTCGCTTCCTTTGTCTGCTTCACAGGAGAGTAAGATTCTTGCGACACGAACCACCAAAAACGAAACGTAAATCCAAATGTATCTTGTTGGACTACACAAATTGAAGAAACCGCGAGGTGGTGATCTGTTCTTCAGTAAGCCTTTTTGAATTCAGTCAGGATCAAAGATGACCTGCTTTACCTTCACCCGCGACCCACGTTGGATTGATTCTTGCCGTCGCAAAAGCTGGGGGACTTCCAAATAATTAGTTTTTATTTTGCGCCGATCCGTTCGCCGTTGGATGCAACGATATTCCTCCGGACTCTGGGAGATCATTAAAATGGACACGCAATTCCATTCGCATCGGAGCGAGCAGAGTGGAAAACCTGAAGCCGTAGGAGTATACAGCAGAAAACGTTTACGTTGGCGCGTTTTAATCTGACTGCCCTAAAAGTTTGAATAGAAGCGCAGCATTTTAATTAGGAGACCACGCTCAAATTTGGGTGATGCAAGCACGATTTCCCGTGAAGTGGTTCGTTGGAGATGAAAGGAATCGAGCAGAGTGGAGGATAAACGCAATGTGATCGACTTACAGCCTACAACTAAGTATGAGGTAAAAATATAACAACCTTATAGTTGAGATAACGTGAAATAATATATCTGATAGGGAATCATGGAAAGGCAAACAACCAAGTATATAACGAATCAATTATCGAGCTCCATATTAGAAAGGTTTACCCCACCGTGGGAGACCTTAGTCAAAGAGGAATGCACAACAAAGGTGATTTATTTATTCTATCATTGCGGAACCTTTACCCGTCGTGGGAGGTAGTTTTTTCTATCTTCCTTTCAACGACAATTCCAACCACTTGAGGCGATATATTACACTTGACATTAGATGGATTACATTTCTCGAGATTAATATCTGCATTATTCAAATGCGGCCGTGTGTAGGCCGACATCGCTGACATTACACTCATTCAAGTCAACACTTTGTAGAGCTTGATCTTTGCCGGATAAAGGAGGCCCCGTTTAACGATACTGTGGAGCCATTTTATTTCCCATCTCGTTGTGGCGAGGGAACAACTTCATTAGAAATCCATTAACACGCCAATTATTCGCAAAGGTCCGGGTTACAGTTTTCCTCCACTTAAAAATCCTGTACTCCATGCTATGAATGATCGATATTTCTGGTACGCTATTTTGCTCAGCCTAAAACGGTGCGTATCGATGAAGCGATAAGGTGTCATGAAAAACAACTTTGATTTACAAATTTCCAGCTGCTTTGCGACACAGTACAAGAAGTGCTGGTCAAAACAAGAAACTTCGACGACAACATCGACGACAACGGGAGACACTAGAACAAGTGATTTAACGCGGTTTTAAATGGTGACACAAGACACACCGATCTACTTTCACGATCGATCGGGCTGATCGAAGTGTGCTAATCGCTGTTGCCAGCAAACACAGGCACTTTTCTACCACCTCCTCCTCATCCTCCTCCTACTTCTCGCAGAGTCACCTGACTGAAAGCGTTGCACCCGTAATGTTGTAAATTGGCAAACTGCACCACTTCGACGTAGCTGCCGATGCTTGCCCGGTGTTTGTGTCTCTTTGCATACGGCGATAAGGGAGCTTGACACTCGAAGTGGGGAGAGGAATGAGAAGGCCAACAACACTCACTCAACCCTCGCGTGCTACGGTGCACGTTGGATGCGATTTAATCTCAGGTCTGCATTCATAGGGCTCGGCCTGCATATGCACTGGACCGAACGAGAATAGGTCCCGGGATCCCGGAAAGCCTGTAGCTGTAATTGCTGCGAAGGGCGAATTAAGAGATGCCACTGATGTGGTGCGCCGTATAGGCACAGGGCTATGGAATTTATCCTCATCGCATTTATCGCCGCACAAAGAACAGTTACAGCCTCTCGTTGATTATGGTAGCTACTGCTCTGTGGCCGTTAACGACCAGAGGATAATAAGCGTTTTACTCTGGGTGCGGTGAAGTGTAACTGCTTCTAGGGACAATGCTGGGCCACCGATACGCATTCCTCCAATCAATTGGTATGCAGTTGGCTTTCGATCCAATTTCTAACGAGAAAGTTCAAGCCAATTCAAGGCACGATGTTTGTTCTCATAGTGTAGTTGAGAAGACACTGCACGTAAAGACTAGAACTCTGCCGCCCAACTAGAACTCATAAGCTTGTCGAACAGGCTGTTAAAGGACCATTCTTCAAGCTTCCAAGATGGCGCGTGGCCATTGCGACCAGTGGCGACACCGACGCCATAAAACTGCCGTGTTTCCCTTTATGGTGTGAGCCATCGGGCCATGGTGGGAGCTGTCCGCTCAAATTTGGGCTTTTCTATTTGACCGTCGGCTCACGTCGTACCTCGATGACGGCCGAAAACGACGCCGATCGGCGGGCGAAGGCGTAAAATCGTTTTATTATGCTCCCATCAAACGGCTCGTCGAGGTGTCCGTCCGGTGTCGGTTTCGGACGAGTGTGTTTCCAAAAATGTTCAAAATGCTTCAAACTAATTTTAAGGTTTCCTTCCCATGGAAACGATGTGACGCCAACCGAAGCCGTCAGCGTTGGCCGTTAGGAGGTAGGCGATATCCTAGACAGATTTATGCCCCGTGAAGTTACCGCAGAACCGAACCTAACCTCAAAGTGTACCAATGGACGCATGAAGTTTCCTGGTTCAGCAAGAGCTTCCTCCTTTGACCATGGGTGGATTTATGGTCTGATATAAAGTCGAATAATTGAAAATTCAATTGAGGTCCCATCCGAACGGGTTTTGCGCAACGACGATTCTTCCGTGCGCTCGAATGCCCATTATAATTAGGAAATGTGAGCAGATATGTACGAGTCGGTCGCCAAACCACACGGACGGCGTAAGGACGATGCAAAGAAGGGGTCGCTCACAGCACGTGCAAGGGTATAAGCGTTGAAATGTGGTTGTACACGACGCTCTGAGCGCAAATCATTCAACCATTTCATTCATAGGTTTTTCGTTTGTTGATTCACGGGTCGGATGGGGGAAGGTCCGTGGCCGTGCATGCCTCGTGTGTGTAATTCACGTTTCTGTATACTAGCACTCGATCGTTTGCGGATTTTAGGACTTACGCCGTTACTTAAGATCGTTCACTCTGCTGAGCTGTCGAGTGACTTGAGCTGAGTTGTGACAGACCGTTTGATGGTCGTTCCTTTATGGCGTCCCACGCCATCTTCTACCCCTTTTGAATGTATTTTAGGGTGATTGCAAAAACATCACCCACACCCATAAGCTGGAAGAAAGACCCCTCCTGCCGTAACGAGGGGGGGTTCTCATTAGTTTGTATTTCAATGTTTTATCTCGGCAACATTTTGTATTAGAGTGCAATTTCATTCCCTCCCACCGGCGACCTCTCTTGTCTCCCCGATTCGAGGTGGAATTGTGGGGGTGAGTGGGCAGAAAAACGAGGAAACCCATTTTTCGTTGGCGTTCGGCCACTCCACCGCTCTGGCCAAGTAGTAATTGCGCTTTGAATATTCTAAACCTGATGCAGCATATTTGTGTGGTTTCGCTAGCACACCTTTTTGCCCGACCCTTCGGGTGGAGCATGGTCGAACATCAAACGGAACCCCCATTCCTCGATGCAAGTGTGACGAAGGTATTGCATCTGGGTGCACTTTGCACGACTGCAAGTAGGTTTTCGAACGAACAGTGCGATTATTTATAAACTTACATAACCATGACATACACCTGCTTCGGGAGATTACCGGCCTGCCATCGGGCGACAACGAACCTAGATCCATGTGTGTGTGTGTAAAATTAGTCCACCGATCACCATTCATCACGCCTCGCATCAAAACCCGGGTCGGGACCATGTGCGCCCTATGTCTTCCCAAGGAGGGCGAATGATTTGCGCCACCGGTAGTGGGAAGATTATTTATTGCCAGTGGGAAAAAATATCAAAGACGGCCCACCGGGACGTGAAGCCAATTAGTTCGGCGACCGCGTTAGGCCACACCGAGAGTTTGATAAGCAAGTCAGCTGTTTCCTGCTTCCTTAAGATAAAGAATCGCTGACGGGTCGTCCTTTATTTAGCTGCACATGTTGTCAAAGAGTTGAACCAGTTTTCTCTTTAAATTATTCACCAGGGATTTTTAAGTTGTATAACGTGGGTTTGCCCCACAGTTGGCTCTAACTCTTGTCGATATATGCAATGGTGTTGGAAGCTTCAAATTTTATTTAAAATAATTTCGTTTCCAAACAAAATCATTCAAATACTCTATCCATAATAGGAATACGAATACCACCATAAAATTAAAACTCTCCACCAATTCAATCCATCACCGACGGCGAATGCTGACGAACAGCGGAGTTTGCAAATTGCGCCCGAGTAGAGTTCAATGAAAATTGATTGAAATTGACAGACAACGGCACGGGCGAACGAATGACGAATACGGTTTGACATATTTAATTCGCCAACGGTGGAAGCTGCCGTCATGGATTTGGACGTGAAGGGGTTTCTGGGTGAGTCAGCAAGATGGTTCTCTATGGTTCTGGTATATCACACGTCAGGACAGTTTCTAGCTGAAACCACACGAGCATACGACGCGCGAACGTGATCTTTGAGAGGAATGCAATGATTGAGGGATGATTCAGACAGATTGTAAGTACATTCCATGAGGTAATAGACAAGCGGCGGTCAACGCTAAAATTAAGAATTCTTTCGTATCGCAAAGGTCTTGCCTGTAGAATGTTCTTTGTTGTTTGTTTCGTTCGATCTCGAGTAGGATGAAACGTTCGAACTCGTTATTTATTGCACCTCGTTGGTGTCATTCGACCGGTATTTCATTGGAAACTGGCGTGCCCCATTCCGGCATCCTATAACCATAACGGGGAGCCCAGGCAGCCCGTCCGCAACCGAAGGCCATAAATAATGGGACGACCAATTTCGTAACCCGAAAAACATCCACACACTTTTCTCCACCGTTCCTTCAAGCCACGCGCGCACGCGCTCGCGCCTATCAATCGAACCGATCGATGTTCGGCGCATCTTTTGGAGCCCACGCGGCATGTCCGGTCCACACGGTCCTCGGACGGCTTGGGCATAACCAACATGTGGGTTAAACCAAGCCTTCACTCATTCAAATGATCCACTTAAAACGAGGTACCAAACGACACGCTAGTTTCGTTGTTTTGCCGAATCTGGACTTTGCATAATTTATTGATCACGAATAATAATCAACTCGGATCCGCGCCGCTTTTTATCTGATCACAGTTTTCACCTCTTTTGGACACAACTTTTTGTATGTTTTTATTACTCCCCCCCCCCTCCGCTTTTTCCAATCATACAACAATCCGGGATTGGATTTGGAACGAGAGATAATCTGTCAAATGGTTTAATCCGAATGTCAACCAATAATCATAAACTGTTTATCATAAGTCCATTATGGAGCAAAGCGAAGAAATGGCACGGCCAAATTATAGGGCTGTCGAATGAGTGTAAATAGAGCACATTAGTAAAAACGACGCAGGGAAAGCTTAATTTAAATACGTAATCGTAGATGTAAAAGGTTGGTTCAATAAACACGCACCGCTGTTTCTCATCGACGCTTTGTGCACGATCTTTTTATGGTAACGTCTTATCGATCATCAGGGCGACGTTAAACGATCGTGATCATATACATGTTGATGTTGCTATGACCTAGATAAAATAAGGAACCTGACGGTACAGGAAAGGGAGGGGAAGTAAGCGATATAACTATGCAAAACACAACCGCGAACAAGCGATAAAAACTCGCACGATAAATGAAGACAATGGCAAAAGGTGAGAAGCATGACGAGGAAAGATAAAAAACAGAAAAACCCACGATCGTTACCTGCTACTACTATTACTACGCGGCGGGAAGCAGGGTTACAACATGGCGATAAGATCTTTCAAGAGACGGCGGGAAGGCAAGGCCGGTTATTTACGACACTTTTTATGGCAAATGTGCAATTAAACTGTGCAACTACTCATTGTCACTTGCACCTGATGAGTCCGAGGAGCAGGAAGGAAAGGGAGCCAAGGGGAAAGAAGGTGCGCGAAATGCAGCATTTGCATCCGGAAATGGAAATTTCGCAACGAGGTTCACGGGGTTGTTTGGGCCAAGTGGAAAGTTTCGAGAAATTTTCACTTCATTAGCAAATATTTGAGCATTGTTGTTTTGAAATGACATAATTTTCTTTTGTCAACATCTCACATACGTAAGGTATTTGAAATATTAAATAAATTGAAAATAACACTGCAATAAAACTTCTAACTGGATGATCACGAGGTGAATAAAACGAATCAAACACGAAAGCGACTCAAACACACCTGAATCGCTGTTGGGCTGCAAGTAACGTAAGGATTTTTCCCTCCTTTCTGCTTGGCACTTTATGCCGGGATCGTTAGCTGGTTAGTTATTGCATGCAGAAAGTGCCACATAAAATTACAATTATGGCAAAATTATGCCCCCGTGGACTCGTCGAGAGTGCCTTAAGAAATGGTAACGGGGAGTTGCATATATTTTTCTCTTTCGGAACTGGAGAGACAACTTTAGCTCAGCATGAAGTGAATAAAAACATCGTGGGGAAAAGGCACGTGTGCTGTGACGGTATTAGCGAAAGACCGTTTTTTCCTTATTCGGGTTTAACGGGAGTAGTGACTTTTGAATACTTTTTAATGTCGCGATTAGCAACCCTTTGGGGGTCGAGAAATTATCGCAAAAGATGGAGGAGACTAGAGAAGAAAATAAAGATACAGGGAGCGCAAGTGAGTCTGCAAAAGCCTTTCTTTCCAGAGCTTGTGCGCGACAGTTTTGATGGTACTCGATTAGCAAAGGGATGTATTTTCCGCTTTTCTCTTCTCTAATTTAAATAAGAAATTGCTACTGTTCAATGCCTGGCGAGCTGGCATGATGGATGATGGCGAAAGGGATGAAAATTAAAGCCTTACCTGCGCTATCGGCTATCGTTGGGGACGCATCCAGCACGCCCTGTTGGTTTTGCTCAGCTTCCCCGTGGCCATCGGGGGAAAGTGGATTGTGATCCAAGGGATGTTGCTGCTGCCCATACTCCTGGATGGGGTTGCCATCCGCTATGGAGAGAAAGATAAAGAAAGGGAGAGAAACATCGCAGTTAAAGTGGGTGTTAGGCAACATGGTAAAGGGTGGCCTCCACTGTGAGGTCTATGATTATTATTCGCTCCTTGCATTTCCGTGTGTCATATTAAGTGTAACTGCACCCATTCACTACCGGGGTTTTGCGGTGTTTATCCGTCGTAAGGTAGAAATGAAGTGATTTGCATGTTGAATGTTATTTCCCTTGACGCAAGAGAGGAGAAGTATAGAAAAAAACCTTAGAAAAAGAATTTGAAACAAAAAAAGGTGAATATACATCGTCGAGCTGGCATCGAACGCGACTGGCGGATGATGACGATGCAGACCTGGCAATTAGGTCGCATTACTTCTAATTAAGACCCGAAGGAGAAATCAATCTTCGACGGACATGTGACACACGCGCCTGGTCCACTCGTGCATGCGTACTACACACGGCGCACTCGATGATGTCCTCAGGCCCAATCCTCCTCTAAAGTGGTCATGAATCATGCGGATTTTAATTTCCAATCGGCCTGTCGGTCATCCGTCCAAACGGTGCACCGTGACGATGGATTGACACATCGATAGAGGCAAGCAATTACCGTCTTCGTCTAAGGCGCCCTTGAGAGAAGGAGAACTTGGCTTGGACTACAGGTTCGATGGACAAATAGTGTCAACGAATGGAATGTGTGCACCCACGACGTTTCTTTGGATCCGCAACGTGGAAATGGAAAGTCAAGTACCCAACAAACCACTAGCAAGGTTTGATCGACACATTTCTCGAACGTCCTGGAGATTCGTTTAAAAAAATTTAGTGAAGGAATCATAACCTCATCGAGACTTTGAAATCCTGAAGGTAATCAACAACGAAACAAAACATTCCCTTCCTACCCAAAAAATAAACGACCAAAACAAAACTACCCATTTATGAATTCCTTTGCCCAAACAGCTGCGCTGAAAAATCCGTTACCTGTTTGTCACAGAAATCTAATACGGATTTTCCCAACGGTCGTTCAATGAGCCGGAGGTAGACATTTTATTTTTCTTTTATTACCCAAGGTACTTGAGATGGTTTACCACAACACATTAAACGTATACAAACTGTCTTCCGCAGCCCGACGAAAGGAGAGGCTTTATTGCATTGCTATATATCTGTGCGTCGTGTGGTTTTCGCTACCCTAGTTGTTTTCAAAAATATGGGAAAAAATCTTCAGTATTCCACAGACATTGGGAGAATACAAAATCATACATTGGGTTATAGAACTTAACAACAGATGGTTGGAAAAACACACATGGCACTGCATGTTCGTTTTCAAAAAGTTTGGAGTCTTTCTGTTCATCGAATGCCTGAAAAGTTTTAACCGTTGCCGGAAGTCACATGGCCATTCGAGCTTCGTTCTTATTACCTTGAGAATGTGGGTTGAAAAACCGATGACTCTCGGTGAAAATACCCACACGATGGCAGTGATACGGCTCGAAAGAAAATCCCAGCATCGTGCGTTCCTGCGTAATGCCCTCCGGAAGGAGGAAAAATAAACAGTAAACAAAAATCGTTCACACCAAAACCCCCCTCGAGCGAAGCAAATCCTACGACGTTACTCCCAAACGAAGAAGTCAAAGCCTCAGTCAAATGTGATGAAAAATCTGGTTTGATGAAGCCATCTGGGGTAAGATTGATAGGTTCGTTTTTTTTTGTTATTCGTTTCTGCGTCGGTGATCTCGAGCCGTACATCATAGACGCGAGAGGCATCAATCTTCATGTGGCGTTTTTGTTGATGTTAGTTTGGGCGGAAGTCCCCGGTGTTTCCCTCCACCTTCACCACACGATGGGAAGGATGGTTGGGTTCGATTGGTTTGGTGTCGATTGATGAATATTTTTTAAAGCACGAACTCAGCTCCCGCCTGCCTAGTTTATAGTTTCTGAACCGAGGGAGACCTTAGAGCACCGGAAGGGCAATTCAGGGCGCGTGCAGCTCACAATCGAACCCCTTGTACGAACCATAGATAGTGGCTAGATAGTGCGCCGGGAAGTATTATTTATGGCACGCTGTGGGTTTGTCCGCTCGTTATCAGTTTGTTTTTAGTCAAACTGTCCCGTAAATGGTTGTAATTGATAGATTAATTGGCCCTAGTGCAGCTCGGCAGCTCCTAATGGACAGCTGCAGGGTTACTTATGGCAAGCGAGCGCCAAATACTCAGCTCTCCTTCCTCAAGACATTGCTCTCAACCCGGTGCTGCAAGGTGCATGCGGCCAATCGTCGTACCGACAAACATTGCTTCGACGAAGTGTTTCCACTTCTCGCTTCAATCGCTGAGGGGTGAGGTTCTGTGCATGTAATTAATTTGCGCAGGCAGGTTGCAGGTCAGCAATTAGGATTCGTGCGTTGTGTCGACCGAATGGGTGCACCTGAAAGCAACTACCCTCCTTAGCCGCCAACCCTGCTGCTTCTCGGGTAGGTCCAAATGCATATGAAGTAGCCACCAGCTACCCACACATGTCTCGCCAACAAACCTTGCGGCCTTGGGTTACCTGCCTTCGGAAGGCGCTCACCATTCGGGTGGAATTTTAGACGGATTTATTTGAGGGATGTGTTTTCTGCATTATCAACCCACACAACATTTACCTCCGCCAGTTTCTTCGAGTAACAGAAGACACTGGGGAAAACCCATTGGTTTGTGAATGTAATATTTTGGAAAACAATCAGCTATTCCTGTGCATGATAATGTCGCTTAAAAAGAGGCAAAAAAGTGTAATTTGTGTTTAAAGCACTGGGACAAAAATAAGTTGAATTCGTCCAAAGACGTACGTAAAAAGAACATTTTAAACATTGCCATGCTTAAGAGTTTTAAGAGTTTTAAATCAAATTTTAAATCAATCAATCAAACTCATTATCGATCGCCTTAATGAAGGCAAAACTTTATATTATTTGCGGCCACATAAAAGCAAAGAATGATGTAAAAACTGCACAACATCCTACACTTTACTAATCGTTTTCTCAAACGAACCTTTTATCGTTGTGTAGGAAAAAGGTTTGTAAAATCTATTAGCCACCCATTTCTGTGCAGCATTTCTGGATAAAAGCGTGTTGGGTTCGCCTTGACGCCTAAGCCGTGAAAGATATTGATCGCACAACCCGTAGGCCAACACGTAGGCAGCGCAACGAAGCCATTTTTATCTCGGCTGTAGAAGTATGAACCCGGGGAAAATAGGGGAAACACTTAGAGCTACCGACCAGAAACAAAATGGTATTGCAATCGAAACAACAACCCGCTCGCCTTTCTCGACACGATCGCGCGGAGGAATCGGGCAGCCAATTTTCCTCCGACAAAACGAATTCGTCGAAACCAATTCCTTCCCTCCGATCCAACCGTGTCGAATGGGAAAGTATCGACCTGGCGCAAACCGGGTGTGTTGGGGAAATGCATCGAAGGGCTGGAATGTGCATCGAATGGGCGGTTTGCCTCCGGTTGCAATTGACCAGCGCCGTGTCGAAAGCCTAACTGTTGGTCCCGACGCCTTGGTGTGGTTAATTTTTCTCGCGTCGCCCTCGGGGACCGTAGCCGGGTTCATGTCCGAACTCTGCTCTGGCCCTTTTTCCATCCAATTTCAGCTAGCCCAGGAAAATGGATCCCCTTTTGCATCGGGTGGGAGCTGCACAGTAACTTTGTGGACAGATAGTGAAACACGTGACCGGTGCCATACCGTTGGCACTACATGCGAGGAAAAAGGGAAACATAACACCACCAAACATTGCACACTCGCGCAGAAAACAACAACAGAACGTGCCTTGATTACAAATTATGTTCTCTCTAACCCTTCTTTTTTCACAACAAACAAGCACGCTGATTGTGGGTGGCATGCATTTAACGAAGCACGAATGCACTTTGAATCGGCGTTGATTTTCTTCTCCCCATTGCTGCATTTTACATCCAACCTATTTTCCCGCTATCCGATCGGGTTTCCCTGCTCGATCAGCACGATTTGTTGTATCGTTGCGTTTCCATAGAACCATTGGCAAACTCGCGAACGTTGCCCTGGATTGTATTGTTTTGCAAGTCTTCGTAATAGTTTGTGCTTCCAAAACGAGACGGAGACCGGCAACAAACATGTTTTCTCATTTTCTTCAGGCTAAACCATTTGAGTTCTTTGGAAAATATCGACTCGAAAAAAGTTGTGTAAAACGAATGGGCTAGAATATTTTCTTCGAACTCTTTGTAGCTTACAAAGCATAAGAATGCAACATCTGCATCTAGTTTTCGTGGAGTCGTCCTTGGAAACCGCATAACCATGAAATGCATCAGTATTTCTTTTTAAATCCTTCTTGATCTTCCAGCTTAACAGTTCCGAAAACCACCAACTGTGTCGAGCAATTTACTACGCTTCAAGCGGAGGGTGAGAAAATGAAACCCATCGTACGGTTTAGGTCCGACTCAAGAGCAGGACTCTAAGGAAAGATAGAGAGAGGCAGCGAGAGAAAAGAAGACGAAAGAGTATGCAAAAGGATAAAACCTTCAGCCTCCTCTCATCAACGAACACTTCAGCAACACATATGTTTTAGAAATGTGCCTGGAATCTCCGGACACCCAGCGAGCGTGGCGAAGTGGTACGAGAAAAACTCCCAGGTCCCGAAAAGGTCTCGGGGTCCGCAAAAGGCCGATCGAAGGAAGCGCGCGCGATGCTTAAATTTCATTTACGAAACCATCACCTTCTCCTTCGCCAAAGGCCACCACCATCGGGGCAGCATTTTATTTTTTTATGATTTATTAGCATAGGAACTGTGGGATGCTGCGAACGTGCGTGTGTGCGTTGAGCCTAATTCTTGAGAAGTTTCGTTTCTTTTTGCGGTTTGCGTCGTTCGCCGAACCATTTTTCGTAAATTTGG
This sequence comes from Anopheles sinensis, assembly GCA_000441895.2. Lineage (NCBI taxonomy): Eukaryota > Metazoa > Arthropoda > Insecta > Diptera > Culicidae > Anopheles > Anopheles sinensis. The sequence goes on from KE524975.1 coordinate 671,097, forward strand.
GTTGGGGTAGCTGCTGTTGTCTCCTTCTAGCCGCCGTGGCCCGGCTTGTGACCTCGGTGCCAACTTTTTGCATTTTGCGATCGTTAAGCGGCATAAGACAGGAAATGAGGATCATTTTAACACTTTACGCCGCTTCCTTAGGAATTGGATTCGGTTCTAAGAAGCTTAAACGTGGCGAGCCCGGGGCATAAAGCAGTTCTTTGTTGGGGAAGTAAGCAAAAACAAAAAGAAACATCTTGAACTACAGAAACTTCCTTAATGAGACAAAAACAACGACACCTGAAACAGCTTGTAAACGTCTTAAGGCCAAACACAAACATCAGGAGATAAAGAATGAAGAAACTAGTCGTAATCGTAGCAACATTCGATATGGTCTGATGTTCGACCCATTTTGGGTGACTCTTGCAACAAGATGGAAGAATCTTGCAGAATAAATGCTCCGGTGCACCGAATTGGAATCGTACTATCCATTCCCACATTGACATCCCACAGATGTTTCCCATTTGGAAAAATGCCTTATTCTCTACGTCGACGTTCGTAAGACTGTCCTTAAAACGACCGCTAAGGTGGGTCTCGCAAACCAAATACGATTTCCCATAACTGCACGTACGGTATCGGTCGGCGTGGGTCCAAAAACAGAGCAGTTTAACAAGATGTTCCCGTCCCCCCCATGGGAAGATATCAAGAGGTAAGACGTGTGACGTGAAGCCTCTGAAAATGCAGAAACCGAGTCCTGATGTAGCCACGAACCCTTCCCGAGCGGTGTCTGCTTTCCCATTTCGATGAATAATGAGGTCAAATTAAGCGATGCGAAACCAAATCGGCCGAACCTGGCCAAACCTGAGGTCGAAGGCAGCCCGCGAGGACTCGCCACTCACTCCCTTGTTCGGCACCCTTATAGGTGCGTGGTCTTAATTTCGTTGACAATAATTTGGCAGTGAGAAATTAATCATTGCTGTCATATTGCAGTGCAGCGCAGTCCGTGCGCCTTGGCCTGATGAGGCTCCTCGTCGTCGCTCTGAGGAGACACATGCGAGAGGTGGCAATCGGAGGCTGATGATGCGTTTGCGGCTGCCAGAGAGACCGCGCCGGCCCATCGCCAAATATGGAAGAAGCTCATTTTGCCTTTTTAACGATCGGTTCATTATTCAATTGCGCACACATTGCGTCGCCCGGTTTGACTCGTGAGCGATGTGAAATCTTATTATAGCCGTCGAGCGAAATCTGAGCGATCGATTTGGACGCTGCAGATAGATACGCGCTGCCACGTACCACATACGAGCTGAGGCTGGTAAACCACTTGTTGAGTTGGCTCTAGAACGGCATACATAAATGGAGGCTCATTTAAAAAGGCCCTGGGAAGCCGTATGGAGGAGACAGGCGAGCGGGACGTTTAAAAAAGGGAAAGCTGCGTAACAAATCATAGGGTCGAAGACAGATAAGCCCTGCACACGCAACTTATAAGGCAGGCAACACACGTATAAGCTCCACCTAGCCATAATGCACCTTTATCAAACCGACGGACCTAACGACGCGAAGTAGGTGTAGGCAAACATGCTGCCTCCTATCGATCCTCACCTATTCGTTAGTTCATGGAACTGGATGAAGTTGTTGCAGGTGACGAATCACTCCACCACGGACACCTGGCCAATCATTATCGTGACCCTCACAAGGCAGGAAAAGGGTTCTCAAACTTAAGTAAATATACTTCAACCCGGATCGATCGAATTATTACCTTTGTTATCGCGCGCCAGACGATGGTTACTCCATCTTTCAATAGTTTTCTTAAGGGGTCTTTAACGGCAATCGTGCATACTTTTACAAAGGAAACATGGATAGATTGTCTCATTCCAACAGTGATAAGCAGTACACACACTGCATTAATAGGGGAACTGATAAGTTATCATTTCTGAAATCTTTACCTTCACGATCTCTATTGGAAACTGGGTTTTGATCAAAAGCTTTCAAATTCTGACATTATTCCTTGCGCTTATTTATCCAATCTTTGAACAGCTGTTCAACACATCATTTGAATGTTTCACTTTTCATTTCATGGATGAGTTATAATAATCAATAGCATAAACAAAACTGAACTGGAACAGCTCCAGTTAAAGGCCGATGCTCAGCGAACAACCACAATCAGTGACAAGTTTGCATCCGCCGCAAACTGCCGCCTAGAGACTCACCCGGTTCGGAGGATCAGGAGAAGAAATATGGCAAGTAGTCGCACGCCTATCGCGAAAACCCATCACGAGCGTATCGTTAGGGATACGGATCGCATAAATTTCACCGGCACCAGCGACGAGCGCACGCTTTCGTCACTCCCAAGTTTGAGATTGTGCATGGATATGCAAATGGAAAGCGAAGAGCAGAACGACCATCAACGATGGAACTTTCATTCCGGTAGAATTGTGAGAATTCCATGAACAAGAACCGTATCAGGTATCTATCAAGAGTTGGCTTCTTGTGAAAACTCAATTCCGTTATTTTGTGACTTTTTCGGAAGGAGGAATAAGCAGAGATTCTACGTATCAACCACTTAAATAATAAGTTATAAGAAGAGAGTGTTTAGATTGAAATGATTCAAAAGTACAGAAATTTGTCTTTGAATGTTGGAGAAGCATCATTCCACTTCTCAAACAATAAAAAAAGAAATAACCAATGTAAACATCAAAAGCGATGAAGAATTCCCGATTCTCCAGGTCCCTTCGGTCCCTATTTTCTTCAGAAGGGATGGATTCTTTTCACTTTTAAAATACCTGAACCATTTTCGGGAAACATCAAGCGGTCAGGTCCTGAGGGTTACCTTGAGCAGGTGTGTCCTTTGCGAAAAAGTGTGGTATTGTTTCCAAGAAAAAAAGTTGCAAGGTGTTAAATACCTTCTTTTCCAGCGTGTATTATTCGTAAAAGATTCTTCTAAACACTGACGATACAACTGAAACTACACGGATGAAGGTTGACTCGTCTGAAAGAAGGTATAACATGTCTGCAGATTCTTTTCCGACTGCCTCGAAATTATACGAAATGCTCATTGAAATTTCACAGCAGCATAAAATAGAAGCAGACGCTTGACGTCCGACGTTATCGCTCGGACACTCGGTTGTCCTACTGTCCAATGTCAGCTAAAGTGTCCACCGTCATCAGATTCGACGCTACAGTTTGCGGGCTACCGTTTCTGCTTGTTCCGAACAATTATGCGCATTCGTAATGCGCCCGGCAAGGGCCCAAGACTCATGGTAGCACAGAATCGTGGCAGCTTGGACACCCGAAAACAGAAACGGTTCGGCGTCCAACGCCCAGCGCAGCACCACATCCGGTCGCCAAGTCTTGATGCAAAGACAATACCAGACGCGATCCTAGTACGCTTCGGCTACGACAGTTCGGGGGAAGATTGTGTTTCCGAATAATTTTAATTAAAAATTCAAATTTATCACACCTCTAGCGTGATCAACCGCGCGCTTTTCGGGGCTCCGGCTTCCTGCGTGGACCTCAGTTCTCGGAAGGAGTGAAAGAAGTTTTACTCCCTCTAACGCACTCTTCTTCGCTATCGCTGGTCATCGTCGAGGATCCCCAAAAAGCTACGTCCGAGAAAATTCGGTAAAACACGCCGAGGAGGATGTTGATCGAGCTGAATTCCAAAACCTTTCTCTCTCTCTGTCTCTGTGGCCGAACCGGGAGAAACCGGTCAAACGGGTGAAGTCCCGGCATGGAGGTGACGCGAACGCGCCTTGTCTATAAATCTTCCGGTGGAGAACTTGATGATGTCGGCATCGGCTGTTCCTGGGAACGAAAGAAAGTCTTTCTTGGAAGCGTTCGTGGGTCACTAGAAGTCGCGCGACGACTAGAATGACAACTTGGGGTTTATTTTTGGATAGGAGTTTTTAATTGCATCTATACTTCAAGGAAAGATGGTTATTAAGAGACATCAAAAACTAAAATAGTTTCTTACTTTGTAAATTTATTTAGCTAAACGGGTAGGAATTAACTCATAAACAGTTTGAAGAATGTAGAATTAAAGGCCAGAAAAGACGCTCTTCAAACAGGAAAACGTAATTCCCTCTCCTCCTTCTTTTCCCCCGTTCCACAGTTCGGGGCGTTCCTTTTGTCGGAACACAAGCAAAACGAATGAAACGAAGACAAACAGAGCACTATATATCTACATATATACTTTGTACGCCACGAGGCGGCGGCAGCGTTCAAAGGCCGTTCACGCTTATCTTAATTTTTTGATGAACTTATTCCTCGCCCCGCCACCCAGCACCATCCACGGAGCCCGACATCTACCGGCACGAGTCTTTTTTTTAAATTGAACCGCGCAACTTGCCGGTTCACGGTGGTTCACCAAAGCTGGCATGAACTACACAGTTGCGCTTTTCCAACACCCCGAAAAAAGCATTTCACATTGAGAAAACTGGTTCGATAGACCGGCCGAAGCGAAGGAACCAAAGCAAAGACCTCGACCCGAAATTGAAAATGGTGTAAATGGTTTCGTAGTAGCGCGCAAGGAGGTTCCTTCCTTCCTTACCGCAGGCTCAGACGCATTCGATTAAAGTTTCTGCCTCACGCCTGTCCCAGTGAGTGATCGCCGGCCCATTTCAAATGATTCTTAAACTGCCTCGGCACCTTGGAAGTGGTTAAAAGAGTATTAAAAAACCTCATCCTGCCCGACGCTTCGGGCGATGGTACCGGAACTGATTAATACGCGAATGGGCAACCACTGCACGAACTGGTTGAAAGCGAGCAGCCAGACTTCAGTTTTTCTGCGCGAAGTGCATAACTAATTGCTAATGGGGGGTTGATTTCGTGAGGTTCTCGTACTCATCACCTTCCTCCGGAAGATTCTTACTTACTTCCACCCAGCGCGCGATCGTTCTTCCATTATTCTTTTCTCAATTTCCCGTGCAATCTGTTCCAGTGTTGACCTTTTTGTTCTATTGGAAGAAGTTAAACGAATGGAGCAACAAGCTTGCAAGGATTTTAAAACGCTTTTATCTTGTTTGAAATGAGTCGAAAAAAGTAACCCCGCATGCTGTGAAAACTTATTTCGCGCAGTGTTTAGGACTCCCTGATGGAATTTAAGCTGAAGTGGTAGTAAAAATCGCCGAAGGAATCTTCAATTTTAGTGTCGTAGAAAAATGACATAAACGAAGGATCTTCAACCCAAAAGCAAAAGATGGTGAACGTCCGATAGTGATGGTTCGAAAAATTAATGGCCGTAAAAAACAATCTTATGTGGTAGGGACGACAAATTCGTCTTCGTCTTTCTATCAGCATGAATCAAGCACATTCGGTGGATTTATTAAAGATACCACCGTCAACTATTGACTCAGAGCTTCCGCGGTTTCTTATCACGAATCAGAGGATCGTCAAACCATCCTCGATGGTCGTCACACCAGATCCATCCAAAAGCGATGAAAAAGTAGACACAGCCAATCCCGCTGGTTAGTTTTCCAGGAACATGGCTACCTTGCAGATTGCGTAGGATGTTGGCAGAGGTTATCTGAGGCGATTGATCGTATTTCATCGATAACATCCACTCGGATCTGCCTTTCGACAAATTCAAACCAGCACGATCGTCATGTTGGATTTTACGAAGCTCATAAAGCGTCAGTGTTTAAAGTGACAGATTTTGAGATTGTATTTTGCCCAGAAACTCAAACCACTGAGCACAATCTCATGTTACACGGCAGCTTAAAACGTGGTCAACAGCTTTTAATTGCACAGATCCAACCAACTCAAACGATACAAACTTTCTTCACAGCATTACTCCAAACCGAGGTGGAGAATTGTCTCATTTCTCGCACGCATATTTCTCACCAAATGATCTGTAAACAATGCAGACAACAACTGTAAACATGCGTCGGTAGGAGCGGTATGTTATGCTCAGCTATCCCACAGTGTAGGCCTAAATTTAAGAGACCGGAAGCAGGTGACCATTTGACTATCTAGACCCAATAAAACTGTAAATGGGACACTATTTCCTCGCTCGTTAGATTTTGCATAAATCAATTAACTATTCCTCGCTCTCTCGCGTGCCACTCCCTGCGACTCCATAAATAAGAGATTTGGATGCAAGAAAACCAGATCGAGAAAACGACAAACATCGAAACTTTTCTACACTGGCCCTTAAGACGAAAGAGAAACTACAACTAACACCTCTCATATATGGTAGAGCTATTTTAGAGAAGGAATGCTCATTTAAAACATTTTTTTTTAATAATTTGAAGGGAAGCGACCAACAAAATCCACTAACAAGCTGACGATATCTATTTCTTTGCATTTATGTGTCTTTACTATGAAACGATGCTTTTTGGACATCCATCTACGAAACGTAGAAACATGCTAAACAATGCTCTGGGGAGTATAAGACTTCTTTTGTTTGATATTTCTTTGACAAGACCATTTCAATTCGAAGTGGCATAGAAAAGACACTCATTAAACCGGTTTAGTCGGTATGAGAATGATTCCATCGTAGCCGTTCAAAACATTTCTCGTTTGTTAAATATCCCGGAAAATTTAGGAATTGAATTCGATCCTGGGTTAACATTTATAGCCTTTTCAAACCATCAGTTTTTGTTCAAAAGTGCAGCAAAGAATGTTATAACTTCGAGATGGCAGCGAGCCCAGCAGGGCACTAAAGGTGTTTGTATAATTTTCCGATATCGAAATCTGATGCAGCCGCTGATGGAGTTGGCTTAAAAAGTTGCAACAAAGAAGACCCTTGGTTATGGGTGCCTTCCCGGAACCCGCTACAGGTTTCAACATTATTCGGATCAGCAAATTTGGATTCTTGGGACGAAGTGAAACATTTGTTTATGGAGCAACTTTGCTGTTGCATGCCAGTGGACAAGCAGGCCGACAAATAGGAGTTGGATTACAACACATTTACTGTCTCATTTCTGACACAGACAGCAGATTTTGTGCGGCAAACGGTTAATTTGCAAGCGAATGACATTCTGGAACGGTATTTGCCATCGTTACGTAAATATTATTTCTCAGAAACGATTAAGCTATGACATAACAGTTACTGAGCATTGAATATCATTCCATAAAACGGTAGAATATATGGTTGAAACATTTTTGCATTGTTTGAAATTGGTACGCTTCCGATTTCGTTCAAGGAAACCGTACCGCCGAGAGAGAATAAACAAACAAACGCAGCATTGTTTACTGCCAATGGTCGTGAACCTACAAAACAAACCCTTTTTTGTTTCGTTTTCACTAAGGCTTACCAGCTTCCGTCTCCCACGGATGGAGCGTAATCAAATTACGGCTAAATGGAAGCATAAATATCCTCCTCTCCTCGTTGGTTTAACTGCGCGCCACATAGGCTATAACCTTAAACGGAGCCAAAGCATGAACATATCTTCATGTTGCGATGCAAAGTATTGAAAATAGTCTAAAACAGGCGAATTACTTGAAACGACATCGTAAAGTTTGGTAAACAAAAATTGTTAAGGAAATTGGAGAAAATAATTGAAAGCTGTGTTGCTAATTTCATTTCAGATGCTTGGGTCGCAAAGATAATATTATACATTGTTTGTATACTTTTGTTTACGTATTTTCAGGCATTTTTAGAGTTGGACGTAAACTCGTTCTACACCTTCAAATTGCGTTCGCAAAAGTTTGATAAAGATTCTCGGCGAAAGGAAGAGAAAGAAGAACCAAGACCTCAGGACGCATCCACAGAATCCAACGACCACATAATTTACGCTCCCAGCATTCACATTCCACCCCGTGCAGCGTCGTGTCTGCGGTTTTCCTTCTCACCCGACATTCAACACCTCACGACTGGCTCGAAAGACTGCCGCGCCGTGCAGGCGACGAACCTCGGACGAACGAAATTCTAAAGCAAGCCCAACATTCCCGTTGCACCCGGTTTCTCTTGTGGCTCACGCCAGCGTGGTGTTTGCTACATCCTGTGGAAGAACCTTCAAAGTTCATTTACGTTCTCATTTGGGTGCAATCTTGTTGCATTGCATGCTGATTATTCTTCGCCTTCGAGCATCCGAGCAGGCGTCGTTTTAAAATATGGCAAACCATAATGACGCCCAACGTCAATCCGATCATCGATGCTCTTCGGGAGCGAAGAGCAGACCATGTTATGCTTCGGTCGAAATCCGCACAAATCTTAGCGAAGCCACAGTCCGCCACGTTTCGGATCTGATTATTTTGTAATTTATCTTTAGCACCGCATACAAGCACTTCCATGATTTTCTTTCTTCGTCGGTCGAGCGAAGCGCACAGCGAAGAGGGAAACCGTTGTTATTCTCACCAACGAAATTACATCCCTTTGCACACTTTTCTGCGGAACTGCAACACCCCACAGTTGAAGCGTGTTTTGGTTCATTAACGGCAATAACGGACTCCTACAATTGGCCGTTTTTTTAAATAACCACTTCGATGGATAAACCTATCATTATGGGAAACTCCACACGAAACGAGAGCCATCTTGAAATGTATTCGAAATGCGAAGCGCATCACACGCGTCTCTTTTGTTCGCGAAATGGTTATGACCGATGAGTGTTGGTTTTAAATTTTGCATCTGATTTGTGATCCTAGCTCAAAGCATTAAATTCTCACCGGAAAAATTATCAACCATATGCCCCAACAGTGGCGCATCACGTGGGGCTCACACCCCAAAAGCGCCAACCTTCTTTCGTCACATCGACTCCATTCAGCTTCTCACATTACGAGATTCGCCACGGAGTCCCGCGGAGTGCTCGATTATCCCATTTAGGAATATTTATCTACTATTCCGATACTTCACCTCGCCGTTGCCAGGACCACGATTTGGCATTCGCCTTTGTTTCCACTCCGTTCCGGGCGGGGGGCGGGTTTGTGTCGCTATTTCTGTTTTATGCTCAATTGGCGACGGTTTTTGTTTGGCCGAAGATGGTATTTTAAACTGGCCGTAAAATAATTTAGCCTTTATTGCCGGTGATGTCGCGACTAGGAGGAGAAGAACGGAGCAGGAAGGGAAAAGCGTTTGAAAGCGGCACCTTTTTTGCACCCCTCTCGTTTGGCTAAGCCAGAGCTTTATCCATCTTCGAATTGTGAAATCGGTGCTCGGAGGAGACTCGAAAAGAAAAAGCTCCACAGCGCCAGGAAGTCGGTGTTTGTTTTTCCCCCCGGGCGAGGGCAAAACCGCTCCCTCCCTGCCTCGCACTGCGTTCCGGTACGACGTGACTCACGTCCGTGATTTCTCCCACGATGTCCGAGACGGACATCTCGCTGTAACCCGCGAGGAGGTGACATTAGTGCGAAATATGAATCGGTCGCGGAATGGACGAAAATTAATTTTATAGTTTTATTCAATCGCCCACCGCCCGTGTGGAAATGAAAAACTTCCCTTCGCAGGAAGGGAGAAGAAAGAAGGACCATCAAGACCCGCGGAGATGAGACCCATTCATGCTGATGATCTTGACATCAGGCTGGCGTCGGCGTCGGCGGGTCGGTCGGTTCCGTATTTTCGAGCCATTTCGTGTGCCTTTCGTCGTTAGTTACGGGTGCCGTTCGTTAATCCTGACATTTTGGTGATCGCTTTCATATTATATTTTTTATTTTCGATTTTCACCCCTTGAGAAACGCGCCACAAATTGGATCTTATTTTCGTATCAGCAAATGGGGAAAAAAAATAAAAACCATAGCTTTGTTAAAGAAGATGAAACTGCTTTTACGGTGGGGTGGAGTACTAAGATTTTTTTCAATATAAGCATAAGAAGTTCCATATTCTGAATTAAAATTTTCAGCAAGTTTGTACCAGGAATATAAATAACGAAAGATAAAACAGTTTATCAGTAATAACATGTTTAAATGTCGCATAGTTGCAAAACTAACTGGAGTGCATTTTACCACACGATAAAGTAAAAACTTTTGCTCTTCGATGGCAGTATGTTTAGCAACTTGAGGTGGTTTCAGTTCTTCTCCGGAGCCGTTCTTAAAACCCAGCCTTGGGACATGATCTTCCTCGACGCATATACGAACGGACTTGCACGAAACGTACTGCCTCACTGATCGGAGTTCATCGATTGGCCCTTAAAAAAGCACTCCTCCAGTGCGGAGTTGCACTTAACCACAACCTCCATTTGCTGCCCGTGATCATTACTGGGCGAGCATCACGATCGCATTCTCCCGAACCGACGTGGTTCGAGCAGCTGCAGCAGTTTCTCGATCGCTTGTGGCGTACCGTTGCATGCCCATCGGATCCATGATCTCGACCACGCAAATGCAACAAACGAGCTCTGGGCATCGCAATGTCCGAAACGTTTCCCAGCAGCATCCAGTGATTCAATCAAGAATCGTGTTAAAACGAATTCGAGCCTAGTTGGATCGAGTTCCGCCTTTTCTGGCCAGTCCGGGACGATTTCGCGAACGGCACACTTGTGGTGAGCAATATTTTATGCTGCCAGTGGTTTAATCGAGATCGCTACAGCATTAAACTCGACACAGCGTCCTCTTCCCGGACAGAGAGCAGACGTTCCCATCCTTTCGACCGTGTCGCCCTCAACTCCAACGGTTTGATGTGCGTTTTGTAAATTAAAACCATATTTCCGAATTTCCGAGCCAACGATACTGGGAAAGCGTTTCAAGATTTCTCCTTGTGACTGCCCGTGGTCTTCAAAAGATTGCCTGCCCTTGCGTGTGGCTTATCCAACACTGGTTCTAGATGCACTGGGAGAAACCGTTGCCCCTTTTTCCTAGTATCCCAGTCGAGCGCAGCGTGTATCCAGCGTAACGGAACGGGATAGTAATGTCTTCGAAGAAGTTTCCACCACCGCCGAGAGAGTGGCATTGGTTTTTATATTTTCCTCCCAAAACGATAACGGAAGCGGCGAATAAACGGCAAGTTTGCAAACATACTGACACACAATAAAGCGGGCAATGCATTCATATGCCGCAAAAACGTTCGCCCGGAATCTGTTTTCGAGGAATCTTGAACCTTCGGCCACTCTCCGTCTTCGCAAACATCAGGAGTATATGTTTCGCCGCGAGCGCGAGCTGCCATGAATTGAAATAAAATGGCCAAAGCAAAAATGCAAGATGACAGACAGCAGATATGAACGCCGCTGGATTGTCGCCTGCTTGGCGTCTACCGATTCTTTTTCTTGCCCGGGTACTTTGTTCCTTCTCTGCAAATAAGGTGCTGAAAATATGTTTCCGTTTTTCGTTTCGGTTTGAATTTTTCCTTTTCAAGCAATTGACCGTTGGATTCGTTTCTAGTTGCGTACCCTAAAGGTTGTAACCTCTACTAAAACGCATAAACCTCAATCGAGCGTTAGACTAGATCGTGCACATGATTGCATACATAAGCATCTGCGGTGCAATTTATTGGCAGCGTAAAATTTGCGTGCAACATAAAAACACCTATCCGTGAGGGCGATCGTTAAAACGGTTCGAAAATTTACAGCCTAACGATGTTCGGTCTTCTTCCCGGGCAACACCAGGGCTTTTGCTGGAGGATATCACCCGAGCCGAGCAGCAAAAGAGGAACCAATGATCGTGCATCATAAATCATACCGTTATCGATCGTCGCTGGTGGAATCCAGCGGAAGATATTTCTTATTCGTTCGCAGGGAAACATAATAAAACCTATCGTTCCGGGCCGAGCAGATTGAGATTCTCAAGCAGACACAGAGACGTAAAGCCAGAGTAAAGATGAAAGTTAGGTACGATACAAAATTATTGAGCATTAAATTTTTATTTACGAGAAATCAGCATCCCTCGCCTTGTCGTCCACATTTATTTTACGACGGCTCGTGATGAAAATTGAGACTTAGGAGAGGACAGATCCCGAAGATAGCGAGCGTGGTTGCATTGAGCTCCATCACGCGATCGATTTCATTCACAAAATCGTCCTCCAATCACAGCTAGTGATGACTCATATGCCAAATTCATATGCCATGAAATATTCAAATGTGACATCTTCTCGGAAACAAGATGTAGATTGGAATGAATGGCTAAATCTGTTTCTAAACCAAGAAGGAAAATATCTGAAAGATGACACAAGATCTTTTACAAAAAGCTGATAATAATCAGAAAAAATATGTCATCCGTGTAGGTCACCAATTCGAATCGTGTGTTCCAAAAATTTCTACCGAAACCATCACGAGAAGGTTTTGTATCTTCCAAGACACGATACCTTATGTGTTCCACTTTATTGATCATTCTGTTTGTTTTGCTAGCGATACAATTTCCCTCCAACGTTCCAGATGGCCCAAAGATAATTGGTTTCACAAATATACTGTTGCTTAGCTAACCTAGTTATTAAAACGACCTTTGCCGATGGTATTCCGGCTTCCTGCAACGGACCGGAAAATATTTATGTATCATTTCTATGCCTTGGGTATTCGAGCAATTGATTTGCCACCCCCAATACGAATGCTACAAACATTCTCTCTCTCTCTTCTTGTTTAGGTTGGCAGCGATCGTGAGTTTCTTTTGATCTTTGATGCCATAAAGCGCGTAAACAAGAATGAGGTCGAATTTGGTTCACAATTTTTCCTCTTACGTAACGCACAGTTTTATGTTCGCTACCTATGATGTGTGTGTTTTTCTTCCATTTTCCGACACTCGTTGCGAGGGTTCAATCCAATTTCCCAACCCGCCTTGGAACACATTCACATACACACACAGATCACAACGTAAACTCCAGTATCAAAGCCTCAGAAGACATGGACACTTGCCAAAGAACGATTCCTCCCCCCTTTCCGGGCGGGAGAGCACGCGGGGTTTGAGACGTGACGGTTGATATGTTGTTTGGATACAGCAGAGGCGTCAAACTGACGCGCCTTTTTTTTTGTTTCTCTTCTCCACGGGACGCCCTTCGGCTTCTTCTACTCTTTTCTGGCATCTGGCCGGTAGATCCTCTTGGAAACAGCTTCCACCGGCAAACGAATTACGTGGACCAGAGGCTGAACTCTGCACGTCGGACGGACGTTTAAACGAACGAACTGAATACGCTGGAGATACGCCAAGATATTGTGAGCCTTTACTCCTTCGCCTGAACCGCGCCCGCTCGGGGGATTCATTCGGAATTGGCGAAGGAAGCCAGAACAATGATTTACTCTTTCGGTTTCACATTCTATACATTGCTTCTTCCGTGCCGGGTTCGGGTTCTTCCTCGGTACGTTCGTTTGCCAAGGTTTGGCATCGGGCGACTGCCGCACTGACAGCTCCTCCTGGCCGGCTGACTGCGACACGGAGAAGAAAGAGCTCCACCAAAGGTGTATCCATATCCGTCCGGGCGTCGACGATTCGCGCGTCTCTCGTCCGCCACAAAAGCTCGTCGATGGAGGACTCCGTGTCGTCCTGGCGCTCGGGAAGGTCGGCATGCTGGCAGGACGTTTTCAATATCTTCCATCTCACCTTTAGCGCACGGTTCTCGCCAATTTTTTGACGAATGACCGTCATTTCTTGCCATAGCCGTTGGCGTGCTGGCGAGATAATAATCGTTTCTGCAGCTTTTAGACTCGTTTTACTGTTCTGTTCTGCCCGGTGGGTATTTTCCTCCCTGCGAATATCGACGAGGGTGGTGGTGTGGAGTGTCATGCCCGTGCCATGTGATGGGCAGCAGGATTTGACTCAGAAGTTTACGTAAGAACGAAACGGGCGCAGGCAAGGACTACAAATCACATTAGAACCAATCATCTGGCGATGGCTCTTCCGTGAGGAACCTCGCGGAAGGCAAGTGTTCGAACGGCTGCGAGTCGAGTGCCTGCGGGTGCTTTTCTGGTGGAGCCGGGTGAAACTAGCAATTAAAATTAACATAAGTGATATTTAGCCCCGTTCCTTCCTGACTACCGTTTTCAGGAGGGCAGGATAATCACGCTTTTTTGTGCAACGAAGAAGAAAAACCAAACCCCAACGACGTTCGATGCACCGATCGAGCAAAAAGAAAACCAGCGAAGCAAATTGTCTCCGCTATTTAATGACGCTGAATTGTGTCTTACTTTTTTTTTCCTTCTCACCAGAAATCAAGTTTGGCAGCAGTGTAGCTGCCCATTGGTAACACTTCGAGACGTCTTAAAAGGGGCCTAATTATGGAAATGACTTTTTTGCTGATCACTTTTTTTGCACCATTATTCAAAGTAGTCCTGCAGCGTGCACTAGTTTTAAGAAGGAGTATGTGAATAAAAGATGCACCCCCGGCATGTGAGCCCGATTTGGATCGTTATGCAAAATTGTTAATTACATAATAAAGGACCTTACCGGACAAGGTTGCTTCACATCAGAAAATAGCGTCGTTTGATTAATTAGGCTCAAATGTAAGATTGGAAGAAGTTAAGATAAAGTTAAAAACAACACAAAACCACAAAAATAAAAATATTTGAAAATAAGGACAAGTAACAAAAAGTAACCTCTATGGTAAGAAAACCCATAGAGAATACTTTAAATAAATTATGTATTATCACCCACGCTAACGGAAACGAAATATTATAACACACCATTATACCCACTGTAGTGAATGAACGAGGCTCTTCCTTTTCTTCGACACGGGAAAGGAAACATCGTTGGCCAACGGATCCAGTTTCATCGATTAATATTAAAAAACAAACCAATCGATTCGATCGATAAATCTTTCGCAATTAAGCGCTCATTTTCACACCATCTCGTTTAGCATAGAACGGGGAGTCGTGTCGAACTAGCGTTTGCCGGATGGGTATCGTCTTGCCTTTCCCCCACAAACACAACACATGGGCTAATTTATGGCAGCTAGCCAATCGATGTTTAATCAGCATATATACGATACGCGATGCTCCCCCTGGCCGGCGATCGATCGCAATCGGGTCGTGCCGATTTGGGGTGTATATAATTAGATTACCGGCTATTCGCGAAGGGTAGGAAAGGTGCGGAGAGTGTTACCCGATGAAAAATATCTTTTCGTTTTAGAATGCACCGTTTTTGGAGACATGTTTCGGTGGTGCAACAGTAGATTCAGATCGAAAACGATCGATGAATTAAAATTAACAAATTAACAGGATCAAAATCTCTTAGGCTTTCAAATAAACACTCCCTTCCCCCGTGCCACCAAGGGTGGCGAGGGCAAGGCAATTGGGAAGGGAGTGTGTGCGCAATTCGTACCGCCTCGGGCGGACAACATGGGGCGGAATAATTTTCCCATAAATCAACGCTCACTATTTGGCTAATTGAAGGCTATTACCGAGAGAATTAATGGTAAAAGATCGTTTTTGGGGACACCGCCAGGAACGCACACTGGAACGCTGCCAGATCCGAGCCGGGCCCGCGCAGAAGATGTCATATCTAATCTAAACGTTTGTGCGATAAATTATGCCGAACCGGGGACCGTCGTCCACGCTGCTGCCCCGAATGAGCGCCTTTTTGTGTCCGTGTCTGTTGCCTTCAACAGCCCGTTTAGTCTTGAATGAAATTCCTTTTTCGATCGACCGCCGTAAGCGTTGACTTTAGAATGGACTCTCCTCGTGCAAGACTTCATCAAGCAGCGACTTATCTTTATTTCTGTCAACCCGCGATAACTTCAGAACCGATCGCTTTGGGCCGAGCCCCATCGTCGCATCTTGAAGCGCTGGGAGTGAACTTTTCCCCGCTTCATTGATGCAAATCAGTTCTTCCCCAAACACTCCTTTTCCCTCGAAGTTACAAAAGATGGTGGTGAAAGGTTCTACGGTCCACTCGCGCATCACTTCATCAAAAATCGGAAGAAGGATATGTGCGCTCGTGGCCACAGCTTGATCTCACCTTGGTCGCGGTGGAATTTTTATCGGCTTGATCAAACGGCGGCGCGGAAATATGGTCATACGAAGATGAACAAAAGAGGATCAAAAAAAAGTATCCTCCACAAATTGTCACACGGGAGGTCTTTCTATGGGTGTTACTTTAATTGGATTTCATTTTTCTTTGTCGGCGTCCGCTCGGATGCGTGTGCCAGCGTTCTTACGTCGATGCACATTCCCAGAATGGTCCATAAGCATCGCGTTATGCTAATAAGCCCAGGCTCAATTCGAGGCGGTTACATGAGAGAATGGATGAGAGGAGTTTTAATTGATCCCAGTAATTTTTATAGCTTTGAAGAACCGTTTTACTCAACAAATTTTTATTTTATACTTGGAAACAATAGAAGATGAATAAAATAGTAAGGCGTCGATTGAAAGTAAAATTAATGATATTATGGAAAAACAGAACCCAAGCAACTTTTTCTTCAACACGTACGCGGATCCTCCTACAACACTGACCTTTGAAACGTTTATGTATTCCCAAATTTTTACGTTCCGTCGATCACGTTATGATCTTAATCGCATAGTTCACGACGTTGGGGATTAGGATTATGGTAATTTTTTGGCACCAAACCGAGGGTCAGACGATCGGCAAAAGCACGCGGCCCATAACTCATCGAATCTTTGCGCCAAACAACTGATAGGTCGCATCAAAAATAGCAAAACGAATAGCACGGCTCGTTGCTTCCTTTCCTAGACTATCCAGCTGATGGCGCCGCCGCTTGTCGGATGTTTTGGGCAGTTTAAAATTGGCCTCGATAAAGATGGCATATCAAGTAGGAAAGAGGGGAAAAAAATCACACCAGCCTCCACACACACCGTGCACATAAAATACACCACATAATCCTTCTTTCGCGTTTGGCAGTCGCGAGTTTGGAACCAGGCTGATGTCAGATTGGGGAAATTTGAAAACGCCATTAAAACACAGCGGGCTGAAAACGCGTTAAACGCCGGGCGAGCTGCCGGATTTTGCGGGATCCTCACGCTTACGCTTCAGGATACAATCGGACGATAATCAACGCCTTAGGATGCTGCCCCCCCTCCACTCTCGCCATTCGCCCCGATAAAGGATTACGCTAATCGGAAAGCGCACTCGAAAAAGCTCCGGGGAAACGGAACCCGGGGGCGAAGCAAACAGTACGCAAACGATCGCAAACAAAAATCAAGATCGACTCGTATCCGTTCCGTTCCGGGACGGCGAACGTGATCGCTGCGGTTCGCCCCCTATCGAGCATAAATAAAGATTATCATTTGTTTGCCCCTTTATGGATTACGGAACGGGGCACCGAAACCGCACCGTTTCCGCCACCAACACACGACGATTCCATAAAGCAGGATGAACGCTAAGGGGAGAAGGGGGATCGTTAACCCTGCGGAAGGGTGGATGGATTTAGACCCCCATTCGATAGACACCTAAAGCTGGTCAATGGGCGAAAGGGGAATCGTTATTTTAAAAGCACAAAAAAAACATATACTACCCGAAATAAAACCTATTTAATCGGAAGGCCCAAAACCTCACCGACCCGAAAAGTGTGCCAAAACCATAAACTATCTATTATATGATTAGGCCGGGGGTCGTGGGCAGGGCGTATATTGCTGATCTGAGCGAGGAAATGTATCGCAAAGGCTCGGCAATGCGACCCGCATCGTGACAAGCCCTCTTTCGGTCGCCAGTTTTTTGACAATCCTTCGTTTGGGGCCCGGTTTTCATTCCGATTCGCCCGGAAATGGGCAATATTTTCAACGAGCCGGTATTTATTACCCCTTCATGCGATGCCAAACAGCCTCCCGATGGCATTGAGGGGGGCGAAGTGGAGGTTAGGAAAGGGCTGACGCGATCGACGGATTAAGATAAGCAACGAGATCATCCAGCCGTGGGGACCACCGAGGGCGCAACATACAAACGGTCGAACTCTGGCCAACAAAAACCAAGCCAACGTTTGATATGTGAAAGTGCTTCACCCGCAATTTGCGCTTTTTCTCGTTTCATTCAACGTCAACTTCTTCCACCGAGCGTTTGTTGATCCCAACACGGGTTCTTCTTGGTTTGCGAATACAAAACCAACAATTCTCAATATTCAAGCATAACATTAGCATACATTTGGCCATCGCATCGATATGTGCATCGAAATAAATGACTCGCTAACTGCTCGTTTGTATTCGTTGAATAGTTTTACAAACCATTATCGGGGGGCCCGTGCTGTAAAACGTGTCTTTCGATCCATCAGATAAATCTCTTAAGCGTCGTCGGACCTAGCGTTTGTGTTCTCTCTCCCCCCTCCTGTGCTCATTACACGCCAAGGTGTCAATTGGCCGTACGTTTCACATCGCAATCGAATCATTCTACGCATCCACGTGGCACAGACGGGCCGGCGTTGGACATGTGACGACCGAGCCGGTCTATCTCCATTAGGCTCAAATTTTTACCTACAAGAGAATGAAAAAAATAGACGAACACAATGGCGGGGAAAAATACACATCTCGTATCTTAGATACGCTTAATTATGATGTCAAATAAAGTTGTACGAAGCATGACTGCGGGTTGGCGCGGGGTTTCTCCATTTAGCGAATGCTACAAAACGACGACGAGGTGTTCGCGAAGGGTTTCGAAAAAGAGCCGGGTAGCCATGGCTTGAATAAACAATGGGAACTCTTTGAAGCAACTCCTCATCAGACCAACGCAGAAGCAGCTACCACCCAAGACGCAACGGACGAACTCGGCATCCCGTTTTTGGACTTGCACCCGTTCTTCTGCCTATCAAGAGGCAGAGCGACGTTTACGCCGTACTCTGTGCCGTGAATTAAACAAACAAACCAATCGCGGGGACCAGCGACTGTGGTCGCTACTGCTGAGGCAATGTTTACGCAGCTCTTCTCAAGCGATTGCAGTCCGGTGACAAACCAAATACGCCCCACGTACACACAACCGTCGCTATGGGAAGCACTATACGGGAGGAAGAAATATGTATCGTACAGTATTTATTTATTCACTGTGCTCAAGTACCTGATTTCCCGGTCTATGGTCGCATTTATGATGGACTTCCTTATTTTGTTAATTTCAACAGGGTTAGAAGCGATTTGCAGTATTCATTTTTGTACTATAAGAAACAGACTATAAGGCATACAAGTTCTACTCTGCTGCGGTAAGAGTTGATAAGACAAAAGCTCCAGACAGGGGTCCTGTGTTTACCAGCCTTAGACCACTTCACCTAAAGTGCGGCAAACAAAGTGCAGCGAGAGGTGAAATTGACAAAAGGTAAACACATTCAAAACGAGACGGGTTTGAGAGCTCACCTGAAAGAAGTTTTCCAAGTTGTGTCGCAACTTGCTATAAGTTCCTCAAAGCTCAACCTGACCGGAATCGTTCAATACGTTGATTACTTCATAAAGGTGCTGGAGGTAATCTTTAAGGTAGAGTTAAAAACACCCATTCCCCGGTGGGACACCTTCCTCACAAACGTAACATTAGCCCAAACCGCAAAACCAATGCAACCGGAACACAAAATGGCTGCTAAGTGACGGCTAGAAAACCGCGAATTCCGTCTCCTCCTTCGCTCGGCATGGGTGTCAAGTGGAGCGGAAAACTTCGGTGCAAGAAAAAAAAGGGAACTACTAATGCATCCAACCCGGAGGAGCTGCCGGTACAGGAAATTCGATATGCTTGAAGTATTGGTTTGCTTTTGAAGCGTCCCAAAGGGGGGACAGCCTTGCGGACTGGTTGCGCGATTCTTGTTTATTTTTCAATCAGCGGACAAACCGTACGAACCGTACGTCAACGCGCTCCCAAACGGCTTAATGGGTTTGATGTTGGCTCGAATGTGTACCGCAAGCTGATGTTACATATTTATTTATCACGACCCATTGCTCTGCGCGCTTGATATCTCCAGCCCGGTACCAGTTTTGCATTGGCACTGTGTTTCCAAAAATAGCCCGCGTCCGCCAGGTTGCGTTATAATAGCCACCATTTGTGCAATCGTAAATAATATATTTTTAAACACGCAACAACACTGGGTACTTGAAGGTTTTATGGTCACTAAAAGATCTGTTACCATTTTTTGTTCCTCATCCAGGCGCATATCGTCAATTATCGCGATAACGATAGTCCGAAAAAACTGTCCGGCGCTGTAACAAACGAGCACCAACTTATTGCCCATAAAAGCAACCCATGGGTTGCTGCGGTAAAACAAAATACGACACGCGACCTCTAACCGACACTCTCCGACGGTGGCATTTAACACCCGAACCCTGGCCGTCCCGTATCATTTAAACCGCGTTACAGTGCGCGGCTCGTTAATCAGTTTTTCAGCGAAAACCGCGAGAAAACTGAAAAACCGTTCGATCACACCCGATTTTATGGGGCACAACCGAGAAGGCGAGCGAACGAGCTGATAAGCAGCTCAAGTCCAAGCACTTTTCCGGCTCGACCTGACCTCGCTACGGTGAAGCGAAAGACAAAAAAAACTGCAGTTTAAAAACACTTATTGCGTTATATATTTTACACATTTTTCACTCGCCTTTGTGAGATGCAGATTGCCGGAACCATAATTATCGATCATATTTTTCCTCTCCCAATGGGCGATGCAATTTATGGCATTTTGCAGCTTCGGCTTACGGTGATTGAAGATATTGGACCTCGACAGGGCAGGGCCAAAGGGTAATTATTAACACAACACCATTGCCATTTTGTGCCAATCCGGTACGTTGCAATTAATGATTGTATTTTATTTCTCGCAACGCAGTTCAACTTTATCAGCGTGACACGTTTCGAATGTTCAACTTTGATACGGGTTAAGACCAGGCTGTTCTTTCAAAGAGCACCGTCTTTTTAAAGATTTCGGATAAGCTTGGGTTAGGGAAAAGCATATTTAAAGGGGCAGTTTTCACAAGCCTTCCACAAAAATCCAAGCCAGTTCATTGGCCGCATCGTTTTCATGGAACCGAATAATGGATCCTAATCAACTGCAGCGTACGCATGATGGATGAAGGGTGTGTGATGGACAGCTTCCCATTTCGGTCTATCAAGAACCCAAATCATCGCGAAAAAAAAACCCTCCTAGTGTTTACGGTGAAGCTCTAGCTCTTTTCCCAGCACCAACCTCTTCCACGGGAAGGATAGTGCTTTTTGATTAGATCAACAACATTGTTGACTTCACATCTCCAACTCCTTCCCGGGTGCTCCCCAAACCCAAGGTGATGAATCTTACCGAGGTCGCCCGTTTCAAGAAGATTCTTCATTGCCCTTCTTAGCCCCGACGCGAACGCGAAGAACTGTTGAATTCGGCAAAGTTCGGCGTCAGGTAGACTCGGCGCCTTGTTGACGCCTTTCGAAGTTCACCCCGGTCTTCTCCTGTACCCTCCACCCGCCCTCTGAAACGTTTCGATCGCTCGGTAACCAACGAAATCATCTTCCCAGTAAACGTCGCGAAGAACCAAAGGCGGTGTAAAAAGGTAAAACCTGTTCCCTTTGCTTTGCTTTTCAGTGGTTGTTTCGTGAAGTCTCATTCTTGCTGGGTTTTATTTTTTATTTTTGGCGCACCACGGCGTCCGTTTTTTGTTGGTGCTACTAGCCTGCTTTTGGGTGTTTCCGTGCCGACTTACATTGAGGTTTTTAATACATCATAAACATAAAGAAAATATGTATAATCATCGCCAGTCGAATGAGCAATAGCGTACACCACCGGCCGACTAAAAGGGTCCGGCCCTCTCCACGAACGTCACGAACCACGCAAGGCGATGTATAACGGTAACGTTAATGTGCCAGCTTCTCGGGAATCTGCTTCTCTCGATGGTGGTCTAGAAAACGATAAACGATTGGGTGGCTCATTACTTAACACTTCAGCCTCGTTATCCCACCCCGTAAGCGGTAACGACATTGGGCGCATGCGGCAAGAAACAGATTTCCGCAGGATGTAGTTAGCCCTCGAGTTCGGAGAGTCACGGCTCACTCACCACTCGGCATCATACACGTGTCATATTTTTGGAAACATCCAACCATCGACGGACGGGGTCGTCTGATCGAATTAACTCGATTGCTCGCCCATCGCGGGTCTATAATTGCGGAAGAATTTGCGATGACATTTAGAAGATCATTTAGAACAACCTCCAAACGGTTCGTACCCGGGGATTTTTCTAAAAATAAACACATTTCCCTTGCGACATCTACTTTACAAGTGGTTTGCATCAGTACGTGTGCATGTTACGTGCTTTCCGGAAGAACCTGAAAACGGCTTCAGATTATTGACCCCGGACGTAAGGGCAGGCTGGAATTAGAACTCTAGAACGACAAAGGCGGACCACGTTTCCTTACAGTACCGTCTTCGCTAAACCCATTGCGTCAGTTTCCTTGTCAAACGATAGAAAGTAAAGGTACAAATCCGTTTAAGGGCTTACCGCTGTGGACGGTTGCAGGCGTAAAACAACAACCAGATCAAACCATTGGCATCGATTGCACTGGGAAACGTAGTTGACGCTCGTAGTGGGAGGCCGATTTGGTGAGCGAACAGCCAAGTGGTGAATCCTTACGAATAGTGGAAGTCGCTATGTCAAGCAATTTCTCTTCGTTGCATAGAAAAAAAAACAATAGAGCAGCTCTTTTCACGTTCCAAATTAAATAAATCTCCACCTTAGTCATCCGAAGCCCGACGTATGGCTTGATTAACACAAGCTCTATTGCGATATGCATAGGAGTGGAGAAATCAACCACCATCGAACATGTTTGGCTCCGGTGCGAACGAGACTTATGCAAAAATCGCCAATGGACATGGCGGATAGCAAATGGCGACGGCGATTCCATCCAGAGAGCATCGTAAATGTGGGTCGATTAGCATAGCATCGCACGGCGTCTCCCAATGGCCAATTATTTGGCCTCGCTGTGAGCAATATGGATCTCTTTCCGACTCTTCCAGCTGCTGGCAGGCGTGATCACCTTGGCGTGTTTGAACATCGAAACGGACCCCTAGCCCTGACTCAGAAGCGCTGTGTAAAGGCTGATGGACAGGATGCTGCAGCTCCTGCTGAATGCGGAGTTGTTTCCTCTCAGCCCCAGCAAGTCACACGATGAATACAAATGGACAAATTAACTATAACTGCAGTTTGATGAGGGTCATTTCTTTGCAGAAATCGATCGGCGGGGAGAAATTTATTAGTCTCGCAGGGTCAGCACAGGCTCAGCGGAAGGTTGTATTCCACAAGTCGGACCGGACCTGGTTTGTTCCTGAAATTTGAACCCACTCGAACGAAACCTGGAAACGATACTTTGTTTTTTATTTTTCGTCCCCGCGCCGTCGGAACCATTTTGGAGATCGAAAATAAGATACGGGAACGATTGTGCCCGCTTTTGAGGCCCGCTTCTTCATTTTCTGCCCGTCCCATTAGCCAAACACCCACGTTTACGCGCGTCGCTAGCGTAACGTGTTGAGAAACTGGTAAGGTGAGGCTCTTAAGCGAACGAGCGATAGAAACTGTCGTGGGACGGGCTTTAACGGCTTCATGCTTAAAATGTCTTCTTTTCGGGGGCTGACGAGGCGACGCGAGGGACAAGTAAGGAAACCGGTCGAAATGGAAGCCGTTGCGAGCAATTTAAATCCTATCCGTCATCCGCCAGGGAGTATATCAGCAGCGGTTTCCGATATACCACCGCAACCAAATTTTAGATTTCTTAAACGTTGGTAAATCTCTTGAACATGGCGTGAAAATGTACTTGGCATGGCTTTTCTCATCGAGCAGCCACGCTTTTACACCCGATCGAAGTAAATTCCAAAGAGAAACAAGAATAGCAAATTAACACTCATTAGCAGCGCTATTACGGCAATATGACATGATGGCACAAATTTTATGATGCTTTAATGATCGAACGGCCGAGGCCTGGGTGCGTTGGCATCGGTGACATTTGATGTTACACTGGCGTAGCGAGCAACGAAACAACTTCCTCCACGGGTGGAAAGGTGGAGGGTAGTGTGGCTATCGTCCCAGCTGGTTGGCTAGCTGTCCATCGAAGTCCCCGAGCGGAGGGGGGCTGACAAATTGGACTACCCTTACTCTGGCGGTAAGTATCCTCTTTGAAGTACGCGTTGCTGCCCGTTGCGTTAATGAGAAGCCCACGCGCAAAAACGCAACCGTAAACCCTACAACAATGTGCGGTGATTGCGTTTGCACGAACTGCCTGCCCCGTACCGAAAGGGGGGCCAAACGAGACGAGGATGCCGACTCGTTACCTAGAGCAAGGGAATAGTTGTCGCCGGCGTGTAGGCGCATCGCGTGAAACGATCAGACCCCGAAAGCGTTCTGCTGTGGCGAGATTTAAGAAGCAATCTCCTTTAGGTCTCCCGCCAGGGGACGACAGGGCCGAGGGACGATGTTTGAGAAATAGGTTGCTGTCCAAGGGATGTAGGCTTCAAATTAGTCGTTAGTCAACCGTGCACGCACCCAGTAACCAGCTCGGTTCCATTTTTTCCGGCACAAAAGAAAAAAGGCAGCACACGCTAGATCGAGCTCGTGGAGTTGGTGAATAATAATTTCTTCCTCTCTTCAGCACCCAAAGAGGGAGGGAATATCACGCGAGCATGACCTGATCGGGATTCATGTTTGCTTCCTTCCCGGAGGCGACAGAAAGATAAGCGATCGGCAATTAAGAGCGGCGAATCTCGCGCATCCCATGGAAGCCCTCCGAGAGGAGCTGAAAAATTAATAGACCTTTAGAGTAATAACTTTTCCTACGAGATGACTTACTTTGCGCGGTCGAGTAATGGGTCTCTTTAGGAACGGATATCCTAGCGATACTTCTATCCGATCTATCTTAAGTATTTTTCGAAGAAAGAAGAAGTTATTTGAAAGATCCTCATTCATAAATCTAGAAATTGGACCTTGTTTTTAAAGTGTTCTCATGTAGGAAAATAAACAAAATTGCAGTACGTTATGTGTAATCTCGTCTCCTTCCGCGTTGCAATGTCTAATTTAAATGTCCTCCAACAACTGGAGCAGCCCAGCGCGACGAAGACGACGACGACGGCAATGGTAAGCCGAGCCCGCGTGAAGCGGGAAAACCAATGTTTTCACACTCGAAGCGAGGAAAACGAGTCCGGCAAACCGTCAACGTCTCTCGCCTGTCAAGAAATCGCCAAGGCGCGCGTGTCATCCACTGCTCGCCTCGCGTAGGATCGGGTGACATTAATTAGCATTTTGATCGACGTTTTCCGCTCTGAGCTCGTTGGGGAAGACGGCAAGGAAAGGCATGGGATTAGTTTTCCTACGACCCGAGAGAAAAAGAGAGAGAGCGTCCGGTAGTGACGCCTTATGATGGGAGTAAACCTTTTACCTTTTTTTTTAATGACGCATCCGGATCCCGGACCCATCGAGATCTTCGGTTTTTTACTTCATACTTTACGCAACAACAACAACAACTACAACAACACCGTGATGCAACTTTACACCTTCGTCGGGTGCTTGGGTTGCAGCGGGTAATTTGCAAGCCATTTTCGTTCCATTTCTTCGGACGAACAGCAAGCGACACTTAAGAACCTCAACCCGTGCAACGTATAATTAATATTGACTGCTGCACCGAAAAGGATTAAGGTTTCAATTTATTGCACAATGCCCCACCACTTTCGCACAACCGTGCCCTTCCCTCTACTGGGAAGCAAAAGGAAAAGGGCAGGGAAAGTAGCGTGGTGGAAACGCGATCACCGATCGCGAAACCCACCATTTCCGTGGTATGTAATTTGAGCAGTAGCAGAACGGGCAACAGGAGCAGAAGAACAAACCCCAAAACTGCAAACCAAGAAAGACAGTTCCCAGTGCAATACAAAACCCCAAAGAGATGTCCAGATTTCTTCACCACACGTGACACAATACTGCTGTAAGGTTAAAAGTATTGCAATCAACACGCTGATGGCGTGTTCTCCATAAACCTCGAGGTGATATCCAAATTGCTCCAAAACCAGTAATTGCGGTTAGTTGCGCGGTTGATACATTATTTTCAACAAATTGTTTAAATTACCATCCCACCCCAGAGCTGATGTTTACAGCTCGTGTCCATTGGCGTGTGAACGAAGTAGAATTGTGAGAATATAACAAAATCAACGCAATAATGAACAATAATGCGTAGCAAGAAAACATTAAGCCCACAAAATATACACCAAAAGCCGTGTACATTTTGTGTATAAAAACCCCATCAGAGTGGCTTTCTGAAACACAATTCCATAGTAGAAGGCGCCTAATATAAAATCCAACGTATCGGGAGCTGCAGTTCAGGTATTCCTTGCCAGGATGATCTTATCAATACCATCGTTTCTCGCCATGTTGCTGGTGGCAATTCTGGGCGTCAGTTGTCTGCAACCCACAGCGAAGCAAAACAGTGACTTGTGCCTTTGTCCGCGAACCTACACACCAGTCTGTGCCAGCAATGGGGAGTCGTACAACAATCTTTGCACTTATCGCTGTGCCAAACGCCTAAATCCTGGGCTCAAGGTGGCTAGACAAGGGCGTTGCAAATGAGAGGACACATTTCGAGAACAACTGTCAAATTATTCCAGCAAAATAAAGTTGTTAGCCGAACGAACAAGCGTATCGTTGTCGAGTAATTACACATTGTGTTGTGTTGATGACTTACTTCCACTCTCAGACTAAACACGTGTTACACGACTCGGAGTAAGGATACAAATAGAGCAGCGATGCTTCGCGGCGATCAGTCGGTTTCTAGTTTCAAAGGCAAAATGAACGTTAAATTCGCGTCCTTAGTCTTAACCATCACTGTCGGTGTGGTCCTTTCGTGCAACGAAACGTTCTATCCAGATGGCCTCTGCCGCTGCATGATGCTGGACATCCCGGTGTGTGCGAACAACAATCACACCTACCCCAATTACTGCGTCCTACGCTGTCTCAAGAAAACACTCGCACCAACGCTGGCCATGGTGGAGCAAGGGACGTGCGAACAGCTCTACAACCAGACAAGCATATACGGCTAATCACTTCCTAACATAACCAACAACTTTGTCATCCCTTCAGACTGGCTTTTCCGAAAATAAATGGAGAACAAATTCTCGATCCGGTCCGATGCAACAATGCTCGTTAAAATCATAATCGATTCGGCTTAATCGAAACACGACATAAGAGCATCCGAACACCCCAATTTCTCAGGATTATCCGAATTCTACGATTTAAGATTATCGCCGACGAACGATACGCACAAGGAAAATTGTTTTGATTTCCTTTGTTTGTGCTTCTGTTATCACGTGTCACGCGCCAACGGTAAGATATAAAGATATGAGAGACGCTAAGATACCGAAAAAAATATCAACAAATTTGCATGTGCCTGAAACTGATATGTGTACCGGGGAAATAAAATACCGAAACGAGCAGCTGCAGACTTTTCATCGCATCGACCACCGATGACAATAAGTTGACAAATTGTTGAAATCCGAATCCGGAATTTGAAATCTTCAACGGAGCCGCATTGGAGAAGGCAACGCAGCTGCTTAAGGTTTCCTTTTTTTCTTAAAACCGGAGGTCTTTCTGTCATCGAAGGTTTTTTGTTTAGGTTCTTTTTTTAAAATAACCTCTTTTTTAAAATAAAATAATAACCCTCCACGGTGGAACCAAACCCAACTTTGTGGCACGTTGCGTGTTTGTAAGCGACCCGTTGCCGAAAATCTCGTCATAAATATTGGTTTTAGAATCATTACCATCTACTTAAGCGATTCCAGCGCTAACGATGATGAGAGTCCACATGTACGAATTTAAACGATATCGGGGCGGACCTACAAAAATACCTGGCCATACTTAGGGGAACGTTTTATTGGCTGAAAAATATGTTTTGATCAGCAATCCCGACGTGGCGCGACATGGGAAAATCCGGCTAATCAGCACCGATTCCGTGCTACACCACACCGTCTGGTTTGGCATATTTTTCCAGTAACTTTCGGTACATTTCGATCGTTATATGATGCCTTAATTAATGTACACATTAGCCTAGAAGTTTCTATAAAATTTTAAACGGCACCAATACAAGCGGGATAATATAACAATATATCTGGATTGAATCGTAAACGGAATGAAAAATTCAGCATCGCTGATAAGCCATCAATTATTGATGCTTCGTCATTGTTGTCAAACACTTTAGGCAACTTAGACACGAGCTTTTCGTGTCCGTCTGCTTAGAGATGGCACATAAAATGGTATTTCTACATCTAGGCTTCGGGATAAAAATGGTTATCCTTTAACGTGAAAGAAAAGAGATGGCGACAAAGCAAACCATCCACGCCGGAAACGGGAACCAGCGCAAATAAACTTAAATTTAATTAGGTGTTTAATTTACAATCACTTCCAAGGGATCCGCGAAAACGTTCTGGTTCAACGGGAAAAAAAAGGCACAAGTCGAGCTGCCCAAAGCGAGCATTTCGCAGCTTCCGCATCTTGCACAGCATCGATGGAGCCTGATGTAAGAAAAAGGAACCGAAAAGAAGGAGGAAGAGATCACGGGCATCCACCGACGTTCCTCGTGGCGGTTGGTGCCGGGAATGCTCCCCGCATTGGCGTCGGAAAACATAGAGAAATAGAAAGAGACGAAGAAAATCAACCGAACGCCGGTAATGTGGCGATGGGAAAGGCGATCACGGCACGAAGCATAAACGAGCATAAATCGAATGAAAATGGAAAACGAACCCCCGACAAAGCGAACGAATTCAAAAGGGAACGGATGGCGAAGGGAGCCGTGTCCGATTTTCCAAACCCCTTTTTCCCAGCACCGCAGCTTCCAAGCGCGAGGTCAAGGTTCCAACACGCTGTTTGTGGCTTTCGGTTCCGATCGCCGGTTCGTGTTCCAGCGTTGTTTTGTTGTCGCCGTTCGAGAAGTGCATCGGCCAGGAGCGAGTTTCGATGCAATTGCAATCGCAGCAGCATTGGTCAGCATTGCAGACAGTGCAGCACATAAACAAACGTCCGTGGAAAGAGAAACAAAAATTGCGCCGGGGAGGAAAAAAGCTCCAAATAAGCATAAAAGACAAATAAAACGGAATACAACAGGGTTCAACCCGTGAGCTGGGAAGGGTAAAGAATGGGAGCTTGGGAGGTAAACCAGGCAGGCGGTTCGAAAGGCGACAAAATGTCGTACATAAATAAATTATTTTAAATAAAATCAATTCAATTCAATTGCCGGTGACGGCTACACATGTCCTTATCTCCTCGTCCCGCAAAAGGTCGTCGCCGTTGGTAATCGCGCGGATTAAGGGTAGGAGATGGGGGTATCGGGGAGCCAGTAAAACACAATGGCACAATGGCTTCGATACGGTGGATCGTATATTTGGCCGCGCCATAGTGTCAGAGAGCATAAATACTATATTTGCCATTAGAGTACAAAACAGGAGCTAAAGCATTTTTGCACAGTAAAAACTTAAAAGTGTATTGTGTACTATTTTCTTACTGTACCTTATATGAAATCATTCCCAAAGATCCAACCTCGCGATCAATATGGCCGAGGGGAAGAGGAAAACATTACGAAAAACATGCACCCTTAGGTATTACCCTTCTTTGTCTTCGTGATCGTCGCTGCAAGCATCGTCGCCGTTGTCGTCGTTGCCGTTGGAAACTGCTTGTGTTACTCCAATTAGCAGCAAAAACACTCCCATCGATGTATATTGTGAAGCGAATCGGATCATTTGTAGGGCGTGCAGGAAAAAAAAACAGGGAAAAGAAAAGCACAGAAACCCCAACACCATAACGTGTAGCATAACGAGCGGCAGCCACCAGGAGGCGGTCATTTTCTACGATCTTGTCTCGGGTTGGCCTGACTGTGACAATGTTTCGCTGCCACCTTCGCGTGTTAATGTTGCGGGCTCGCGGACGGGCGCAATATTCGAGCGAAAAGGGAAAAACACAAGCAGGACAGGACACTCGTCTAACTTACAATAACAGGACCGCCGGTCGCAAATCACCCGGAAGGCGTTGGAAACGATCAATTTAGGTGGCGCGTGAAGGGGTCGATAATTTCCATCATCGCCCTAATGGGGAAGTCACCTCACAAGGGGGGCTTCTGCGTATTAGCATCGAAAGGAAAAGGAGGAATAAAATGGGCCCTGGTAGTGAGAAAATTATGATCATGTGCAATCAGTGCGTCGGGGACAGGTTTGCACTGCGTTCGAAGTGTGTACATGGTAATTAAAAGCGATAACTTTGCGGCGAAAACTCGACCACTTCACCGATGAACTAATTTAACGAATGAGTTTTCCGACAAGGAAGGTAAGAGCGGATGATGCGTGAAGGGTTATAACGTCAGCATGCTTTAAGATGGCGAAAATGTACAATTCCGCTTGATGAGGAAGAATTTTATGCACAAGGGTTCGAAATGGTCGAATGATTAGGTTGAGGAATACATAAGTGACAACCCATTGGCAGCTGCTTCACGATGGAAAAAGGGTTGTGCTGTTGCTATTGTCTTAGGCGATCGAGAAATATTTCTAAAATATCAGACTCCATCTCGGAACGAACGGAAAAGGGAAGCACATTCTTGACACCATACTTATAGAAAACAGAAATGGACGGTTCTCTTCAAGAACAAGAAAAGACGACATGTCTCCCGGCTATTTATGGCAAAACCCAACATCAAACCATTCTCTTTTTCCTCGCCTCAACAGAGGGAGACATGAATGCAGACACTTTGTACGTCTTGCGTTTCCCAAAAATATGTCGCCTAACAACCTCACCGACTTCGCACATTTTCTTCGCTGCCCGAACGAAAAAGGGAAAAAGAAAACTACACACAAATGCATTCCATTTTCGATTCACCTCCTCCTTCTTGATATGCAACCTTCCAGCACTTCAGGGCAGCAGGGCTACCGACGGAAAATAATGGGCCCTTAGCATAAACCAAATCGGCCAGCGCTTTTATCTTAAAAGGAAGCGATCGCTCGTTCGAGATTGACTAAAGTTTGCGGCAAAAGGTGTGAACACTCGTATCCGAAAGCTCACCGAAAGGTGTCGAGTCGGGCCGACCACAAAGGTGTTGCTGGTGACATTAAAAATGAACACACATTCGACACAATGTAATTCGCGTTCGATTCTGTGCCGCTGAAAGTGTCCCGTCTCCGAAAAATCTCCAGTTCGTATTCGTGAAGCCGCATTTCCGAATAATTGCTGCCATGTTGTTTTACACGGTATTTGTTATGTTCACACTTAATGCATGTTTTTATATTCAGGATTGTTTATCCCTTGCTTTCGCAATGCGCAGGGGCTCCAAGATGCTTTGGCACTTCTTTCCGCCTCCTTGCAAACATCTCTGAGCGGTATTTGTTACGACTAAGAAAATTCCATTGAAATACGATAAAATGGTGCTCAAAACAGCGTCACCCGCCGAAAAGATTAGTTTCTCATCGGATCTAAACTTTGGCGAAACCCTTTGCAGTCGTTCAGGTGGCCTTAGGAAACAAACTTTGTATATTTTTCATTTAAGCCTTCCTTTACGACGATCTTCAGAGGCGTAAATAATAGCGCGCCCGTCGCTGGACACTATTTTACGTTTTACGATTCGCTCCTTCTCGGAAGATGAGCCATGGGGGTTTCGCTTTAGATCTATTGGTTTCTTTACAGGTCGCTATTCTTTTTTTATTTTTTGTTGTTGCAACTTACCTGGAAGAACTTTACCTTAACGGGCTAAGTTATCTAAGTAGGAAGTCTCCCAGGATCGTAAATGGCCGCAGTGTTAGTCTTTTGCCCAGTTCCATCGGAAGAGTACAAATAAAGGCTCACAAGCGGTCTACCGACGGGCGACGTGGAGCCGTAAAAAACACTACTTTAAAGTGAACCTTTTTTGCGCGTTCCAGAGACGCACCACCATCAAAACCATATCAGCCACCACCATCCGTGGGGACATAAAATAAGCCGTCCGCACCGGAAGGGGAGCAGAGAGAACCTGAGGCGCGTCAAGGTAAGAAGTTGTTATCAAGATTTTCGCCGACGAGAATCCACGGATACCGGGAAGACGATGGACGATGAGGGGGGGCTTTAACACCGGAAGGTGGCCAAAATGTACGAATAGGTCTGGTTGTTTGTGTTTGTCCCTTCTTCTTTCTGTTCACTTTGATCGCGATCCCCCCCCGGGAAACAGAAGCGTACCTTTAGAATTAATCGATCTGGCCAACACGGCTTAGCGTTGAAAGAGCACTGTGTTTTTTTTTTTAATTCCACAATCTTTCTGTAGTACTTAAAAGCATTTACTTGTACAGAAAAGATTGGTAAGATGTTGAGATATTTCATCACTGATCGGATAAAACAAACTAAAAACAAAAAGAAATATAAGGACCCCGGTCGAGTTCAAAAGATCGATTGAGATTGAACTATCTCCATCAGATAAGCGGAAAAAACCGATGTTCAATTAAAACTTCACCCGGCCAGCGTTTCAATTCTCGAGGGTGTTCAAGGGAAATATGATCCTGTTCTCTTCCACCACCAGGAATTTGCAGTGTAGCTTTCTCAACATTTCAACACTCAACACTCGATGGGGAAAAGGGCAAAGGGGGACCGAAAGGGAACGCGAAAAGTGGTACAACTATTTTATGTTCAGATGTTGAGGCGACCGAGTGGATCGTCCCGGTCTGAAATTGGCAAGTGACGGTGATGATGGGAAGTAATCAACTTGTCGTTAAATATGACATTTATTAATTGCTCTTCGGTGCAGCTCGGCGAAAGCGGGATCGCATAAGAGTTGGGAAGTTTGGGTTATTTTCAAAACCCACTGCCATCTTTGCTGTCTGGTCGCCATGGTGAAGAATGTGAAGTTGATCCAATTTTTCCACAACAACAACGAGGACGCACATGTTAAAAAATAAACCATGTACTCCTCAATCATCCGATTTCTGATTTGTGGCACTTTTTATAAATTAAACAAGGACATCCCATGTTCAAGTCATCAATTTGGTTCACAACAGAGTTTGCATTTCGAAAGCAAGCAATATCGTGGAGCGATTTTCAAAATGACATTCAACCGTCCTACAAAGATCCTGGTGGTAAAAATCCCATCAACCTTATATCGTGATGGTTGTATTATATTTAAAACTTTCCTACAAAGGAGTTTCTTCGTACAGACGATTGAACCGAACTGCCTACGAAAAGTATTTCCAAATCGAACCCGGATCGGATCTTAAAACCAATAAATAACGCGACACAGCACAGACAAGCGTTAAAGCTAACTGCCTTCATAAATCGGAAGTCGGTTCCATCGGGCGGGGGGACAATTTTTCTCGCCCGCCGAAGGCAAGTCCGCGCAGCATAAACACGACAAAAGCGTAGCATAGAATGGCGCATAAATTTCCCGCTGCGCCCGCGATAGAATCTCACACACCCGGCTGTATCAACAAAGGCATTCCAATTCGGAACTCTGCACAATAGACTCTTGAGAGGAGTTGTGGGTTTAGCATTTGCTTGTTTTCCTTCCTTTGCCATACCCCTCCCACACTCACACACGAGAGTAAAGTGATGTTTCTTTTTCCTTTCCATTATTGCGAGCTCACGACGAACCATGAGGTTGATCAAATTGATTTTATTTTCCACGGCATTAGTCGTTCAACTTTTGGTAAAAATAAAAGACAAACTCCATCACTCCTTTTGCCATTTTGAGGCTTGTTATCATCATCAATAGGTTGGTTTGGCCAATAAATCCACGGCTGGAGGAAACAAACTAGTCCACAGGTTGGCAGCAACCCGTACCACCGAGCATCGGACAAGGTTTATGGATGCTATTAGCATAGATCGACCGGATCCAGGCTAATCTCCAGCTGCCCCGGCTACAGCTGACAGTTGTTTGCGTGAAATGACACCGGACTGTCAGTTTAATTTTGCACCACTTTACCCGCCCAGCCTATTTCCATGGGGCCTATCTGCCCCGGGGGCCCTGGAAAGATATGAGCCAGCACTCCGTTTTTCTAACCTACGCTAGAACCACGCTGATGATTAATACAGGCACACATGGATGGATTTTGGAACCGCGCCGGAAAAACCTGTTCCATCCCCGCGTGTGTCTCCGGCGTGTTAATGAAGACTGGTCGCAGTTCGCGTCCAACTTTGTCGACCGGTTTCGGTTTATGATTGCTTCAATTAAATCCATCGTAAATTATCCTCCCCGCTTCCCAGGGTCGCCTGTGAGGCATCATTTGCGCGCTGAATTGAGGAGGTTCCACAACCGTCTGTCCCGGGATGATGCTTGTCGTCCCGCGAGGACTATGATGATGTTTGAAATAACATTTATGAAGTCGTAAAGTGGAAATCAAATCGTAATAATTGATAATAAAAAACTGCGAAACCACCTGCATAAAATATTATCCACCATCGGGGCTGATGGTTTGGCCCTGGGAGTGGCGCAGATCGTGCGTTCCCGACACCGAAAGGACACGTTTTAAATTCGGACCACGCGTTGGGCGGCGTGGCTTCATTCCTTCCGTAAAAAAAACAACGGCAACTCGTCGATCGTCGTCTTCGTTGCGAAGGAGGAGCTGCATTTGCATATGAATAGGCAACCGAAAATGAGATTGTCCATGCAATGGCGAGCTGACTAACGAGATGGAGGCATAAATTTTGCCCTTACTAACGTCTAAGGCCGCAAATAGACGGGGCGCGTAGCAGGCGCGTAGCACGCGGGCGCGTACCTAAAATCTGTCAGAACGACATCTTGTAGATCATTTTCGGTACGCGCTAGCGCGTGGTACGCAGAGTTGCATCAAGTAGGCAACTCTGCGTACCACCAGGCGCGTAGTCTAAAGCGTACCGAAAGTGATCTACAATATGTCACTTAGACAGATTTTAGTTCATATTCGGTACGCGCCCGTGTGCTACGCGCCTGCTACGCGCCCCGTCTATTTGCAGCCTAAGATGATTTATCTCACAGTAATACAATGTTATCAGAGGGTAATGCTTGTAGAAACGAAGTTCTACCTGCTCCATCATTCGTTGAAAGATTTATAAGAAGGAATATCTCACAGAAAAAAATAGATCCTGCGTAGCTTGGTCCTCAAAGTGTCACAAACAAACACACTCTTACCGGACACCCCAAGACCATGCAGGGCACGTGCCCTTCGATGAATGGGCAAATAACCTTTAGTTTTAATTTCACCATAAATTCAACGCCGCCATTCGCTGGCTGTTGGCTTCTATTGGCTTCGCTCTGGTCGTTGCTTGATTGGGCATTTCAATAAAATCCTATGTTTGTAATATATTTCCTCACAGCCCATTTTCATCCGGGAAGGGTTCGATCCATTGCAGGAACTGGACGAGACCTTCGCCCGGAGGCCTTCCAAGTTGAAGTTGAGCGTTCAGTACAGCACGCTTCCCCACGATAGTAGCAATTAAAAGACTTCAAATATTTGTGTTCGTCGTGCTCGTCGCGTATATGGGATCTGCTTGCAGTTCCATGCGTCGCCGCCGTTGATGGCCGCTTCGCATTAAAATCAAAGCGTAAGGTATAAAATTCGTTTCATTTACCCTACTCCTCCTTCAAGCAAACCGGATAGAAATGCTTGAAAAGTAAATTGCAAACACTCTTCCGAGTGGCTCGCTATGACCATCTTGAGTGAAATTTGCTGAATATAGACATTCGTCCTCTCTTTCCTCCTGCCATCTGCTCGACAGCTTAATTTTAACGCACGCACCCAACGGACACTTTTTCTCGAGTAGCCGCCCCCAACGTGCCCAAAGAAGGAACCTCACAGGCGAGGCGAAGTGAGCCTTAGGCTTTTTAGTGGTCCGAAAGGGGTTACTATAGCGATACCGCGGGGGTGGTAGATGTAGCAATGTCTTGAAGAAACCAACATCTCATTGCACTTCAACCCACATCCTTCATTTTTACTCCCATCTGTTTTGCCTGCGGCCTGCGGCGCACCATAAACGGCCCGAATGAAATGAAATTAAATGCACCGATTTGGTCAGAGATCGTTTAATTGTGATAGAGGACATACACACTGCACATCGTTACTGCAATGATTTATGGAATTGAAATCACGACCGGTCGACGGGGTGGGAGCTAAAGTCATACCCCATGCGCATACAAAGCGAACGATATAATTTATCGATGGAGTGCAGCCACCCTTTGTACCCTTTTTGTTCGGCAACATTTTATTCGTACATAATTATTTTTCCGGTTGGGATGGTTTTAGAATTTCATAAATTTCTCACTCTAGAAATCTCACATAAAAAGGATTGCATGAAAATATTGAGAGATCTTTCATATTGCTTAAAACGTTAAGTACAGTATTACAAACAAAATCAAAACATTGAAAACATCTTGTAAATGTGTGTCCCGTTGTATACGATTCGTATTCTTCACCACTTACTGAAGCGAGAATAAATCAATCAAGACCCGTTAAAGTCCACCCGAACAACGAGGAGCCCAAAAATGTGTCCACCGACTCCGATTTCGGTGTTCGCCCGAATGGGCTGCTGCTGGTGGCGATTCCCTTTTATGGGATGCGCATAAATTTACACACGTTGGAGCGGTTTACGTAGGCTACGTTCGCCTATGTTCTGCTTCATTAGGCCGCTACTTGGTGCAGCGTAACGACGAATGAACCGGAGGTAGCATGTAGAAAAAAGGCGATGACAACCGGCACAACACCAACGACACTCTTTCGGCAGCTTTCGCAGGATCTGATACCCTTATCGGTAGAACGACGCAAGGCATGCTACAACAACGATCTCTATCTGTGCTTGCTTGCCACTGGAAAGGGAAATTCATTATCAAAACGGATCATTATGCCAAATCGATCGTGGCCTGTAGCGGCAGGAAACGACCAATTTCGATCGATTTTCGATTCCGAAATCGATCGCGGCAGATTGGTTAGTGCTCTAGAAGACGAGAAGATAAGACTGGCGCTCCGAAAACACCGAGTGATGGTTGCAAAAACCGTTCCTCCGCCGAGTGACTGATGCTGTTGTGACGTTCGCTTAGTAGATTATGCAAATGTCACTCGCGCACGTCTGCCTGCCTGCCAGCGGAGCATGCGGTTTTCTTAATTAAGCCAAGGGGAAGACCAAGCGCGTTCCGCCATTTTCCCATAAGCCACCAACTATCGGCACACGCGCCTCTATTCCTTGGTCGGGAAAAGTTGCCTCAGGCGATGGCGACAACGACGGCCGCCATATCATTGGCCATTTTGTGCACCATTTTAATCGTAGGTCCGCGGGTGGCTTTCGATCACAAATCGATTATGGGAGGAGGCCGGATTCGGCAAGTCTCCTGGAGGACGCCGTAGGTTTTCGCTTTGTTATCGGCCAACCACCCGCTTGGAAGGTGTCAGTTCGTTAAATTTTATAATTATTTACCAGGTTTTATTTACTGTTGTTCGTTTTTGCTCCACTCATTTCTTCAACAAACGACAAAATCCAATCAGCATAAGTTATCATTGATAAATCGTCTTCCAATATCTGTTTAGAGCTCGCGATAAGACGTTAGTGTTATTTGAATATTTTTTCGCTACCTTGGCTATGTCAAAGAATACCACAAATCTACAGCCTTTAATCGCCTAAAGTGGCTTCGTCTCCTCTTAGGCGATGGTTAAAATGTTTACCAAAAAAAAACATTGTGCCACCGCTTGGCCTTTCCGGAGAAGATGCCGGTTCTTATCGGACCGCGAAATGAGTGACGTTTGCCTTATCTTGCACAACCTTCACGCTGAGTGGGTGTTTCACACTTCCTAGACAGCGGTATAAATTGGACGCTCAAAGATTTTAACAAAATGTGTGGGAAGAGAATCGTCCGCCTTATCGCGGTTATGAAATTTATGGTACATCTTTTTATGGGATGAAAACTATGTTCCGCTAAATGAAATCTCCTGTTAAGTATATTTTATGGCAAAAGCGAAAGACTCCGAGGGGATCTTTTAAGGTAAATTGAACCATTTATCATGTACGCAAATAAATGATCTGCTAAACATCATCCTTGAACGAACCCCGCATCGTGTCACGGTCGTGAAAATTGCATTCCTTTCCCCTAACCCGTACGATACGTTCGGCTGCTGCAGATGATGATGCATTGTGACGTCGATGCGTAAGATTGCGTAGTGCACTTGGATTGCAGATGCACCACGTTAAAGGTTGATAGGTGACAACAGGCGGTCGTCTCCAAAATGGCGAGTCGCGTGTTAGCGCGTGATGTTGGCGCCAACCCGGGACAAGGCTGCCTTTCTTCTCGAGAGGAGAAGTTTGGATCGCACGAATATGAATCCTTCCCGAACCGGGTGATGATTAATTACTTACAATAATCGACCGACCGAGCGAGCCGAATGTCATTAATCCCGTACGCGTCCACGGGCCCGCCAGAATGGCGTCAAAATTGCAATTTTTAGCGCCACCCGATGATGTCGACGGGTTCTACCGCATTCCGGCGGGCTGGCGAGGTTGGCCAAAAATATCCACACAAAGCGCTGGGCGGGAACATCGGAATATGGTCATTGGCGTACCAGTATGTAGGTTCCATTCCCTGTTACACACATTTGGTTAAAACTGTCCGTCAAAAACGAATCCTACCTTTCCATTTGTTGTAAAGTTTTAAATTTCACATCCAACATTCACCCCACGGAGGACCGTTGGCGCGAGCGCTTGGCCGTTTTGCGTACGAAAACACGTGTTAAATTAAAATTACATCACATAAATCATCGCGCGCAGTACACCTTTTGTTTTCAGTTCTCGTGTTCCCCCCACTTGAGGTGTTTTCGCCCCCTCCTGGTAATCGTGGGACCGAAACAAACCCAACGCTGCTGCTCATTGTTGCATTTACTAAACTGCTGCTCGAACTGCACACAATTCCACTACTCTCTTAACCCCCAGCACCTCCGGAACCGGTTACACGTGTAATTTAATCGTTTGTAGCCTGTCGGCAGCTTGCACCGTTGAGTTCGGTCATGGCATTTTGAATTTACGACCAACCGAGAGCTGTTTTGTAAAATTAAACGGTTAATCGAAATCAAAACGCTTTTAAAAGCGGGGGGAAAATGAACAAGTACGTGAGGAAGGTGTTTGAATTATGGCTTTTTTCCCCCATTTGCGATTGATATTATCGAAGCAGGAAAACTTTACGAAACCTTCAAATCAATAGGGCAAAGTAAAGACCTCTAAGAATCCATTGGAACTGGAAGTGAGCACAATGAAATGCCTAAAACGTTCAACCCTCACCCAACCGCCAGTTCAAAATCGATTGCAAACGATCAGTGGGCGGCCCTAGGATCGATTAGCATTGTAATCGATACTCCACTGGTTCCAGCACCATGCACCGTAATGAATGCATGCCGCCAAATGGCAAGGCCTGAAGGAAAACGAAAAAATGGAATATTAAGCAGCCACTTCTGCGTCCTAAAGTGCGTGGATAACTTCAGCCTCACTCCCAGCATCGACACTCGAGAACCCCGCGAGGTGGCCAAAGATGTGTGCCTACACCCAACCACCTACCCACGCCACAATTGCCGGCATGCCCACACGCCAAAGACCGGAGCCATCACACCATCTCTCTTCACGTCGAACGATCTCTACCGGCCAGTTATTATGATTTGCGCTTTTTATTTCCATATACTTTTCCGACCCGTAAAATGGAAGAGCAGGGGGGGGGGGAGTGGTGGGCGCGGAGTGTGTTTTATTTGTCTTTTCAATGGGCAAAGCATGGCCAACGACGTATTTCCTCTTGAAAATCTCTCCAGAACTCGGTTGAAGTCGCATGAACCGGGAAACGTAAACCGGTAGCTGCGAGCGTAGCAGGATCACTTATAAGTGTGTGTGTGGTGGGGGGTGGGAAACAGGAACCGCGGTGGGGCTAAGTAAACATTATTACTCATTCGCCACAAACCGCCAACGAAGCACACGCTGTGCGCCAATCGTACACGCGTGTGCACGTGGTTTTATGGGAGATATTAAGGGGAATAATTTCCCTCCCAGAACTGGACGACGACGGCGGGGGCTAAAGGGAGTTCCGTGTGCTTTGGAGCGCGAAGGGGGTTGGGTTTCTCAACTATACCCGTTGCACATTCTGCAGCCGCCAAGGCAATCATCTAATCTAACAAGCGTTCCTGAGGCCACTCTCCCGTTCCAAAATCGAGCCATTCGGCTTCTGTGCGTTTGCGTGTCCCGTTCCAAAGATGAAAAGCGCGAGTTGCAGCGTCGGTCTATAAATAATTCCACACACCACACCACCCCCCACGCGCCACACGCAGCTCATCCAGCATCTCTAGTGCCGCCACCCAGTGCGCCCACTTTCTTTTGTTGTTCGGGTAAATCCGTGGAATGCACCGCGAAGTGGATAAATTATGCACCGACTGCCCTTCGGTGTTGCTGTCATAACGGGGTCTGTGCCTTTTTCGGTCGAACAAGCCAAAGAGAGAGGGGCGATGTGTAAGTGCAGTAGCAAGCCAGCAGTCGATATGACCGATCACACCATCTGCACACGACACGACACGACGACCGTTGTGAGCTGCGGCTACCGAAAGCGTGGCTCCAACGATTTTTGCACGCAACCAAGGCGCGAGTTGCAGTTTGCACTTGCGCTTTAGGTCGGCTGTCTTCTATTTCCTTTGCATCCGAGGCTTGGTCCCCCAGCCAAAGCCGTAGCGAACATTGCTTTGAGAGCGGGTGACGTTTCCTGCCAAATGAACGCACTTTATCATTCCGACCAGTAAGGTGTTCTACTAGCTTCGACGTGCTTAAATATGCCGACATGGAATTGGCCTATTTTAGGTGGGTTGAATGGGATATCGTTCCACCATCAATGTTGTTTAGTGGCGCATTGCATAATTTTATTTAGTAACCTTGTATTATACACGACTTCTTATAACAAACTACTGCTTAAGACTAAATGTCCCAAATGTACATGGTAATATCCTTAAAAGTCCTGAACGAGGCTGTTGGATTTGGAATAGTGATGAGTTCTCCGGAGCGCACCCACGGCTCCGGAACCGGCTCCGAACTAGCACCTCTGGAACCGGCTCCGGCTTCAGCCCGGAGCCGGTTCCGAACTAACGGCTCCGGAACCGTCGGAGCCGGTTCCGAACTAACGGCTCCGGAACCGTCGGAGCCGGTTCCGAACTAACGGCTCCGAAACCGGTTCCGAACTAACGGCTCCGTAGGCGGTTCCGGACCAAAATTTTGACGTCTAAACACAAATTTGGCGACATTCGAGCTCAGAAGGTAAACAAGCAACGTTGATCAGCCTTTAGACATGTCTCGAGCAGGCTGTACAGTCCAGTGAAGCAAATCAAAAGTATGTTGTATCGCAGGACCGATCGATTCGATTACTTTCGAGTTGTCCTGTTGCTACTAGTTGTCGTGTGGAAAGTGCTTTATTCGGATCTGTCTGTCGTGTCGATGTCATTTGAAACCGGCGACCATTGTGCCAGTGTATGTTGCGAAATCATCACAGTTGGTTTACTACAAAACCAGCGACGAAAGCTATGTGCGCTTAATTATTGACGACAGCGCATAATTCTGCCTATGGGGTGCACAATGGGGAAAAAGCGGACATAAGTCGATCTTTAGTATCATAATTTCAGTTACATTTCCTTGCAGTAGACTAGTTAACTATGACCGATCCAAATTTTTAGCCTTCTTGGTCGAGTGGATTTTGAGAAATAATTTGTCAAAATAAAAAAAAGCGATAAAAAATGACCCTTGTAAGCGAACTTTTATAGATTGCTTGATGGCTTTCGTTTTGATAGTATTCAAACGATAATACTTATGTATTATACATCATTTGAAAGTTAATACATTCAACTTTCATGTGAAAAAATTAAAAATGTATATTTAGCATTTCTTACTTACTTTTACAAGTGAAAACTATGAGACATATTGAAAAAAATACACTTTTAAACTCTGGTAATGCAGCAAATGTTTCAATGTGTTCTGGTCTAAAAAGTTTTGAAAAACAAAATTTAACTTATTTTAAACTGTATTGCAAAATTTCACTTGCGGCAAGTTGCCGGATCTGACAGTTTCATACAAAAAGTAAACAAACACTTTGAAAAAAGCGAAAAAATGGCTGGCCGCGTCGTTTCGTTTCCGCGCAGCGTCTCGACGCGTAGGTGTGTTTCAGATCGGAAAAGAAACGACACGGCCAGCTATTTTTTCGCTTTTTTCAAAGTGTTTGTTTACTTTTTGTATGAAACTGTCAGATCCGGCAACGACTGACAAATTATTTCTCAAAATCCACTCGACCAAGAAGGCTAAAAATTTGGATCGGTCATAGTTAACTAGTCTACTGCAAGGAAATGTAACTGAAATTATGATACTAAAGATCGACTTATGTCCGCTTTTTCCCCATTGTGCACCCCATAGGCAGAATTATGCGCTGTCGTCAATAATTAAGCGCACATAGCTTTCGTCGCTGGTTTTGTAGTAAACCAACTGTGATGATTTCGCAACATACACTGGCACAATGGTCGCCGGTTTCAAATGACATCGACACGACAGACAGATCCGAATAAAGCACTTTCCACACGACAACTAGTAGCAACAGGACAACTCGAAAGTAATCGAATCGATCGGTCCTGCGATACAACATACTTTTGATTTGCTTCACTGGACTGTACAGCCTGCTCGAAGACATGTCTAAAGGCTGATCAACGTTGCTTGTTTACCTTCTGAGCTCGAATGTCGCCAAATTTGTGTTTAGACGTCAAAATTTTGGTCCGGTACCGCCTACGGAGCCGTTAGTTCGGAACCGGTTTCGGAACCGATAGTTCGGAACCGGCTCCGACGGTTCCGGAGCCGTTAGTTCGGAACCGGCTCCGATGGTTCCGGAGCCGTTAGTTCGGAACCGGCTCCGACGGTTCCGGCGCCGTTAGTTCGGAACCGGCTCCGACGGTTCCGGAGCCGTTAGTTCGGAACCGGCTCCGACGGTTCCGGAGCCGTTAGTTCGGAACCGGCTCCGGAGCCGGTTCCGAAATTTGTCGGAGTTGGTCGGAACCGGCTCCGGTTTCGGAGCCGGATTTCCCATCACTAATTTGGAACGCCATGATCGTGGTCCACAAACTCGAGGCTTTGTGTTTGCTTAAGCAACTTCCATTAAACCTCAATGTCGATCCCCCTCGGAGCAAATGAGTCACACCCTCTGAACTGCACCGAATTTCAATCTGGAAACGCCAAGAAACACAACCGACACGAAACGGGCTGGACATTGACGATGACTGAAATGCGCCAAAAGCGGATTCGATTTCACTCCCAACCGCGCAACCGCTAGCACAAATAAGGATGCAAAGCACAGGGACAAGAGTCCTATAAAAATTGGACATCGTTCGCCACGAGGCGTAATCGACCATCTGGTCTGTGTCTTGCTGTTGACTTGGTCTTTTCTTTATTTTTTCGGCGTTTTCCTGTAGGTTTCTGCCTTTAAAAAAAAAAGCCCGCCTAGCCGAAAGCCCGCGTGATCGTGCGGGAGCCACGGATCGGTAAACAAACACACGCCAATAATTGCAACCATTCAAGCCGCGTTTAAGGTGCTCTCGACTATTGGGGCGGAGGACGTGTTGTGGCTGCTGCTGGAGGAGGCCTACAAAACATCATGATGCTCGCAGGGTTTCGAACGATCGATCAGAAAATCTGGTGGTCGATTGCTGGACGAGCGCCTTTCGGCACTCTTCCGACGGGGGCGATCGCGAGCGGAAGCGACAGATTTTCCGTGAATCGACCATTAGCTGCCTAAGGAGCTTCGCCCGTGGCGCAATTTGTAGCGCTAGAACCTTTTTCCAGTGACGCGCGCCACCGGAGCGTAGGTTCTGCACCATTAGCCGCCCGCAAACGGTCGTAATGGGGCTAATTAGGAACAGATTGGCTTCGATCGATCCCGGCGCGGGAACGATATCGGAATACGGGCCACAACAGGATGAGACAGGGGGAGCTAGGATGGCAGTGGGGACAGGGGTTTTCGAGGCGGTAGC
Organism: Anopheles sinensis; assembly: GCA_000441895.2. Taxonomy (NCBI): domain Eukaryota; kingdom Metazoa; phylum Arthropoda; class Insecta; order Diptera; family Culicidae; genus Anopheles; species Anopheles sinensis. The sequence continues at coordinate 714,736 of KE524975.1, forward strand.
TACAACATCTTGGCGATGGCGAAGTGGCACGGGATCCGTGTGTGCGATTTTCGATGGCCGTGCGATCGAATCCATCCTGATGGTAGCTGCCATTCGTCCGATGCTCTTCTTTCTTTTCATCCCACCACTTAAACCCCGAGTACCCGGGTGTTGTGTTTGCCATTTTGTTAAGCCTACCGTTCACAGGCTTCGAAGAAAAGAAGCCTCCTTCAGCCACGGCAGAAGCAGGCGAACTTCGACATCAAAGGGAAAGTTTTATCTTCACTGTCTGCGGTCACTACGGAACAGTTTCCAGTATCGTCGCCACTGTTTGTTGCTTCGGTTGCAGCATATTTTTGTTTCTTCTCCCTTTCGGCTCTTGCCTGTGAAACGCAACGCTTTGACCTTTTGCAACCTACTCCTAGGAGAGTCTCAAAAGCCCATCGAAACGATGCCCCGCGGGAAAGTGATCGAGTTTTTATCAGCACACCCAACTCGTTTTCTTTTTCTGGGAGCAAAGGGTTCAGTGTCGATCCACAACTGGACTTGAGTAAGACGTAACCCGTCCTGTTGACCAATCGATCCTCGGCGTAGCGCGTTCCGGAAACGCGGGAAACAGCAAGGTAACGGATGGCTTTCATTTTCCCGTACTCAATTACAATTCCCAATTGACGCAAGGCTTTTGAAAGTGGCCATCTAAGATGTGCATTCGGTGCACTTGATATCTTTCAATTAAATCATATTTATCTATCTCCGGTTACGGTTCCTCCTCGAGGCCATTTGTGCGGACGTCGCACCCGCTCCGTCGCCCAAGCGATTATTTGCCAACTGGGGAAATTCCTTGAGCAGCTGCCGCCGCTAGTCGAATATAGATTTTCCGCCGATTGCAGCCAGACGTAAGCGATTACCATCAATCATAGTCGTATCATATCGTTTTATGTGCATCGTCGATCAACGGATACCGCGCGCACGGTACGTACGAAGTTCACAGTTGCGTTAGAAGGAGTCAGGTTAATGGGGAAGATTTTCCTACACTCGGACGCAACGGGCTGAAACCCTGCACACAGTGGAAAGATGAAAAATTATGATCATTGCTTGCAGGTACAAATATTCGCTTACAAACCGTTCTGTAGGTGCATGTTGGTTGCGTGCGGACGTTTAACGAGGGAAAAGGATATTTTATATTCTCCGATACTGTCTTGAGAGACATATGGTTGGAAGTGCCGTAAAATATGTGCCTGTCGGGGCCTGCGGAACGTGGCAATATTTATTCCAATTTTGCCGATTTATCTAATCTTCCATAGAATTGGATAAAACCCATATTCAAGGTGATGCATTTCTTTGCTACATTCGTGTCATCTTCGAGGAGCTGGTAATTGATCGTTGACCTAAATTCTGCGTCACATCCATTTATGTCCATTCATACCCAAACATTCTGAAATGCTTTTTTTCTTCCAGCTGAGAAAACATTGTCCAACATGAAACGATCCTTTCAATTACACCGGACGCCGGGAAAATCAAAAGCAAAAGATAACTGTTTACGTCTTCGAACCAACCAACTCTTACCAACCCAGAAAAGCAGTTAAACGAATGGTACGATGGTTGCTGGAGGAAAAAGAAACTCATTCACGAAAAATCGACCCCATCGAGCACAGAATGATTTTGTTTTGAATGGAAAGCATAAAATAATAAACTCCGTGAGCAAAAAAGCCAAGTTAAACTAATATCACGAAACGAAGAAACGGACGGCCGAGAGACGAGACAATAACAAGCAACCATCAGCCAAACGACGGGGATCACTGGTTTCGGTTGCTGATGCTCGTCAAGGAACCCTTTTTCGGCAAACTGGGTCATACATCATCCCCCGTTAGGTTCGATTTGTGCGAAACGAGAAGATAAATCTCGTTTGCCCCTTTTCCTTTTCCCCGGGACAATACAGAACATGAGACGCATAAAACTCACGGACAACGGACGAAGATGGACAGATGATGGCTCCAGCCTAATTATAAAAGGGGAAAAAAGACAGTCTCGCGAACGAAAACGGCCGGTGGCGCTATCCTTAAAAGAGCAAATGAAGCAAAACCTATAATGAACCCATCTAAAGGCGCCTCCTCTTGTTGGCTAAGTTCAATAGTTCAAGCTAATTCAAGGTTCAAGGTAATTCGAAAAACGAATATCAAAGAAGGAAAAAAACCCGAATTCACAAAGCTCATTCACACAAAGGCCACGTTTATTGGTTTGAATAATTAATTATTTTAATCAAAAACGCACCACACCGTAAGCTGCCAAAAGGATTAGGCAAGCGTTCCGTCGCGGAAAGATCGCCGTCCTTCAAAGGCTCGATCACGACTTGTCAACGCTTCTTTTCGCTTCATTTCGAACTGAAAACCAAGCCTTCCCCATCGAATGCGTGACAGAAACAAAACGAAACAGTTTGCGAATTAATCGAAAGCTATAAACCGAAGATTTAGCTCTTTTCGCTGGGAATATAAATAAATTGGTGGGAATCAGAAAAGCCGCTTGTGGTTGGTCGGCAAATGCTACGAGGTTTTTCAAACACATCAAACCTGAAATCCTGCCAATCCCATCGAAACCTTCAATAAAAATACCTGCTAACGGCTACAAACAAGAATCGTTAGGTTCCATGCCGTGTCCCCGACTGCAACCACAGCTTGATAGCAAGTGGCTTCAACTACACTGGAGACAAATCGAGCCTTTAGTACACGTTTAGTGCAACCTGTCAGCATGAGTTGTACGATGCTTTACTGAGATAAAAAGCTTATCTAGCAGAACAACACTAAGGAAACTTATCGAAACCAGTCGAACCCGCTCCAGCAGCCGTTCCTCGGGGAGTAATTGAACTACATTAATAAGAAATATTCTCCATCTGGTGGAAGGAGTCCCTTGGGGTCCGTTTATGCAATAAATGTTTCCTCACTTCCTTTTGCTGAAGGGCTTAAGGAAGAATAAAACACAACCGTAACGTGCGGTAACGCTCGCCTTGCAATGGCAATCGGAAAGCAGTTGTTTGGAATTGCAATTTGCATAAAATCTTCTCGTCGAAGACACCGATATGGCCCGGAAAAATATGTTCATTGCAGCGCACATTAGTATGCGCACGAGCAACGCGTTACAAATCACGCCATCTCTCACCTCGATTTGCCATTATAGCAGAGCCCGGGAAGAGTTTTTCCCGGTGGGCAATAGGGCGGGTTGGCATTACTTTCGCGAAAATAAAACGTACATTGCCTCCGTCCATGACGAAGGGAGTAGCTGTTGAGGGGGAGGCTTTTTCGTTCGCGCGTAATGGCGTCATTAACCAGTCGCTACAAATTACTCAACTCACGCCCGCCTCGTAAAGCGCAATTACTTCTGCTCTCGGCGCACAAGAACCCGTGTCCAGGAGCCGAGAGACTCCTTCGTACAAATTCACTTCAATTCAATTACATCGCGGAACGTGCGAGCATGGAGTATTTTAGAAGCATAAATTGCCTTCCAATATCAATTTACCATTTTTGATGCCTTCCTTCGGCCACTTCCACACTTCCCCCACGATCGTCGATGCGTCGTGTCTGCGTCAGTTTTACGATGTGGCTCCTTGTAACGACTTTTTTACAACCTTCAAGCCCTTCTTGCTCTCCCTTGGGAGATAAAAATCTTCTTCCGAACGCAGCGCGCAAGTGATGTACGAGATTTTCGTCCCATCGCCAGTCACAGAGTCCGATGTGTGCGTAAGAGTCGCGATCGCGATTAGGGTTTCGCTTCGCGTCAAGATGCATTAACCACGATGAATGGCGCGAGACGTTGGCTGGCGTTTCGAGTATCACCAACTCTTCCACCGTCAGCTTCCAGACACATCTTTATACGCAGCGATCTTCTGGCAGGTTTAAGGAAAGTCGAGAAACGATTAAACGTTTACGAAAATTAATTTCTTACCACCTTCTTACCATCGCTCCCTAATAATAGCGGGCCTCAGGAGGGCTCAGACCTCGACAAAGCTCAGACACAGGTTGGACGAGTAGAGGAGATCGATTTGTTGTCCCTTCCTTCCTGCAAAGAATCGATCATTCTGGCTCATCTTCTTCAAGCTCCCAAAAACGCATCCAAGCGAAGGGATCGTTAGGCTTCGGGAAGAAGCAATTTCAGGAATAAACGGAACAAACCACGAGGGCAATAAGAGACGAGTCAAAACGTCGAGCAACAAACCTCGAATCATCTCGCCATCGGAGCCCATCATCATCGCACCACCGTTGTCCGGTGGCCAACTTCCAGCGTCCAGAGCCACCACTAACGGGGTTGTTTTCGGCTATGATTGTCGTATTCGGTTCTCCCTGCCACAGCCACTTTCTCTGTACCCTCACGCCCTTTAGTGGGACCCTTTGCCAACGGCCTTCGAACGAAGATCGGTGGACACGTCACAATGCATCCTTACTGCACCTTTTGCCGTGACTTTCGGGAGCTTAAATTATGCTCATAATTTCTTCCGTTTTGCGTTTTAAGATCAATTTTTTTAGGAGCAAGCGAAGATGAGTGCATGACGAAGATGACGACGACGACGACGACGACGATGATGATGATGGAGCCCTTTGGCATTTTGCTCTGCCATTGTTTACGCCTTTACGGGCTTCAGGGCTTCAAGTGTGTTTATGTTTCCCTTTTTTGCATGTCAAGTACGATGATTGTATGCTGCTGGAGCATTGGAAAATGCATTAAAATCCCGTTCAGCACAACTATGGCGCACATTTAGGCCGTGTTTAAGGTTAAAAAACATGCTTCATCCTTCTCCCATCTCTAGGGCTCTGCAACACAATGCCAGATATGGAGAAGCACTACTACGCCTGTGGTCAGACTTGGTTTCGCGTTTCGCTGAAATCTGGCTTCAGGTGGCCAGCCTTTTTTACGGTGCGAATTATGCGAAGACGCATACACCTCAACATAATGATGAATAATTCCATTCATCAGGGAGAAAAATGGGAGTATGATGTGCTTCCCTCTCGTCCGACGAAGCACACGAAACGGCTGTTGGCATGATCCGGAGCACAGTAAATGCTCGATTTACCCGTGGCCAAAGTGATACCGATTACGGCCAGAAGAAATCCATCAGTGTGAAGCTCAGAAGCATACAATCCAACTTTTTCGGAACATTTTTCTGAAGCAGTCGAATTCTGGATTGTACTATCGAAGATTCTCACCTCCGTAGGTCTCCGACATGATTCATTCCATCAGGAGATTGATTTTAAATTGACTTTGTATGACATTTAAAAAGTGCAACCAACAACACCCTATCAGTGTCGTTCAAACAGAATACTAATTACTGTGTTCCAAAGCCTCGTCACGACATCAAACTCGTTGCGTCAAACTGGCCACGACAGCGAGCATCTGTCTCACGATTTTTCGGAACAATGTAGCTAGATTTTCCATCTTCTGAAGAAGATTCACGTTTACTCTGAAAACACACACCGAGGTGTGGGAGCACAAAAGAAGCGTGATTAATAACCGTTCATTACGAAGTACAATTCATTTTAAACACTATTAACACTTCTTCGACGGCCGGACCGTTTGGACCAAGCCAGTCCAGGTTAATTAGTATGCACTGGCATCACAGTCGACTCCTCGGACCAATGGCAGTCGTCGACCTTTCGGGACCTTGCCCGGGCCGGCATTTTTCCATCTCCCGGGATATGGTTGGGTCCTCCCCTCGACCTTTCCTCGAACTCAATCAACCCCCCTGAGGTGGAGGGGAAGTGAATTCAGCACCCTTCTGGCAGGGAAGACCCTCCAACCGGCCCTCGGCTTTTCTTTTCGCGTTCCGGCAGTAACAAATCGCCTTCTCTCATCGAGCACTCATAAATCACTATTGCACTGGGAGGGGCGGAGGGGGGATGGGGACGGTGCACAGGGATGCACAAATGCACCTGTGATTGGATTGCTTCGCTACGAGGAATAATTTACGATTACGGAGGCCATGCATTCTCGTGCGATTCGAAAACGGAACCACCGGACACACAAATTGCTCCCCGATCGACTGCGGGCTATAAAGTGATCCGCGTGGAATCGATACTTATTTATGACTCCAATCGGGGAATTGGACGTACGTGTATTATGGTTCTCACTTCGCGCCAGCCAGAAGCTCATCACGTGGTCAGCCTCATCGTGGTTGGCTTTTATATGATCAATTGCATCTGATGATGAGCTCGAGAGCTGCACGTTTCTTAACCGCTTGTTAAGTTAAGCGTACGCGCCTTCGCCGATACATGTTGCATTCCAAAAAGAATAAATTTATTCTACTTGAAGAAGAACGTTCGAAAAAAAATCGGGGGAAAACGTACCATAAACCTGTGATCTCCAATTAAAGTCGATCAGCCCCCTCCCGATCGGCTTCGGTGCATTTCGAGTGGATTACGAGAGTCTAGAACAAATTGAACCATAAAATCCGCTCCGAAAGATAACACCATCACCGCGGGGCCATCAACTGTCGAGGACGGTAGGTTGGAGAGAAATTCGAGTGCACCTTCTCGGGGAGAAATATCCAATATCCATATCAAAGAAAACAGGCGGCGACGGTGACTTTTACATTCTTACGGCGGTAGGGAACAAAAGAAACCTCGCGTTTGACAAGCGGTTGGATTCATCTGACCGAACGCTAAGAAACGACGTCGGTAATATTTAAATTACCTAAGACCTTCATTTGTGCCGGATTACGAAATTGAGAATTTATAAATATAGAAAACCCACCATCCTTCCAAACACTGATTTTCCGAGCGTCATAGCTTAGACACGGTTTCGTGTGTTGATTCCTTTTGTCTTCTCCTCTCGTCCCGATTTGTGGCGACAACTCCCGAACTAGGGTTTCCCGTCTGTGCGGCTAATCAAATTTTCCACCACCGTATCCGTCCGAGAAGCCAAATTTTACGGTGCGTGAAACGAGCCAGTTTATTTGGGCGCCGTAGGTGCCATTTTAAGGCGTCCACAAGGAACAGCCAAAGCTCTCGTACACACTCGCTTCACGCTTCTCCCAGCGCTCGGAGAAAAAGAAGCCTCCACATGGCGCTAATAGCGGGGATATTAATTTCACAAACGGAAAACAACGAAACATCGAGTCCACGGATGTTCCCGAAACAAGGGATGGTGTAGGTTAACAAAACAGATATGCCATCCGAAGGGAGAGGGAGAGGTAGGGGGGCGATTTAGTGTTTTGGGGAAGGGTAAAGGGAGGCTCGACGTCGCCTCAAGTTGGCGCCTGCCTGGTGCCAACAAACGCGACGGGGAGTGATTATGAAAGACCAGGCGATCGTTCGATACGGAACCACTCTTTTGGGAGATCCGTGCGGGATCAACGAAACTCACGAATTGGACGAACGCAACTGATCGAGAAGACTACGATCGATCATTTTCTGGAGGAAGATAGATTAAGGGGACAAAAGGAATGGAAGGAATGAAGAACTTCTAAAATAGAAACGATAAGTTATATTTAACAAGTGGCTTATATTTAAACAAATATGTTTATCAAATAGTTCAACATGTTTGAAACTTTTGCAATACCTTAAATTAGAAGAAAAATAAGCAACCATTTTCTCCGATGTTGATGGTTTGTTCACCCTTGTGAAAACGATGACGAGGCATAAAAACTGCCCACGTCTTGCAAGAACGGACGATCACTTCTTCAACCATTGGAAGATTGGGATCACATGAAGAGTCAGACGATTGTGTCGATCAGATTGTTCCGATTCGAAAGCCCAAAAAGCTGACGGACGATCACTTCTGTGTGGCGCACGGCGGATGATCGAACGGTCCACGTTCCTGATCGCACATTTCGGAGAGCTGGCTGCTAAAATAATGGGAATCGATTACAGCCCGACCAGCACGACTCAAGAAAAGTTAGCCCGATCTCCAGCGCCGAAAAAAAACCCTCCCCGATCACTATAATGAACCGAGCGCGTTTTTCTTCGCTTAATGGCACTTTTAAGCAAACAGCAAACACGGAAAAGGGGACACACCTGGGTTTCGGAGACCACGTTAATCTTTGTTGTTTGTAAACCCTTTCTCTTCCTCCGCTCTCTCTCTATCTCCTTGGGGCTGTATATCTTGCACCGTCACCGTCTTGCGGCAAGGTCGTTCTGGGGTCTTCCAGTCACGAACCGGTTCCTTCCCCCGCCGGGCTGAGGCCAATAATCAAACCTAAGGCCCAACCAATACGCGATCTATAACGGCATGCGCTTTGATAATCGTTTGCGGCACAACTGGACGGTTTAATTCGACATAAAACAGCGATACTAATTTGATCGTCTATCGATACGCCGGTAAAGCGGAGGAAGAAAGGAGGAAAATTCCCCCCAGGCAGTCCATAAGGAACTTCGAACGTTAACAAATACAGTTGTCGAACGAAAAAAGTCGATGAAACATGTAAAACCTTTAACGTATACGTGTATGCTTTTATTTTGCCATAAAATGAAACATAAATAACACGCTTGTATAAACAAATAACTATTAGAATCTTTTTATCCACTGATGGAAGCAACATGATTTCAAGTTACCAATCGATCAAACTTGCCGCCATAGCTCATGTTCTGTGACTTGCGATTAAATCCAGTTAGCACGTTTTAAATAATTCAAAATACATACCAAGAGAGCTTGGAAATCGTATATGAAAATATGCCGGAAAGGCGACGAATAAAAAGGCTTTCTAAATGTGACCTGGAAAATTGGATAAGAAATGGATGCAGAAAAAATGGAACGTAATTTCCCACGTACGATGGTTTCATCTGGCTGCAAGAAGATCTCCTCAAGCTGTGACATTGAAGGTAAACGCTGCCGAAGATGGAGTGTGATCGCTTCTGATTTTACGTGCTTAAAAAGTGGGATGCCTTCTGGTTGCTATTAATACATTCGCCAGTGGCGCCATCGATCGTCAAGTCGCACGCGTACCTGCTCACTGGTCACGTTATCAGAAACAGCAAAAAACAGGAGATACGCGTACACACAGCGATTATTTTTCTCATTTATCTTATTTACCGCCCCCTTTTTTGCCACCCATTTCCCACTCTGCTTCGACGACATGATATTTCCTGCAATCGCTGTACATTCCAACGAATGTCAGCAAAGTCTCTTCCCGGTTGCATTCTCCCGCGTGATCTCCAACGGTAGCAATGACCCCGGCGGAACGATCACCGTCGGTGGAAAATAATTCCTGCACGGCGAGAAAAATTGCCCTCCATTGCCAATTTCACTCGAGAGGAAGCACCAACAAAACGGAGCACGTTCGCCGCACACTATTGGTGATCATTACCCGGGCCAATCGCGCAGCGTGATACTCTTCCCTTTTTTTCCCGCCAGAAAACCACCACGCGGTCAATGCCATTCGATCACGTCCCCGTCAACCGCCGTGTGGAGACGATGTGCTGTCACGTTGAAAAATCAAAGTGTCCTTCCACGGCACGTCCGCGGGCATCCCGGGGACCAGTTTCGATTCCCGGCCGTCCCTTTTAAGGGAAATCGCCCTCTCGATGCACACCACGACACATGCATCCCGGTACCGATGTACCGGAAAACTCATGGACGCGTTCACGATCGCGATAATTTATGATCGGTACGGCGATGCGCGAGGGAAACTATGGCCATATATGCGGCACGAGGAAACAACAAACATACAAACTCATAGCCCCGGAGGTGGAACCGAAAAACAGGAATCACGGCGGGCTCTCCTGCTCGATCTTCCTCCTCGTGGACTTGTCTCGCAGTGTCTCGGGGGCATTTTCCCATAATGCTGCTAATGATATACGCCGCATCCGAGCCGTCGACGTCGCCACCGTAAATCGATTCAATGGGCACGGGAAAAATAAATAAAAATTACAACGGCGAATCGTCGCGTAAACCCGCTGCTGAACGGCAAAGGCTACGTGAGGACAAAACTGGTAGGCGAAAGGCGAACTATGGAGCTTCATTTTAAAGTACAATCAGTGGCAGTCCCGCGAGAAGACCCCGGGAAGATGTGTCAATATTCGTATGACACATCGGTTTCCCTAGATGGCAAGCTGTGGCCGTCCGGCCGCCGGTTGGTCCATACCGAAAAACGGGTATTGTCGGAGAGGGACACGCTTGAGGACGATTGGCGGCCCCAGGAAGGACAGGTACAGTGCCGGCAATAGCGCTGATAAATATTTACAATCATTTGAATTGCAAGCAAACACTCGGCGGGGTTTCTTAGGCTGCATGCTTTACGCACTGTTTGCTCAAGCATCGAGCCGACCACCGTTTACCAGGCAGGCAACCCATATTGATCGTCTCTAGGGCTAAACAAAATGATTTTATAATAATAGAAAAACTTAGATGACTAAGTGAGATCCTAGTATCGCGTCCAAGTAAAACCAAACTCTCTTCAGCCCAAAACAAATTCTCCTCGCCTTTCCCCAGGAGACCCGTTACTTACAAGGAAATAAATGTAGCGTACGTGAAAAGCATCTCAAATGAGGATACTGTCACCGTTTACCGAACGTAAAAAAACCCCCGAAGACGGGATTGACCGGCGGTATCAGTTTGAATTCAGTTCCGATGCCTTACTTCTCTTAATCGATTGCAACTGGCAGGAGGAAGATCGTGTGAATCAGATCGCCGAAAGGAGGGATGCGTAAGGAAAGATGCGTGTGCATGAGACAAACAGATATAAAAAAAGAAGTGTTACAACTTTTTCTTCCTTGCTTCCATCTTTCACATTTCACTGCATTGTTGACAACAACGCGATCGACAGGGGCATCTGGTTATGGTGCTGCGAGCGTAGAAGGAAAAAAAGAAGGGCACGATCTGGCGACAAGAGTTTTAGAGCTTCATGGGAAAATTGTGTGAAAATTCCTTTTTCACCGATCGCCGATCAAACAGGTTAACCACATTTTATCGTGGGAAAGTATCGATCGCGGCTCATCTGAAGATCGGCTAAAATTGTAATGAAATAATATTCGTCACTAGCGAACGTTTCATCGAAAAGGCATAAAAAAAAACTAGTAAATTGTAAGAAAAATGGTTGGAAAATATAAAAAGTATCTCCGCCCAACGTGGGGCTCGAACCCACGACCCTGAGATTAAGAGTCTCATGCTCTACCGACTGAGCTAGCCGGGCTGCTGAGATCTGTTCCTCCGGAGTTTGTATGATCAAATCACGGTTTTCTTATCGCGAATGAATTGACCTTTCTTCCTCCTACATCGCTGTGTTACATATTACTCCTAAGTAAACATCTAACACTGACATTATTCTTTCCCAATAGAAATTAAGATCATACATGATCGCCTAGGGGTCTTATGAGAAGAAACGCCAGGACTATTCGCGCTGCAATGGGAAAGAAAGAGAACACGGTATTCTCGTTGGGCGCACGATCTTATCATGATGCTTTCAAACTCGAGCAAATCTATACTCCAACCTAGTGCTTTTACACCGCGGCTATATTCAATTCGCTTCATTTATCAAAGGAATTAAACATCTCCGACGGGTAAATAACAACACAGCATCATCCTGCGCCAACAGCAGGCGAAAACATCACATGCACTTGCAGCATCAAAATCATAACAAACATCAAATTTCTCATCGTGCCGTCTCGCTCGCACTCTCGTGGCGCTGGCAGCAGAGATTCTGGAGCTGGAGCCACAATGTCGGGAGCGATATTGCGCGATCGCTGCACATTCGCATTGCAGGATAACACTTGCGTAAGGATTCTGGCCACCTACCTTGTTCACCTGCCGATAGAGAGCCGCCGAAAAACAGCATAAACAACACAAAACACCCACAAACACTTGCACTGACCGCCGCGGCCATGTTTAGTTCGATCACTTCTGACAGACGTTCGAATGTCATAAAACCTCGCGCAGCAATTTCAAACGCAAGATGTCGCTCCACTCCGTCCTGATCGATGCTTTTTTTCTCAATTTCTATTCTAAATTCCCTTAAGAAACGTTAGAAACCAACGCACAATCTTGTTATCAATCGTTTATTCAAAAAAGCTACGATCCTCGATCTGAATACGTTGAAGGGGATCGATACATTCGCTTAAATGATTTTGTATGTTTTGTAGTCAATTCAATAAATTATCCAAACATTGATGTCGTGATTGATAAATACATGGTACATAGACGTAAAACAACGAAAGCCTACACTAGCCCAGGGTGTGGGGTGGTTGTTAGAAACCCTACAATCAAATAAAACGCACTAAAAAATCGTTACGTGTCTCACATCATCCTGGTTTGATCCAATTAAGTGTTGTGTGATTGTTCTGGTTTAGTATGATAAAACGAATCGGAAACGTGCACGCTTCGCATCAGACTTCGTGGGCCTGTGCTCACGAAGGTTTGATTTTTCTTCTTGTCCTGTTCGCATTCGTTCAATGTGTTTCTAAACAAGCAAACGGTGTCCGGTAAACCGGTCCTTTGATGGCACTTTCTTGTGGTTTCAAGGCTCATTGTCCTGCTTCTGGCAAGAGGAATGCATCCCAGCACTTGGCATGCCGGTATCACACAATCAGCATCCATAACGCTTTCACACGGACGGCTTTAGAAATGGAAAAAGAGGCAGATCTACTAAGTAGCTGAACGACGAAACGCCGTTGGCTCGAAAAAGGAAGGAAATGAGTTAATATGTTAAGCGCTTGCACTTAAATCATGCACGAGAGTGATGGAAAAGCAAACAACATTAAAGTATGACTAAAATGTACTAGCACAAGCAGCTCGGATCGTTGACTTCATCCGGGGGATGTATCTTGAAACCATGGCTCTCCAGTGCCTGCAGCTCCAGCCGGGACCGGTTCGATTCGACCAGTGTATTCGCTATGTCCTGAAACATTTCCTCCAGGCCGTCACCCGTTTTGCACGATGTTTTGTACGTAGCACTAATGAGGCTGTGGCACTGCTCGCAAAAGGATTCCATGTCGGCATCGGTCACGGGCGGATCGGTGCTAGTCGATTCCAGGTCTACCTTATTGCCTACTAGAAATATTTTGGCATTCTCTGCATAAGTAACCACGTCCAGCATGTGCTGTGAGAGCGCGTGGAATGATGATTCGTTGTCCAGTGCAAAGACAAGGATCGCCGCTTCAGCAAACTTGTAGTAGCTAGAAGTGACGGACGCGACCCGCTCCATGCCACCCGTGTCCCACAGTTGCAGCTGAAAAATGCATTTAATGAACATTACAACCGAGTTTGTACATCCTGGAAACTACCATGCATACCTTAATTTCTTTATCTCCCACATTAAATGTCCGTCCGAAGTGGTCCAAACCGAGTGTGGATTTCCTATCGGTGGTTGTCACGAAGTTGTTCGTCGCAAACCGACGAAATATGGAGCTCTTTCCAACGCCGTACTCCCCGCAAAGGATGATCTTTTGCTCCGGGATGCGCACCGAAGCCATCATTTGCGGAAAATGGGTAGCTTTTCCGGAGAGGAAAACGCTTGGCAACGCCTATCGAAACACCTGTGTAGTGGCAGAACAAAAACAATCCTAGCAAACGCGGTTTGATCGTAGATTTTCTTGGCAGTCGGTCCAGCAAACTAGACCGTGGGATGATTCAACGGATCCATCGGATGAAGGTGAAGTCACCATTACCCTTGGCAACCGGCAACCGTGAAGGAAAACCCTCAGCACCTCGGGAAAATGTTTAGCTTTAGCACTGATTTAATTAATTGCTTCTGGACATCCGAACGGCTGACAAATGCTTTATCCCTGCTGGGACGTCGTTTATACTGTAGTGTTAACGGCGTGACATGACGGCGAACTGTCAAGTCCGACCTATCAGATTTGTTGAAAGTGCCGTGCATTCACGTTTTGTGTTACGCAAAAATTGTTTCCTGCCGGTGAATCTATAAAAGTGAGCTGCTCTTTCGTGTTTCCTTTCTGTTTAATACACATTTCCTTGCTTATTTCGTGAAACGCCGCGTTGGAATAAGTTATCGCGATTACCTCCCGGCCTCTAGATCTGGTGCCTTGCAGCGCCTGCTTCGGCTAACCTCATTTGCAAGATCTGATGAAATTGCTCTGCAATGTTGAAACATTTGCAAGGAGTATTCAATTAAACGCAACATTCTTTACTTACAGATATCGATAATAATCTCGCCATGGCAACACAGTTTCTGAACCGTATCGGACAACTCGGTCTAGGAGTGGCCGTTGTTGGCGGAGTGGTCAACTCAGCATTATATAATGGTACGCGTACGGCGGTTGTTTTGGTTGCCGGCATAGATCCAATGCTCACTGAAATCATTCTTTTTGCAGTGGACGGTGGCCATCGGGCGGTTATTTTCGATCGCTTCAGTGGTGTGAAGCAGCAGGTATCGGGCGAAGGAACGCATTTCTTCGTGCCATGGGTCCAGCGGCCGATTATTTTCGATATTCGTTCACAACCCCGCAACGTTCCGGTCGTGACGGGAAGTAAGGATTTGCAGAACGTAAACATCACGCTGCGTATCCTGTTCCGCCCAGTGCCCGATCAGCTGCCCAAGATCTACACCATCCTCGGTCAGGACTACGATGAGCGTGTGCTGCCTTCGATTACGACGGAAGTGTTGAAGGCGGTCGTGGCACAATTTGATGCCGGCGAGTTGATTACGCAGCGAGAAATGGTTTCCCAGAAAGTTTCGGACGATCTGACCGAGCGTGCCGCACAGTTCGGCGTCATTCTGGACGATATCTCCATCACGCATCTTACGTTCGGCAAGGAATTCACGCAGGCCGTCGAAATGAAGCAGGTGGCGCAGCAGGAAGCCGAGAAGGCCCGATTCCTCGTCGAGAAGGCGGAACAGATGAAGCAGGCAGCAATCATCACGGCCGAGGGTGACGCAGAGGCAGCCAAGATGCTTGCCCGGTCGTTGAAGGAATCCGGTGACGGTTTGATTGAGTTGCGACGAATTGAAGCTGCCGAAGATATTGCCTATCAAATGAGCCGAGCGCGAGGAGTCAGCTATCTGCCAGCCGGACAACAGACCCTTCTACAAATTCCGCAGTAAAGCGCCTCGGACTTATCTTTCGTAAAGCCTGTAAAATGTCGTATGTCGACGGATGGTGAACGTTCGCAGACTTGAGAAGCATTTGCGGCGCAAGAAGACGCGAAAGGATCGAGTGTTATTATTTTAAGAGCCTTTCGGCACTGCTCTTTCTTCCCGCTACGAGATCATCGCCCCCATACGACCATGGAGAGCTAGCATTTAGAACAAACCCGGTGGTTTAAAATAGGGATATACTTTATGTTATTACGTACCACACAGCCCCTGGTAGGTCATCCGTACCGAAACAAGGCATTGTTGTACAGTGCATTTGAAATGGGGGACAATAAATCTGAACTAATCATAACGGCAAATTTTTCCATTACTTTCACATGATGACACAACTTCATTGAAGAGGAAATATGTTTTCGGAGTAAAAGGACACACACCAGAAGCATTTCCATTCGTTTCGTACCAACTGTTTTGTGTATTTATATGTCCTTGTAGAGCAGATGCTTAACGTTTATTCACACACCACATGAAGGCGACAACGTTACTTTCCTGTCTGCGCTTCAACCGGACCGGACTCAACCTACTTCGCCTTGGTGGCGGTTTTTTTAGCAGCGGGCTTCGTCGTCGTAGTCTTGGGCTTGGGCTTGGGCTTGTCAACCTTCGGCTTTGCCGTCTTCGCCTTCGAGGCCTTGGCCTTGGCCGGCTTGCTGCGTGGCGCTCCCTTCTGCTGTTGAGCGCGCAATAGCTTGACGACCTTCTGCTCGTCGATCAGGAATGCACGGATGATGCGCTGACGGAGGCAACGGTGGCATAGAACACCTCCGAACGTGCGGGTGACGGTCTTCAGACGACGGCTCATGCGGGGACGCTCGCTCGGCCGGGATGGCTTGATACCGCTCAGCTTCTCCTTGCACTGACCACATTTCGGCAGAGTACGCTGTTTCTTGACATACAGGTACACCAGGCGGCCACCGGGAGTGCGGACACTGTTTGATTGAAATGGTTTTAGTTAGAAACGGAGGTAACAGAAAAATGTTGGCAAAACTGTGTCCCTGTTAAGAAGTATCCTGTTCCATATGATCGGATCAGAATAGGCAAACAAAGGACCGTATACTCTGGCACAATGAGTAGCATCGAAACAATAGGTTGTTGCATGAGCCGATGGTAGCAAACATTGTGCGAACAGGAAAAGGGAGGCCGCATTTATCGCTTTCACACACTCGTAAGCATATTGCCAATTGTATCCACGTTAAGAAGTATCCTGTTTCATTGGCCCGAATCAGAATAGGCAAACTAAGGATCTATTACTATGGCACAAAAATGTAACATCGAAACAATTGTCTAAAACATGAACCGATGGATCATTGTGCGGCGAAATTGACCGATATAAGCTTCCATTTACACACTTTTCATTTTCAACATCACATTGTAGCCTTGTTGGAAAGTACTTTGCTCCATTGCACTCGGACCAAAGTAGGCAAACGAAGGATCACATTTTCAGGCACAACAAGTAGCATCGGAATAATCGGGGTCACAGGAGCCGATGGTCAAAGTTGTTGTACGATTTTCTTGAGTACGAGTAGCGAGCGATTTAACTGCGGTTCCTTTTCCAGTTGCGTTGCCTCAAGCCTGACGAGGTGTTTATTTCGAAATGGCGGTGATACTTACACACGGCGTTTGTTAGACTTGGTGTTGTACGACAGGCGTCGTCGAAGCGTCAGTCGCTGGACCATTTTGAATCAGCCTAAAATTGAAAAAGAAAACATGTGCATTCAATACCGACGGAAATACAAAGTGTTAAACGATGAAGTCGGATGCTGATCTCGCCAGCTTCACGATCCCGGCAGTGTCACTGGTTCCCGGTCTCCTGAAGGGTAGGATTGAAAACAAACTACGACCGAAACAAGACATCGTTGACAAACACAAGCGACACTGAAGGTTTGTTGTATCCTTTAACTATAAATTAAGCTTTCTATGAGCGTTTTACACCGATTTTCCGTGCAAAACTGTCCCAAATTCATTAATTTAGCTCGTACCTTCACGAAATGTGTCCACAAGGTAGCACGTATAGTGATGGAAAGAGAGAGGTTGGCTGTTGACGTTTTACCGGAAACAAGCAAACGCACACTTTTCATGCCGGTGACAGGCAGCGTTTTTGAGGAAACTGTTTGACATTTGGAAGTGGAAAATTGATTATTTTTTTATTATTTAGAAGCTTTTTCAACAGATTAAAGCGTGCTTAAAATTTTGTTCTAATTTATTTGCAATTTTATTCTGATCAAAAACATATGTAAAATGGCAATCAACCGGAAAAGTAACAAATTTATTGACCTAGTCAGGACATACACAAATGGTTGACGTTTCATTGATGCGTTTTCAATCCAAACAATGAGTTCGCTTTGAATCGACGGTTATTTAATAATAAGTTATATTGTAAAAATAAACCGATCATGTTTGTCATATACTCATTTTATTACATATAATTTCAATATAGCTGCGGCTACCACTTCTACTATTGTAAGGGAAGGGTTAATACTTAATGATAGATACAATAAGCAACCTCGCACGAGTCGTTATCCAAAGAGGCGATCAGCAAAATGGGAAAATATATCACATTGAAAATTAACAACAGAACTAATACGTTGTCTTACCTGGGCTTTACCAATATACATAATAAAAAACAACCGAATAGAAACGGATCATATCTGAACTAGCTATCGTAGGTGCATACTAAAAGGAAAAATAGATGCTTAGAACAAGGACCAGAAATATAGCAACCACGACAACGACAAGAATAAACTTTTCCCGCATCGCTCGCATTATCATCGAATTTAGGATCCTCGAAGAACGACTCAAATCCGCGTCTGTCTCGCGAAGCTGTGGAAAAGAGAACAACGTTTGGTGGGATGTTTCGGGAAAGCCAGGCTGATTATCCATCGCTTACCCTTCCACGCGATCGTTGTATGGTTTCACGCTGTTGACTGAGATCGGACAACACCTGTGTTCCGATTTGCTCCGTTTCAACCGAGATGCGATATGCATCGTTCAAATAGTTGCTGGTTCGCTCTAGCCGCTCCGTGTTGTCGAGCAGCCGCCGTTTCTGATCTTCCTGAATGCCTATCTCATCGAAATCATCCACCGATGAGTCGTAGCCCACCTTCGTCCGAGCCACTTTGGCGCTGGTAAAGTCCTGCTGCAGTCTTTTCCATTCCGCCTGGTAGCAGTTCAGCCGGGAGGTGTAGGCAGCCCGTGACGCCTGGGGAATGTCTCGAATTTCCAATCCAATTTGCTCGAGCAGCTCCTGTGACTCCTCCAGTTGTCGATCAATATCGGAAATGAGTTTGTTGCGCTCCGCTAAGGTTCAAGGGGTGAAAATGGATGAGTCAGGGAGACCTAGAAGAGCCTAAAGCTTACCATATTTTAGTGATAAGAACGTCGTAGGCTCGTACCTCCGCTGGAAACAGCTATTCGTCCAATTTGAGCAGTAATTTCCGCTGTCTGGACAGCATACTGTTGCTCGTAGTCTTGTATTAGCTCCATCGGATTGCTCACGTAGTCCAGCAAGCTACCATACCCCAATCTACCATACCCCCAAACAAAATTACACTTTTTCTGCTTAAGATCGTGCAATGTTTTCGTTTCACAAAAGAGGATTGACAAGTACAACTTAACAATGACAACACCATATTGGCAGGGTTGCTTTATATGATCTGAATTGACACTAATTTTATGGCATTTGCTGTCTTTCGGCTCAATTTAAATTAACCGCTAAGAAATACAATTTTAAATGAAAACATTCGATGCGCGTTTAGAAAGCAATTTATTTTTATTCAGTGAACTCTTCTTCGCTCGAATAGGGATCTCCTTCCGAACCTGAATCTTGCTCATTACCTTCAAACTCTGTTGTAGTGTCTCCTTCCTCGGTGCCCGAAACATCTGTTTCAACGTTACCAACTGCCTGGTTCCGCTTGCGAATATTATTTACAACTATCTCGGACATAATATTACGACATTGCTCGTCGAAACGGTTCGGTAGCCATCCGTTGCGTTCGTCACATACCGTGCCACCCATAGGGGTTGGGACTTTGCTTAGCATTTCCTTGATTTTCTTCAGATGAATGTCACAGTACTGGTAGAACACGATGCGACAGGGCGGAATGGTGTCTTCGTCGAACACACTGCTATTCTCGTTCCGTGCGATTTGATCCTGTGGAGCTGGTCCATACCGATGGTGCGTCTTGTTAGCCTTAACAGTGGCTACACGTTTGACCTTAATAGTCTCGTGCATTGCATCAAACGCGCGCACACGAAAGTCCAGCATTTGGAACATTCTTGCCTCGAAGTCTTTCCGCGGATCGTACCCGAAACGCACCCACGTGGACCTCCAGGGTCCATTTACGTAAAAGAACGCAACTGCCGGTAACAGCACGCCCATCATATTGTTCCTTACCTGGAACTGTATTTCGTTCCTCAGAGCGTGCTTCGTCCATATGGGTCGCGTTTCGAATGCCTGGCGAACTATCTCAAGGTCTTGTTTGGCGATAAGCCTTGTCTCTAGCATTTCTTGACACAGTTTCGTCGGTTCCGTTGGTATGGGGCTGTTCATAGAGAACGAATGATAGAGACCGTGCTTTTGTCGCGATTTTCCGGGCCGTGCAGAAGCAGATTCCGGGTTCGTTATTTTACTCTCACGCAGCACCAACTTATTCACGATGTCGTTACGGCTGAAGGATGGTGGAGGAAGAAAGTATTGCAATTCCGAAGGCTTGTCCGAGTAGTAGGAGAGGTCGGCGCCTTTCGGAACAAATTCGTCATAAAGACATTCGACTTTGCCAGTGTCGCGAGAGTGGAATGCTGGAACTTGCTGGAAATCGCACATTGCTCCAAATTTGTAGATCTTTCGAACCGACCCTGCGATGTGAACCGATTTCACTTCGGCATGTTCCGGGTTGGATTTTTTGCGTCGAACCACTAACTTGAGGGCCACCGCAGTTGCAGCTGCCGGATCACCGTACACCGGCTTTGCGTACATACAGTCCGGTCGGAATCGGAGTTCGAGGCGTCTTTTTCCCTGGTCGAATGTCTGCAGGAAATAAATACGAAACAATGAAGGGAAGTGTGTGTTTAGGATAACTTAACTTACTGTACTTAAGTCACGCATTCCGCCAAGCGTTTCCAGCATCCGATCGTTGTTTACTACAATGCCGGGATACTCGACACATGTTAGTTCCCGGTTTAAATTATGCCGGTGTGCAGTTTTCGTATTGTACTCCATCATAGTGTGGCCTACAATATGAGCGACCAAAATTGCAATTGCCTTAAATTTACTGAACAGCGCACAATCTTTTTCAATGTTTAACAATGTGTTTATGGGGTCCTATGTTGTTGGTTCTCTTTTAGTTGGTACATCAAAACAAATCGCTGTCACACAAAGTTGTTTACATTGTTTGTGCTGCCATCTATCGTGATCGCCCGCAACAACTGAACAACAAAAAATTTCAAATGCAACGATTTTTTGAAAATGAAGATTACCAGATTAATTATCCAGAGTACTTTGTCAGATAATTCGTAAAATACTTATAAGTAATAACTAACACTCCCGGTTAAAGTAATTGAAGCTGTTTGCAGCAAATCATAGCAAATGAGCGTGTGATAAATTGATGCCATCTGCTAGAGAAGTTCAATCCGGGTAAGGGTTATAGCAAAATATATTCTCCACAATGATTTCCAACACGACATCTGTGTTCCGTTAGCTTCTACATCCAGTTGACATACATATATAATTTAGAGGGAGCTTCCTTGGCGCAACATCTGCAAGCGTATTGTAAATTTGTTTTTTTGTCACTCCTCTTCACTTTTTAGCCTCCATCAAGCGGGCAAGAAAATTTTCTGATTCAATAATTCACAATGGGAAGCAAAACACGTGGCGAGCTGCTTGCAAGCATGGTCTCCAAGATTTATAATGAATTTGTTCGGTGCCTTTCAAGTAGGTAAAATATTATTCACCTGATTACATTACATGTTTTCATATTGGTTTTTTACATTGCTACTTTCAGAAACAATCTAAATTTAAATTGTATTTGTAAAACGAGCTTTCCTTTATTTAAAACAATCTACAAGAGCCGTTATTACCAGCAGTAAGAGTTGGAAGGATAATTGAGTGTCCTATTATTAATCGAAATCCGGAATTGATACAAAATCACAGCCGAAATGGACCAAAATTGTATGTTTAACTGATGGGTCATTTTAATGAATTCTGAGAAAACTCAACCGTTGATTGTCGTAAAGGACGCAACGTAAGGGCTTTTGAGAGGTAGCAGCAGGTAGAGAAACAAAAGGCGAAACAAATGGTGTCAGTTCTAGTGGTAGACGGTGTGCGCTTTCCCACCAGTTCGTTGAGCTATCATCTTCACACAGT